>JBAMBP010001447.1:0-21351 GCA_037044515.1 Phortica magna
GGGGTGGGACGACTCACGGGGTCCTCATTGGTTACAGCTTCGCTCAAACAGAGTGGTGACATAGGGATTGTAACGGTGCTGGTCTGGGGTACTCCTATGTTGGCTACCGTGGACACCGGAGCAGTACGCAGTTTGGTAAGTGATCGCCTGGTTTCTACGGCGCTAGTTCCTTTTTGAAGAACAACTCAATAAACTGTGGCTCTTCCTTGGACGCCTTTGGGCCAGGAGGGAAACGAAGGCTGGAATTTTGGTGTTACAGAGAAGCAGAAACGGAAAATGTTGCTGCCCTCCATAAAGGAGCAGCTGGAACTGGAAGAGAGTTCGATATCTAAGCCGTGCTACGCATGGAAAGACGATAGGGCTTGGGAGGACCCACAGGGTCTTCTTTGGTAAAAGCGCCGCTCAGACAGAGCGGTGGTGCTTCCCTGGGGTACTCCCATGGTGGCTACCTAGGACACCGGAGCAGCAAGCAGTTTTGTAAGTGGTCGCCTAGTTTCTATGGCGCTAGTTCCTCCCTGAAGAACTACTAAATCAACAGTGGCTTTTCCTGGGACTCCTTTCGGCCAGAAGGGAAGCGAAGGCTGGAAACTGGGTGTTGCAGTAGAGCAGAGACGGAGGATGATGCTTGCTTCCATAAAGGAGGAGCTAAAAGTAGAAGAGAGTTAAATATCTAAGCCGCGCCAATCACAGATAAATGGTGAGGGGTAGAAGGACTCACAGCATCATCTTAGGTAATACCGCCGTTCAGACAGTGTTGGTGTTAAGGGGTTGTAACGGTGCTGGTCTGGGGTTTTGCCATGGTGGGTACCTTAGACACCGGAGCAGCACGCAGTTTTTTTCCTCCCTGACGAACATTTCAATCATTTAATGCTCTTCCTTGGACTCCTTTCGCCCAGGAGGGAAGCGAAGGCTAGAAACTTGGTGTAACAGGGTAGCAGTGACGGGGGATGTTGCTGGCCTCCATGAAGGTGTAGTTGGACGTGTAAGAGAGTTCGATATCCAAGCCGTGCCACGCACATATATATGGTAAGGCGTGAGAGCAGCCACATGGTCCTCTTTGGTAATAGCGCCGCTCTGACAGAGTGGTGGAGTTGGCTGGGTTAGTCCCATGGTGGTAACTGGTTTACTCCCTGACGAACATTTCAATCATTTGATGCTCTTCCTTGGACTCCTTTCGCCCGGAGGGAAGCGAAGGCTAGAAACTTGGTGTAACAGGGTAGCAGTGACGGGGGATGTTGCTGGCCTCCATGAAGGTGTAGTTGGACGTGTAAGAGAGTTCGATATCCAAGCCGTGCCACGCACAAATATATGGTTAGGCGTGAGAGGAGCCACATGGTCCTCTTTGGTAATAGCGCCGCTCTGACAGAGTGGTGGTGCTTGGCTGGGTTAGTCCCATGGTGGTAACTGTGGACACCGTAGCAGCAAGCAGTTTTGTAAGTGGTCGCCTGGTGACTACGACGCTAGTTCCTCCCTGAAAGACTACTTAATCGACTGTGGCTCTACCTTGGACACCTTTCGGCCAGGAAGGAAGCGAATGCTGAAAACTTGGTGTTGCAGAGCAGCAGAGACGGGTAATATTGCTGCCCACCATAAAGGAGCAGTTGGAAGTGAAAGAGTGTTCGATTTCTAAGGCGCGCCTTGCACAGAAAGATGGTTAGGGGTGGCATGGCGCACAGGATCCTCTTTGTTAAAAGCGCCTCTCAGACAGAGTAGTGGTAGACGTATTGTAACGGTGCTGGTTGGGGTACTCCTATGGTGGTTACCGTAGACCTTGGAGCAGCATGCAGCTTGTTAATTGGTCGCTTGGTTTCTACGGCGCTATTTCCTTCCTGAAGAACTACTCAATCAACTGTGGCTCTTCATTGGACGCCTTTGGGTCAGGAGGGAAGCGAAGGCTGGAAACTTGGCGTTACAGAACGTCAGAGTTGGGGGATGTTGCTGCCCTCCATAAAGGAGCAGCTGGAAGTAAAAGAGAGTTCGATATCTCAGCCGCGCCTTGCACAGAAAGATGGTTAGGGGTGGCATGACCCACAGGATCCTCTTTGTTAAAAGAGCCTCTCAGAAAAAGTAGTGGTAGACGTATTGTAACGGGGCTGGTCTGGGGTACTCTTATGGTGGCTACCGTAGACACTGGAGCAGCACGCAGTTTGTTAATTGGTCGCTTGGTTTCTACGGCGCTATTTCCTTCCTGAAGAACTACTCAATCAACTGTGGCTCTTCATTGGACGCCTTTGGGTCAGGAGGGAAGCGAAGGCTGGCGCTACAGAACATCAGAGTTGGGGGATATTGCTGCCATCCATAAAGAAGCAGCTGGAAGTAAAGGAGAGTTCGATATCTAAGCCGCGCCGCGCACAGAAAAATGGTTGAGGGTGGGAGGACTCACAGGGTCCTCTCAGTAATAGCGCCGCTCGGACAGAGTTGTGGTGCTTGTCTGGAGTACTCCCATGGTGGCTACCGTGGACACCGGAGCGGCAAGCAGTTTTGTAAGTGGTCGCCTGGTTTCTACGGCGCTAGTTCCTCCTTGAGGAGCTACTCAATCAAATAATGCTTTTTCTTTGACTCCTTTTGGCCAGGAGGTAAGTGAAGACTGGAAACTTGGCGTTACAGAGCAGCAGAAACGGGGGATGTTGCTGCCCTCCATAAAGGAGCAGCTGGAAGTGGAAGAAATTTCGATATCTAAGCCGCGCCACGCTGTGAAAGATGGTTAGGGGTGGGAGGACCTACGGATCCTCTTTTCTAATAGCGCCGATCAGACAGAGCGGCGGTAGAGGGAGTGAAATGGTGCTTGTCTAGAGTACTCTCATGGTGGCTTCCGTGGACACCGGAGCAGCAAGCAGCTTTGTAAGTGGTCGCCTGGTTTCACGGCACTAGTTCCTCCCTGAAGAACTACTCAATCAACTGTGGCTCATCCTTGTACTCCTTTCAGCCAGGAGAGAAGCGAAGACCGGAAACTTGGCGTATTAGAGCAGCAGAGGCGGGTGATGTTGCTGCCCTCCATATAGGAGCACGTGGACTTGGAAGAGAGTTCAATGTCTAAGCCGCACCATGTTAAAAAAGAAGGTGAGTGGTGGGAGAACATACAGGGTCCACTTTGGTAACAGCGCCGCTAAGAAAATGTGGTGGGATGTTGCTGCCCTCCAGAAAAGAGCAGCGGGAAGTGGAACAGAGTTCGATATCAAAGCCGCGCCATGCGCAGAAAGATGGTGTGTGGTGGGAGGACTCACAGGCTTCTCTTTGGTTAAAGCACGGCTCAGACAGAGTAGTGGTAGAGGGAGTGAAATGGTGCTAGTCTGGGGAACTCCTATGGTGGCTACCGTGGATACCGGAGCAGCAAGCAGCTATGTAAGTGGTTGCCTGGTTTCTACAGCACTTGTTCCTCCCTGAAAAACTACTCAATAAAATTATGCTTTTTCTTTGAGTCTTTTGGCCAGGAGGTAAGTGAAGGCTTGAAACTTGGTTTTACAGAGCAGCAGAAACGGGGGATGTTGCTGCCCTCCATAAAGGAGCAGCTGGACGTGGAACAGAGTTCGATATCTAAGCCGCGCCGCGCACAGAAAGTTGGCGTGGGGTGGGACGATTCACAGGGTCCTCTTTGGTAATAGCGCCGTTCAAACAGTTTTGTGGTTGAGGGAATGTAACGGAGCTGCTCGGGCGTTTTCCCATAGAGACTACCGAAGACATCAGAGCAGCATACAGTTTTGTAAGTGGTCGCCTGGTTTCTACAGCACTTGTTCCTCCCTGGGAGCACCACCCAGGTGGTGGTTACCGTAGACACTGGAGCAACACGCAGCTTGTTAATTGGTCGCTTGGTTTCTACGGCGCTATTTCCTTCCTGAAGAACTACTCAATCAACTGTGGCTCTTCATTGGACGCCTTTGGGTCAGGAGGGAAGCGAAGGCTGGAAACTTGGTGTTTCAGAGCAGCAGAGACGGGTGATATTGCTGCCCTCCATAAAAGAGCAGTTGGAAAAGGATGAGTGTTCGATATCTCAGCCGCGCCTTGCACAGAAAGATGGTTAGGGGTGGCATGACCCACAGGATCCTCTTTGTTAAAAGAGCCTCTCAGAAAAAGTAGTGGTAGACGTATTGTAACGGTGCTGGTCTGGGGTACTCCTATGGTGGCTACCGTGGACACTGGAACAGCACGCAGTTTGTTAAGTGGTCGCTTGGTTTCTACGGCGCTTGTTTCTCCCTGAAGAACTACTTAATAAACTGTGGCTCTTCTGTGGTCGCATTTCAGCATGGAGGGAAGCGAAGACTGGAAACTTAGTGCTACAGAGCAGCAGAAACTGGGGATGTTACTGCCCTCCATAAAGGAGCAGCTGGAAGTGGAAGAAATTACCATATCTAAGCCGCGCCACGCAGAGAAAGATGGTTATGTGTGGGAGGACCCACGGATCCTCTTTACTAATAGCGCCGCTCAGGCAGAGTGGTGGTAGAGGGAGTGAAATGGTGCTTGTCTGGGGTACTCCCATGGTGGCTACTGTGGACACCGGAGCAGCACGCAGTTTTGTATGTGACCGCCTGGTTTCTATGGCACAAGTTCCTCCCTGAAGAACTACTCAATTAACTGATGATCTTTCTTTGACTCCTTTTGGCCAGGAGGTAAGTGAAGGCTGGAAACTTGGCGTTACAGAGCAGCAGAGATGGGGGATGTTGCTGCCCTCCATAAAGGAGCAGCTGGACGTGGAAGAGAGTTCGATATCTAAGCCGCGCCGCGCACAGAAAGTTGGTGATGGGTGGTAGAACCCACAGGGTTTTCTTTGGTAAAAGCGCCGCTCAAACAGAGTGGTTGTAAAAGGTTTGTAACGGTGGTGGTCAGGGGTATTCCCATGGTGGCTACCGTGGACACTGGAGCGGCAAGCAGTTTTGTAAGTGGTCGCCTGGTTTCTATGTTGCTAGTGTGGTTCTGTGGCTCTTCCTTGGACTCCTTTGGAAGAGATTTCGATATCTAAGCCGTGCTAGGCACAGAAAGACGGACAGGGGCGCTGGGACTCGCAGGGTCCTCTTTGGTAACAGCGCCTATCAGAAAGAGTTGTGGTAGAGGGATTTAAACGGTGCTTGCCTGTAGTAATCGCATGGTGGCTACCGTGGACACCATAGCAGCAAGAAGTTTTGTAAGTGAACGCCTGGTTTCTACGGTGCCAGTTCATCCCTGAAGAACTACTCAATCAACTGTGTCTCTTCCTTTGACTCCTTTCGGTCTGGAGGGCAGCGATGGTTGGAAGTGGAAGAAAGTTCGATATTTAAGCCTTTAAGTAGTGGCAGAGGGATTTAATTGGTACTGGTTTGGGGTAGTCCCATGGTGGCTACAGTGGACCCGACTGCAGCACGCAGTTTTGTAAGTGGACGCTTGGTTTCTACGCAGTTAGTTCATCCCTGAAGAACTACTCAATCAACAGTGGCTCTTCCTTTAACTCCTTTCGGTCAGGAGGGAAGCGAAAGCTGGAAACTTGTCGTTACAGAGCAGCAGAGACGGGTGATGTTGCTACCCTACATAAAGGAGCAGCTGGAAGTGGAAGAGAGTTTGATATCTTAGTCGCGCCCCGCCCAGAATGATGGTGAGGGGTGGGAGAACCCACAGGGTCCTCTTTGTTTATAGCGCCGCTCTGACAGAATGGTTGTAGAGGGATTGTAACAGTGCTGGTCAGTGGTACTCCCATGGAGACTACCGTGGACACCGGAGCAGCAAGCAGTTTTGTAAGTGGACGCCTGGTTTCTACGGCGCTACTTCCTCCCTGAAGAACTACTCAATCAACTGTGGCTCTTTCTTGAACTTCTAACGGTCATGAGGGGAGCGAATGCTGGAGACTTTTCGTTACAGACCAGCAGAAACGGGTGCTGTTGCTTCCTTCCATAAAGGAGCAGCTGGTTGTTGAAGAGAGTTCCATGTCTAAGCCGTGTTACGCACAGTAAGACGCACAGGGTCCTCTTTGGTAATAGCGCTGCTCAGACAGAGTGGTGGTGCTGGTCTGGGGTACTCCTATGGTGACTACCGAGGACACCGGAGTAGCAAGCAGTTTTGTGCTACGCACAGAAAGTTGGTGAGGGTTGGGCGGACTCACAGGGTCCTCTTTGGGTAATATCGCCACTCACACAGAGTGGTGGTGATTGCCTGGGGTACTCCCATGAAAGCAACCCTGGACTCCGGAGCAGCATGCAGTTTTGTAAGTGGATGCCTGTAATCCGTGGAATCCGGAGCAGCATGCAGCTTTGTAAATTGATGCCTGGTTTCTACGACGCTACTGCCTCCCTGAATAATTATTCAATCAACAGTGGCTCTTCCATGGACTCCTTTCGGCCAGGAGGAAAGCGAAGGCTGCAAACTTTTGTTTCTATAGAATTGAACTTTAGCTCTTTTTTATTGCTTTTATTCCTTCTCACTTATCTTGCAGTCACACTTTCGCTTCTTTTATAAGACTTGGGCAATGAGCTGATCCCACAGTGCCATAAAGTTGTGACCAGCACGCTACGATTTGCGTATTCCTTTGCCCTGTACAAGTTTCGTTGCTTTTGCAATTGGGGCGGGGGATTTCTGTATGTATTTTTGTGCGCTTCAAAACTGCTGCTGATGCTGTGAATTTCAGCCAACAAATTGAGTCAAGCTGCGATTGCTGCCCTAACAAAATTGCATCCAATTGTGAGTTTCCTTGTGTTACTTGACAAAATGATAGCCTTTAACGTGCCAAAAATATCAACAACAATACTAACAAGCAAATGATTTATATTTTGAATAATATTACCGATCGTCGATTTATCACTTGGGCGTATTTGTTTGGTTTGTTTTGCCGCTTGATATTGATAACTAGAAAATTGATTACACAACTTAATTGCTGTTTCACGAACACTTTTACCACCAATTAATTCACCATAATTGCATAAATCTTCAGTTATATTCAATTCACTTTGGCTGCGGCCGAACTGTTTATTAAAGTCGAGCACAATATCAAAAATTCTTAGGCGCGGATCACGTGGTATATAGTGTAGAAACACTTTATTCGATTTGCTGCTGTTGTTGTAAGTACGTGGATTGTTGTTTTTGTTGCTAAAGAGCGTAGAATTCTTAATGATCGACGATGAGCTTATTGTGACAGAACAAGCGATCGTTGTGTGTATTGATGATAATGTCAAGGGCTTTTTGTTTAATGTTTTTTTTTGTAATATTATTAACTTTTTTAAATTTGAATTAATTTTGTTTTTAAGCTTGTTGCAATAAAGTATTGTTCTTTTTGTTGTTTTTGTTGTTGTTGATTTTTTGGCTTTGTAAAGTGAATTCAACCGAATGTCATTCATCAAGAATGTTAATATTTGTAACACAGACCAATGGAGAATAAAGCTCAATTGTTGTTGCTGTTGCTGTTGATGCTGCTGCTGTTGTTGCTGTTGTTGTTGGCGTAGCGTTTGTACAAACAAAGCGTTGAAATCGACCGACGCGACGTAAATTATTAAGCGATTTTTGCTATTTGAATAAATTTGCTTTTGACTATTTTGATACGTAATCAATTTATTGCTTGCGCTTCCACCCGTCGCCCACTTCAACTTGAACGTCTTATGAACGGTCTTATGCACTAGTAGCATCCACATGCGGCAAATGATGCTTTTCAACACTTTGACACAAAATTATATTATTATTATTATATTTTATCGTATGTTTCGTTGCCTCCTAACGCGTTTAATACACGAACAAAAAACATAAAAATAAAAATTTACAAAAAAATAATATTAAAGTCAACAAAGATGATACTTTTTTTTTTTTTTTTATTTGTCTATGAACAAGCTAAAATATCCCGACGGCAAGGGAGCTAATTTCTCTTTTTAGTCTGTGTCAAATGAACACATTTTCCGGCGCTTTCGCGTACATGTCGATTTTGCTGGCAGCACTCTTAGTTTTTCTTTTGTTTTCTTTTCGACCGTTAGAACGTTGGGTCGGGTTTTATTGAAGCGTGCACTGAGACTCCGTTAAGGTCGCTTGGCTGCGTTGCGAGACTATGCGGCGTATGATTAATAGTTAACGTTCGGTCAACAACCGATTTGGCCAACGGCGGCTTGGCGTTTTAAAGTTTGACGTTGATTTATATCACTGAGTTGAGCTGATTAGCAGCAAACGTGTTAAGAATCTCTTGTGCCTTGTTCTCAACACTTTCTGAATTTTTATTGATGAGCGGTGCTGCTTCACTCGCCTATCCCTTGGTATTACTGTTTAGTTTATATGCCGTAATGTAAAACATTTATATTTCAAACAATTTTAAGTTGACAGTTAATTGTCATGTTCGTAAATTAATAAATTATTTTGTTTTGATTTATTGTGTCACTTTTAGCTTGTTCGTATTACATACATAAAAATAAATTTAACTAGCAATTGTTAGAAAATTATCAACATGGGTCGTAGCGTAACACTTTTCTTGTTCTTTTGTTAAAACGTAATGTTTTTAATTAAGCACGTTTTGAAATAAGAGAATAATTATTTTCAATAATTGTTTTTGTTTTGCAGGGTTTACAGTTTACATCGTAGAATTTGTGTGCTAAGATAAATAAGGTTGATTACAGTAAAATTTAACTTTTTATTTACTTTTCTTTCGGATTAATAAATACTTGGTAATACTGAGCAGCAAAGATGGGGGATGTTACTGCCTTCCATTAAGGAGCAGCTGGTTGTGGAAGAGAGTTCTATATCTAAGCCGTGCTACGCACAGAAAGGTGCTGAAAGATGGTAGGACCGACAGGGTCCTCTTTGGTAAAAGCGCCGCTCAAACAGAGTGGCTGTAGAAGGATTGTAACGGCGCAGGTCAGAGGTACTCCCATGGTGGCTACCGTGGACTCCAGAACAGCAAGCAGTTTTGTAAGTGGTCGCCTGGTTTCTATGGCGCTAATTCCTCCCTGAAAAACTACTCAATCAACTGTGGCTCTTCTTTGGTCGCCTTTCGGTCAGGAGGGAAGCGATGGCTGGAAACTTGGATTTACAGAGCAGCAGAGACGGGGGATCTTGCTTCCTTCCAGAAGGAAGCAGCTGGAATAAGTAGGTCGCTTTATTTCTACGGCGCTGTTTCTCCCTGAAGAATTACTCAATCTACTGTGGCTCTTCCTTGGACTCCTTTTGGCCAGAAGGGTAGCGAAGGCTGGAAACTTGATGTTACAGAGCAGCACCGACGGGGCATGTTGTTGCCCTCCATAAAGGAGCCGCGGGAAGTGAAACAGTGTTCAATATTTAAGCCGCGTCACGCACGGAAATCAGGTAAGGGGTGGGAGGACCCACATGGGCATCTTGGGTATAAGCGCCGCTCAGACAGAATGGTGGCAAAGGCATCGTAACGGCGCTGGTTGGGGGTACTCCCATGGAGACTTCCGTGGAGACCGGAGCAGCACGCAGTTTTGTAAGTGGATGCTTGGTTTCAATGGCGCTAGTTCCTCCCTGAAGAACGACTCAATCTACTGTGGCTCTTCCTTGGACTCCTTTCGGCCAGAAGGGAAGCGAAGGCTGGAAACTTTGCGATACAGAGCTGCAGAGACGGGTGATGTTGCTTCCTCCATAAAAGAGCAGCTGGAAGTGGAGGAGAGCTCGATATCTAATCCGCGCCTCGCACAAAAAGATGGTTAGAGGTGGAAGGACTCACAGGGTTATCTTTGGTAATAGCGCCGCTCAGACAGAGTGGTGGCAAAGGTATCGTAACGGTGCTGGTTGGGGGTACTCCCATGGAAATTACCGTGGGGAGCGGAGCAGCACGCAATTTTCTAAGTGGATGCTCGGTTTCAATGACGCTAGTTCCTTCCTGAAAAACTACTCAATCTACTGTGGCTCTTCCATGGACTCGTTTTGGCCAGAAGGGAAGCGAAGGCTGGAAACTTTGTGTTTTAGAGCAGCAGAGACGGGTGATGTTGCTGCCCTCCATTAAGGAGCAGCTAGAAGTGGAGGAGAATTCGATATCTTAGCCGTGGCAAGCACAGAAAGATGGTAATGGGTGGGAGAACTCAAAGGGTCCTGTTTGGTAAGAGCGCCGCTCAAACAGAGTGGTTGTTAAGGGATTGTAATGGTGCTGGTCAGGGGTACTCCCATGCAGACTGCCCTGGACACCGGAGCAGCAAGCAGTTTTTAAGTGATCGCCTGGTTTGTATGGCGCTAGTTCCGTTTGAAAAACTACTCAATCAACTGTGGCTCTTCCTTGGACTCCTTTCGGCCAGGAGGGAAGTGAAGGCTGGAATTTTGGCTTTACAGCGCAGCAGAGACTGGGGATTCTGCTGCCCACCATAACGGTGCAGTTGGACGTGAAAGAGAGTTCGATATATAAGCCGCGCCGCGCATGAAGATGATAAGGATGGGAGAACTCACAGGGGCCTCTTGGGTAATAGCGCCGCTCAGACAGAGTGGTGGTAAAGGGACTTAACGGTGCTGGTCGGGGGTATTCTCATGGAGACGACCGTGGACACTAGAGCAGCATCATTTTGTAAGTGGATGCTTGGTTTCTACGGCAGTAGTTTCTCCCTGAAGAACTACCAATCAACTGTGGCTCTTCTTTGACTCCTTTCGGCCAGAAGGGAGTGAAGCTGCAAACTTGGTAACGCTGAGCAGCAGAGATGGGGGATAATGCTGGCCTCCATAAAGGGGCAGCTGGAAGTGGAACAGAGTTCGATATCTAAGCCGCATCTCGCACAGAAAGATGGTGATGGGTGGGAGAACCCACAGAGTCCTGTTTGGTAAGAGCGCCGCCCAAACAGAGTGGTTGTAAAGGGATTGTAACGGTGCTGGTCAGGGGTACTCCCATGGAGACTGCCGTGGACACCGGAGCAGCAAGCAGTTCTTAAATGGTCGCATGGTTTCTACGGCGCTAGTTCCGCCCTGAAGAACTACCTTATCGACTGTGGCTCTTCCATGGTCTCCTTTCGGCCAGGATGGAAGCGTGAGCTGCAAACTTGGTAATGCTGAGCAGCAGAGATGGGGATGTTGCTGCCCTCCATAAAGGAGCAGCTGAAAGTGGAAAAGAGTTTGATATCTATGACGCGCCACGCACAGAAAGTTTGTGAGGGGTGGGAGAACCCACAAGGTCCTTTTTTGTAATAGCGCCGCTGAAAATAGTGGTTTTAGAGGGATTGTAACGGTTATGGTCAGGGGTACTCCCATGGTGGCCACCGTGTACACCGGAGCAGCACGCAGTCATGTAAGTGGACGCCTTGTTTCTACGTCGCTAGTTTGTCCCTGAAGAACTACTCAATCAACTGTGGCTCTTCCATAGACGCCTTGCGGTCAGGAGGGAAGCGAAGCCTGCAAACTTGGCTTTACAGAGCACAAGAGACGGGGGATGTTGCTGCCCTCTATAAAGGAGCAGCTGGAAATGAAAGAGAACTCGATATCTAAGCCGCGCCGTGCACAGAATGTTGTCGAGTGGTGGGAGGACCCACAAGGCCTTCTTTGCTAATGGTGTCGCTCAGACAAAGTGCTGGTAGACGTATTGTAACGGTGCTGGTCGGGGTTCTCCCAAAGAGACTACCTTGGACACCGGAGCAGCACGCAGTTTTGTGAGAGGTCGCCATGTTTCTATGGCACAAGTGACTTTCTGAAGAGCTACTCAATCAATTGTGGCTCTTCTGTGGTCGCTTTTCTGCCAGGAGGGAAGCAAAGGCTGGATATTTGATGTTACAGAGCAGCAGATACGGGTGATGTTGCTGCCTTCCGTAAAGGAGCAGCTGGAAGTGGAAGAGAATTCGACATCTAAAGCGCGCCGCGCATAGAAAGTTGGCTACCGTGTACATCGGAGCAGCACACAGTCATGTAAGTGGAAGCCTTGTTTCTACGTTGCTAGTTTGTCCCTGAAGAACTACTCAATCAACTGTGGCTCTTCCTTAGACGCCTTGCGGTCATGAGGGAAGCGAAGCCTGCAAACTTGGCTTTACAGAGCACAAGAGACGGGGGATGTTGCTGCCCTCTATAAAGGAGCAGCTGGAAATGGAAGAGAACTCAATATCTAAGCCGCGCCGCGCACAGAAAGTTGGCGTGTGGTGGGAGGACCCACAGGGTCTTCTTTGGTAGAAGCGTCGCTCAGACAAAGTGGTGGTAGACGTATATAAACGGTTCTGGTCGGGATACTCCCATGTTGGCTACCGTGTACACCGAAGCAGCACACAGTCTTGTAAGTGAACGCCTCGTGTCTACGGCGCTAGTTCTTTCCTGCAGAACTACTCAATCAACTGTGGCTCCTTCTTGGACTCCTTTCAGCCAGGAGTGAAGCAAAGGCTGGAAACTTGGTGTTACAGAGTAGCAGAGACGGGGGATGTTGCTGCCCTCCATTAAGGAGCAGCTGGAAGTGGAAGAGAATTCAATATCTAAAGCGCGCCGCGCACAGAAAGTTGGCGTGTGGTGGGACGACTCACAGGGTCCTCTTCGATTCTAGCGCCGTTCAGACAGAGTGGTTGTAGATGTATTGAAACGTTGCTGGTCTGGGGTACTCCTATGGAGGCTACCGTGGACACCGGAGCAGCAAGCAGTTTTGTAAGTGGTCGCCTGGTTTCTACGGCACTAGTTCCTCCGGGAAGAACTACTCAATCAACTCTGGCTCTTCCTTGGACGCATTTCCGCCAAGTGAGAAGCGAAGTCTTGAAACTTGGTGTTACAGAGCAGCAGAGACGGGGTTTGTTGCTGCCCTCATAAAGCAGCAGCTGGAAGAGGTACATAGTTCGATATCTAAGCTGCGCCACGCACAAAGAGATGGCGTGTGGTGAGACGACTCACAGGGTCCTCTTCGATTCTAGCGCCGTTCAAACAGAGTGGTGGTTGACGTATTGTAACGGTGCTGGTCGGGGTACTCCCATGGTGGCAACTGTGGAAACCAGAGCAGCAAGCAGTTTTGTAAGTGGTCGCCTGGTTTCTGCGGCACTAGTTCCTCCGTGAAGAACAACTCAATCAAATGTGGCTCTTCCTTGGACTCTTTTCGCCAGGAGGCAAACAAAGGCTGAAAATTTGATGTTACAGAGCAGCAGAGACGGGGGATGTGGCTGCCCTCCATTAAGGAGCAGCTGGAAGTGGAAGAGAATTCAATATCTATGTACGGCGCTAGTTCCTCCCTGAAGAACTACTCAATCAACTGTGGCTCTTCCTTGGTCGCCTTCTGGTCAGGAGGGAAGGGAAGGTTGGAAACTTGGCTTTACAGAGCACCAGAGACGGGGGATGTTGCTGCCCTTCATTAAGGAGCAGCTGAAAGTTGAAGAGAATTCGATATCTAAGCCGCGCCGTGCACAGAATGTTGTCGAGTGGTGGGAGGACCCACAAGGCCTTCTTTGCTAATAGTGTCGCTCAGACAAAGTGCTGGTAGACGTATTGTAACGGTGCTGGTCGGGGTACTCCCAAAGAGACTACCTTGGACACCGGAGCAGCACGCAGGTTTGTGAGAGGTCGCCGTGTTTCTATGGCACAAGTGACTTTCTGAAGAGCTACTCAATCAATTGTGGCTCTTCTGTGGTCGCTTTTCTGCCAGGAGGGAAGCAAAGGCTGGATATTTGATGTTACAGAGCAGCAGATACGGGTGATGTTGCTGCCTTCCGTAAAGGAGCAGCTGGAAGTGGAAGAGAATTCGACATCTAAAGCGCGCCGCGCACAGAAAGTTGGCTACCGTGTACATCGGAGCAGCACACAGTCATGTAAGTGGAAGCCTTGTTTCTACGTTGCTAGTTTGTCCCTGAAGAACTACTCAATCAACTGTGGCTCTTCCTTAGACGCCTTGCGGTCATGAGGGAAGCGAAGCCTGCAAACTTGGCTTTACAGAGCACAAGAGACGGGGGATGTTGCTGCCCTCTATAAAGGAGCAGCTGGAAATGGAAGAGAACTCAATATCTAAGCCGCGCCGCGCACAGAAAGTTGGCGTGTGGTGGGAGGACCCACAGGGTCTTCTTTGGTAGAAGCGTCGCTCAGACAAAGTGGTGGTAGACGTATATAAACGGTTCTGGTCGGGAAACTCCCATGTTGGCTACCGTGTACACCGAAGCAGCACACAGTCTTGTAAGTGAACGCCTCGTGTCTACGGCGCTAGTTTTTCCTGCAGAACTACTCAATCAACTGTGGCTCTTTCTTGGACTCCTTTCAGCCAGGAGTGAAGCAAAGGCTGGAAACTTGGTGTTACAGAGTAGCAGAGACGGGGGATGTTGCTGCCCTCCATTAAGGAGCAGCTGGAAGTGGAAGAGAATTCAATATCTAAAGCGCGCCGCGCACAGAAAGTTGGCGTGTGGTGGGACGACTCACAGGGTCCTCTTCGATTCTAGCGCCGTTCAGACAGAGTGGTTGTAGATGTATTGAAACGTTGCTGGTCTGGGGTACTCCTATGGAGGCTACCGTGGACACCGGAGCAGCAAGCAGTTTTGTAAGTGGTCGCCTGGTTTCTACGGCACTAGTTCCTCCGGGAAGAACTACTCAATCAACTCTGGCTCTTCCTTGGACGCATTTCCGCCAAGTGAGAAGCGAAGTCTTGAAACTTGGTGTTACAGAGCAGCAGAGACGGGGTTTGTTGCTGCCCTCATAAAGCAGCAGCTGGAAGAGGTACATAGTTCGATATCTAAGCTGCGCCACGCACAAAGAGATGGCGTGTGGTGAGACGACTCACAGGGTCCTCTTCGATTCTAGCGCCGTTCAAACAGAGTGGTGGTTGACGTATTGTAACGGTGCTGGTCGGGGTACTCCCATGGTGGCAACTGTGGAAACCAGAGCAGCAAGCAGTTTTGTAAGTGGTCGCCTGGTTTCTGCGGCACTAGTTCCTCCGTGAAGAACTACTCAATCAAATGTGGCTTTTCCTTGGACTCTTTTCCGCCAGGAGGCAAACAAAGGCTGAAAATTTGATGTTACAGAACAGCAGAGACGGGGAATGTGGCTGCCCTCCATAAAGGAGCAGCTGGAAGTGGAAGAGAATTCAATATCTATGTACGGCGCTAGTTCCTCCCTGAAGAACTACTCAATCAACTGTGGCTCTTCCTTAGACGCCTTGCGGTCAGGAGGGAAGCCAAGGTTGGAAACTTGGCTTTACAGAGCACAAGAGACGGGGGATGTTGCTGCCCTCTATAAAGGAGCAGCTGGAAATGAAAGAGAACTCGATATCTAAGCCGCGCCGTGCACAGAATGCTGTCGAGTGGTGGGAGGACCCACAAGGCCTTCTTTGCTAATAGTGTCGCTCAGACAAAGTGCTGGTAGACGTATTGTAACGGTGCTGGTCGGGGTACTCCCAAAGAGACTACCTTGGACACCGGAGCAGCACGCAGTTTTGTGAGAGGTCGCCATGTTTCTATGGCACAAGTGACTTTCTGAAGAGCTACTCAATCAATTGTGGCTCTTCTGTGGTCGCTTTTCTGCCAGGAGGGAAGCAAAGGCTGGATATTTGATGTTACAGAGCAGCAGATACGGGTGATGTTGCTGCCTTCCGTAAAGGAGCAGCTGGAAGTGGAAGAGAATTCGACATCTAATGCGCGCCGCGCACAGAAAGTTGGCTACCGTGTACATCGGAGCAGCACACAGTCATGTAAGTGGAAGCCTTGTTTCTACAATGCTAGTTTGTCCCTGAAGAACTACTCAATCAAATGTGGCTCTTCCTTAGACGCCTTGCGGTCATGAGGGAAGCGAAGCCTGCAAACTTGGCTTTACAGAGCACAAGAGACGGGGGATGTTGCTGCCCTTCATTAAGGAGCAGCTGGAAGTTGAAGAGAATTCGATATCTAAGCCGCGCCGTGCACAGAATGTTGTCGAGTGGTGGGAGGACCCACAAGGCCTTCTTTGCTAATAGTGTCGCTCAGACAAAGTGCTGGTAGACGTATTGTAACGGTGCTGGTCGGGGTACTCCCAAAGAGACTACCTTGGACACCGGAGCAGCACGCAGTTTTGTGAGAGGTCGCCATGTTTCTATGGCACAAGTGACTTTCTGAAGAGCTACTCAATCAATTGTGGCTCTTCTGTGGTCGCTTTTCTGCCAGGAGGGAAGCAAAGGCTGAAAATTTGATGTTACAGAGCAGCAGAGACGGGGAATGTGGCTGCCCTCCATAAAGGAGCAGCTGGAAGTGGAAGAGAATTCAATATCTATGTACGGCGCTAGTTCCTCCCTGAAGAACTACTCAATCAACTGTGGCTCTTCCTTAGACGCCTTCTGGTCAGGAGGGAAGCCAAGGTTGGAAACTTGGCTTTACAGAGCACCAGAGACGGGGGATGTTGCTGCCCTTCATTAAGGAGCAGCTGGAAGTTGAAGAGAATTCGATATCTAAGCCGCGCCGTGCACAGAATGTTGTCGAGTGGTGGGAGGACCCACAAGGCCTTCTTTGCTAATAGTGTCACTCAGACAGAGTGGTTGTAGATGTAATGAAACGTTGCTGGTCTGGGGTACTCCTATGGAGGCTACCGTGGACACCGGAGCAGCAAGCTTTTTTGTAAGTGGTCACCTGGTTTCTACGGCACTCGTTCCTCCCTGAAGAACTACTCAATCAACAGAGTTCTGGATACCGCGGACACCGGAGCAGCAAGCAGTTTTGTAAGTGGTCGCCTGGTTTCTACGGCACTAGTTCCTCCCTAAAGAACTACTCAATTAACTGTGGCTCTTCCTTGGATGCCTTTCGACAAGGAGGGAATTTAAGGCTGAAAACTTGGTGTTATAGAGCAGCAGAGACGGGGGATGTTACTGCCCTCCATAGAGGAGCAGCTGGAAGTCAAAGAGAGTTCAATATCTAAGCCGAACACACGCTCATAAAGATGGTTAAGTGTGGAAAGACTCACGGGGTCCTCTTTGGTAATAGCGCCGCTCAGACAGCAGTTGTAGAGAGATTGTAACGGTTCTGGTCAGGGGTACTCCCATGGAGACTACGGTGGACACCGGAGCAGCAAGCAGTTTTTTAAGTGGTCGCCTAGTTTCTACGGCGCTAGTTCCTCCCTAAAGAACTACTCAATCAACTGTGGCTCTTCCTTGGACGCCTTGTGGTCAGGAGGGAAGCGAAGACTGGCAACTTGTCGTTACAGAAGAGCAGAGACGAGGGATGTTGCTGCCCTCTTTAAAGAAGCACGTGGAAGCGGGAAAGAGTTCGATATCTAAGCCGCGCCACGCACAGAAAGATCGTGAAGGGTGGGACGGCTCACTGGGTCCTCCTTGGCAATAGCGCCGCTCAGCCAGAAAGGTGGTAGATGTATTGTAACGGTGCTCGTCTGGGGTACTCTTGTGGTGGCTACTGTGGACACCGGAGCAGCAAGCAGTTTTGTATGTGGTCGCCTGGTTTCTACGGCACTCGTTCCTCCCTGAAGAACTTCTCAATCAACAGAGTTCTGGATACCGCGGACACCGGAGCAGCAAGCAGTTTTGTAAGTGGTCGCCTGGTTTCTACGGCACTAGTTCCTCCGTGAAGAACTACTCAATCAACTGTGGCTCTTCCTTGGACGCCTTGCGGTCAGGAGGGAAGCGAAGTCTGGAAACTTGGCGTTACAGAGCACCAGAGATGGGGGAAGATGCTGCCCTTCATAAAGGAGCAGCTGGCAGTTGAAGAGAATTCGATATCTAAGCCGCGAAGCGCACAGAAAGTTTGTTAGGGGTTGGAGTACCCACAGGGTCCTCTTTAGTAATAGCGCCGCTCAGACAGAGTGGTAGTAGATGGATTGTAACGGTGCTGGTCAGGGGTTCTTCCATGATGACTACCGTGGACAGCGGAGCAGCAAGCAGTTTTGTAAGTGGTCGCCTGGTTTCTACGGCACTAGTTCCTCCGTGAAGAACTACTCAATCAACTCTGGCTCTTCCTTGGACGCATTTCCGCCAAGTGAGAAGCGAAGTCTTGAAACTTGGTGTTACAGAGCAGCAGAGACGGGGTTTGTTGCTGCCCTCATAAAGCAGCAGCTGGAAGAGGTACATAGTTCGATATCTATGCTGCGCCACGCACAAAGAGATGGCGTGTGGTGAGACGACTCACAGGGTCCTCTTCGATTCTAGCGCCGTTCAAACAGAGTGGTGGTTGACGTATTGTAACGGTGCTGGTCGGGGTACTCCCATGGTGGCAACCGTGGAAACCAGAGCAGCAAGCAGTTTTGTAAGTGGTCGCCTGGTTTCTGCGGCACTAGTTCCTCCGTGAAGAACTACTCAATCAAATGTGGCTCTTCCTTGGACTCTTTTCCGCCAGGAGGCAAACAAAGGCTGAAAATTTGATGTTACAGAGCAGCAGAGATGGGGGATGTGGCTGCCCTCCATTAAGGAGCAGCTGGAAGTGGAAGAGAATTCAATATCTATGTACGGCGCTAGTTCCTCCCTGAAGAACTACTCAATCAACTGTGGCTCTTCCTTGGTCGCCTTCTGGTCAGGAGGGAAGGGAAGGTTGGAAACTTGGCTTTACAGAGCACCAAAGACGGGGGATGTTGCTGCCCTTCATTAAGGAGCAGCTGGAAGTTGAAGAGAATTCGATATCTAAGCCGCGCCGTGCACAGAATGTTGTCGAGTGGTGGGAGGACCCACAAGGCCTTCTTTGCTAATAGTGTCGCTCAGACAAAGTGCTGGTAGACGTATTGTAACGGTGTTGGTCTGGGGTACTCCTATGGAGGCTACCGTGGACACCGGAGCAGCAAGCTTTTTTGTAAGTGGTCGCCTGTGTTTCTATGGCACAAGTGACTTTCTGAAGAGCTACTCAATCAATTGTGGCTCTTCTGTGGTCGCTTTTCTGCCAGGAGGGAAGCAAAGGCTGGAAATTTGATGTTACAGAGCAGCAGATACGGGTGATGTTGCTGCCTTCCGTAAAGGAGCAGCTGGAAGTGGAAGAGAATTCGACATCTAAAGCGCGCCGCGCACAGAAAGTTGGCTACCGTGTACATCGGAGCAGCACACAGTCATGTAAGTGGAAGCCTTGTTTCTACGTTGCTAGTTTGTCCCTGAAGAACTACTCAATCAACTGTGGCTCTTCCTTGGACGCCTTGCGGTCAGGAGGGAAGCGAAGGCTGGAAACTTGGCTTTACAGAGCAGCAGAGACGGGGGATGTTGCTGCCCTCTATAAAGGAGCAGCTGGAAGTGGAAGAGAATTCAATATCTAAGCCGCGCCGCGCACAGAAAGTTGGTGTGTGGTGGGAGGACTCACAGGGTCCTCTTTGGTAATAGCGCCGCTCAGACAAAGTGGTGGTAGACGTATTGTAAACGGTTCTGGTCGGGGAACTCCCATGTTGGCTACCGTGGACACCGGAGCAGCACAGCAGTTTTGTAAGTGAACGCCTGGTGTCTACGGCGCTAGTTCCTTCCTGAAGAACTACTCAATCAACTGTGGCTCTTCCTTGGACTCCTTTCAGCCAGGAGGGAAGCGAAGGCTGGAAACTTTGGTGTTACAGAGCAGCAGAGACGGGGGATGTTGCTGCCCTCCATTAAGGAGCAGCTGGAAGTGGAAGAGAATTCAATATCTAAAGCCGCGCCGCGCACAGAAAGTTGGCGTGTGGTGGGACGACTCACAGGGTCCTCTTCGATTCTAGCGCCGTTCAGACAGAGTGGTTGTAGATGTATTGAAACGGTTGCTGGTCTGGGGTACTCCCATGGAGACTACGGTGGACACCGGAGCAGCAAGCAGTTTTTTAAGTGGTCGCCTAGTTTCTACGGCGCTAGTTCCTCCCTAAAGAACTACTCAATCAACTGTGGCTCTTCCTTGGACGCCTTGTGGTCAGGAGGGAAGCGAAGACTGGCAACTTGTCGTTACAGAGGAGCAGAGACGGGGGATGTTGCTGCTCTCTTTAAAGAAGCACGTGGAAGCGGGAAAGAGTTCGATATCTAAGCCGTGCCACGCACAGAAAGATCGTGAAGGGTGGGACGGCTCACTGGGTCCTCCTTGGCAACAGCGCCGCTCAGCCAGAAAGGTGGTAGATGTATTGTAACGGTGCTCGTCTGGGGTACTCTTGTGGTGGCTACTGTGGACACCGGAGCAGCAAGCAGTTTTGTATGTGGTCGCCTGGTTTCTACGGCACTCGTTCCTCCCTGAAGAGCTACTCAATCAACAGAGTTCTGGATACCGCGGACACCGGAGAAGCAAGCAGTTTTGTTAGTGGTCGCCTTGTTTCTACAGTACTAGTTCCTCCCTGAAGAACTACTCAATCAACTGTGGCTCTTCCTTGGACGCCTTGTGGTCAGGAGGGAAGCGAAGACTGGAAACTTGTCGTTACAGAAGAGCAGAGACGGGGGATGTTGCTGCCCTCCATAAAGAAGCAGCTGGAAGTGGAAGAGTGTTCGATATATAAGTCGCGCGGCGCACAGAAATATGGTTTGGGGGTGGGTGGACCCACAGAGTTGTGGCTACCGAGGACACCGGAGCAGCAAGGAGTTTTGTTAGTGGACGCCTGGTTTCTACAGCACTAGTTCCTCCCTGAAGAACTACTCAATCAACTGTGGCTCTTCCTTGGACTCCTTTCGGCCAAGAGGGAAGCGAAGGCTGGAAACTTGGCTTTACAGAGCAGCAGATAAGGGTGATGTTGCTGCCCTCAATAAAGGAGCAGGTGGAAGTGGAAGATAATTCAATGTCTAAGCCGCGCCGCTCACAGAAAGATGGCGTGTGGTGGGACGACTCACAAGGTCCTCATCGGTAATAGCGCCGCTCAGCCAGAAAGGTGGTAGATGTATTGTAACGGTGCTGGTCTGGGGTACTCCTATGGTGGCTACCGTGGACACCGGAGCAGCAAGCAGTTTTGTAAGTGGTCGCCTTGTTTCTACGGCACTAGTTCCTCCCTGAAGAACTACTCAATCAAGTGTGGCTCTTCTATTGGACGCCTTTCGGTCAGGGAGGGAAGCGAAGGCTGGAAACTTGGTGTTACAGAGCAGCAGAGACGGGTGATGTTGCTGCCCTCCATAAAGGAGCAGATGGAAGTGGAAGAGAGTTCGATATCTAAGCCGTGCGTAAGAACTACTCAATCAACTGTGGCCCTTCCTTGGACTCCTTTCGGTCAAGAGGGAAGCGAAGGCTGGAAAGTTGGCTTTACAGAGCAGCAGATAAGGGTGATGTTGCTGCCCTCTATAAAGGAGCAGGTGGAAGTGGAAGATAATTCAATATCTAAGCCGCTCCGCGCACAGAAATTTAGTGATGGGTGGGAGGACTCACAGGATCCTCTTCGGTAATAGCGCCGCTCAGACAAAGTGCTGGTAGACGTATTGTAACGGTGCTGGTCGGGGTACTCCCAAGGAGACTACCTTGGACACCGGAGCAGCACGCAGTTTTGTGAGAGGTCGCCATGGTTTCTATGGCACAAGTGACTTTCTGAAGAGCTACTTAATTAACTGTGGCTCTTCTTTGGTCGCCTTTCTGCCAGAAGGGAAGCGAAGGCTGGATATTTGATGTTACAGAGCACCAGAGACGGGGGATGTTGCTGCCCATCATAAAGGAGCAGCTGGAAGTTGAAGAGAATTCGATATCT
>JBAMBP010001448.1:0-85297 GCA_037044515.1 Phortica magna
AAATAGATATAAAACAAAAAACACCAAAATAACACACACACACACACACATATATATACATACACACATATGTATATCAATGTTCGTATCTAAACAAGTGCCAAAGCTAATTGCAAATTTATTAGTTTTACTTTGTCGCCTTCAACGCCACCGGCACCGCCATTACCCCCTCTGTCATCACTGCCGCCGCATTGCTGATTGCCCAAAAAGTAGCAACGAAATGTTCTTGCATTTATAGGCCAACGTTCAGGAGTGTATTATGCCCACTTCCGGCTTGTTGGTGTTAGCTGATTACACATACATATGTATGCATGTATATGGCACACTATTAAAGCAATAACAACAACAACAACACTTCAACTTTGTTGCTAAATCAATAAAGTAAAGGAAACACAAAACATCTTTAATAGCAAAATAGTATTTTAGTTGTTAAAAAAATATTAAAAATTATATTTGAATTAAAATTTTTGCATTTTCATTGAATTTAATTTCAGTTGAAAGTTTTCAAAACAAAAAAAAAATGGAAGCCATAATTTTTTAACTTAATTAAGCATAATTACTTATTTAAGTGTACAAACACACACACACACACACGCTTTTACGCACAGGAACAACGCATACATTAAGTGAGTAAGAATATTTTTGGTCGCCATTAGTATCATAAATTGTGAGAGTGCTTCAATGCTTCATGCTGTGCGCAATGCGCCCTCCGTTCAAGCGCCACCGCCCCCCCTGCTCTTTGCACCATGCTCAACAAACGCATAGTCAAAGCGCATCGGCGACGACGACGCCTGTCTGGCTGCCAATAGACCTTTCTCACTCTTTCACGCTTTCCTTCACACGCACACACACGCACACGCACACAGCCTCATAGAGACACGCAGACTTGCCCTCTCACTTGCGCAGACAACGTTTAAGGCTCCATGTCCAATCCATGTTTTTTTCGGCAAACGCAACAAACTTTTTTTCTTCTACTCTTCTTCGCTTCTTCGCTTCACTCCTCGTTTGCTTTTGTTGCTCAAACGAAGTACTCTTTTTTTGTGCTCTTAATTTTTATACATTTTGAAGTGATTTAGTGCAAGACGACATTTTATTGCCATACATAAACGCACACACACACACACACACGCACATACACACACGTGCATGAATTATTGCTCAATATAACATTGAGAATATTACGTTAATGTAAATTTCATTCGCCGTGCCTCGCTTCGATTCGTTTTACATTTTTCAGATTGCAAAGCCGTAATTAAGTTTGTTCTGCGCTAATTGAAAGGCTTCTTACATCATAAAAATAGCCAATTTGCATTATTTGTATTTGTAATATTTACAACATTGTTGCATCAAAATATAATTGTTTTCCTTATTACTTTGATTTTACAGCTTTGTTTTTTTTTTTGTAGAAAACTTTGCAATTACAACTTAGGAAAAGTGTCAACTTCATTTATGCACGAACAGCCCTCAAAGCCACGCCCATCAGCATGCAATGACAGACATTTGCATGCATGCATTTGTTTGTCATTTGGCAGCTTTACGTCAAGAGCATGAACTTCATAATTGTGACCGCAACGGAAAACAGTAAAAATGTCGCATAAATATTAAAATTACGCGAACAAACTAAGTCGAGTCGAGCAGACAGACAGACTGACAGACAGACAGAGGCATAAATAAATTTATTTGAAAGCGAAAGCCACGCACATCAGCCACGCCCACCGAAGATTGGCCCGCCGTCATTGCCCCCAACAGCCTCAGCGTAGTTCAACTGTCTGACTTGACTTGACTTGACTCGAGTTGTTGCTATTCTTGTTGTTGTTGTTGGTGGTGGTGTGTTTTGTGTTTTGTGTTCGCTGTATTTGTTGTATGCAACAGCTTCAATTTTAATCAAAGAAATATCATAATAAATAACCATAAAAAATACATAAATGTCAAATTATAAATTTTCGTGATCAACGAGTTCATATTTTCATATTTTGGCGTGCAACGAAAGTTTTACGACTTCATTTTGACAGATGACAAGAAAGAGATTAAAACGAAAGCATTAAACTTATACGACCATTTAGACACCTTGCACTTGGTATACACATGTTTATTGCTACACATCATTATTGTTTTTCAATATAGTTAAAAGTAAGGATTTCAGTTTCTCAAAAGACCCATGACGTCAAAGGCCGGAAGCTGCCGGAAGCTATCGGAAGCTGCCGGAAGCTGCGACACATGTGTGTATATTTGTATGCATAGGCAAAGCAGGCAAGCGGCGCGACTCTATTCAATGGCCAGAGGCACAGACCGCGATCCCAAGCGATCCCAAGAATCCTACGTTCCAAGAGGAAATTTATTGCCACAACAGAAGCTCTGGCAATCGTCGCCACTCGCCGGCCAACCAACTTGCAAAACGGTCGATCGGTTCAGTGATGCAAAGACGACTTAGCAGGCTCCAAGCCAATGGCTGACCTTGTTGGAAGTCATCAAATAAACTAACATAATTTCAATTAATATAATTAGTTTCATAATCGCAACATTTTATAGCACTTCAGGCTGATCCATGTTCTACAAATATGAACATTAAAAAGCGCCAAAAAAAAACCGTTTATTTGATATGAAATGACAAAAGTTTTTGGGTCACTCTAATGGGCGAAATTGCGTCAAACCAACATTGAAACAAAGCGCAAAAAACGCTTATCAGCATGCAAAACTATTCGCAAACGCTCCATTCATATAATGATCCCGCATAGCAACAACAACAACACTATGGAAAATCCAATATTAACCACAACAACAACAACAACGAACAAAATACAATTACAAAGAAATAATTAAGAGGCGTCAAAAACAAACGACAAGCAAATTAAAAATATATATATATGTATATATGTATCTACGTTTGTACGAAACTCAATGATTAGAACATTTCATTTCAATTCATATTCATGATTATTATTGTTTTTGTTTTTTTCGCCCGTTTTGCGCTCATTTCACTCATGTTTTGCATAATTTGCATAGCGTTGCCAAGCGGCAAACAAGCGTCTATTAATGTATTATGTCAGCGTAGGGTGCACATGCAGTTGCTCTACTTGCTGCATTGCTTGGCCAATACAAGCGCACAAACAATCACACAAAATGCACAAAGTATCTGCAAGTAAGTACGTGTACTTGTGGCACTCATAACAAGAAGCAATAGCTCAGTTCTCTAGCATGAACACCAACGAACAATAAGTATAACGAAATAACAATAACAGCAACAGCAACAACAACAATTGCATCCAGCTAATTGGCACATGTACGCAAATCCGTGTCTAGGCGAACGATCAATACGAACAATGGGCGCGGCGCTCGCACACTGAGTACGTTGCAGATCAGTGGGTCGTCCGTCCGTCTGTTTGCCTATGTGACAGTCAGGCAGTCACTCAGTCAGTCAGTCAGTTGGTCTGGTTTAAGATACATTCGCCACCTAACTGTCAATAATGTGCGCACGTTTTGTTCAAAACTTTTATGAATGAATTTTATTTTTATGTGATTTCTTTTTGTTTTGTTTTTTTTTTCGGTTTCGTTGTTGTTGTTGTTGTGGTTGGCGATTGCATTTTGCTTGTTGGTGTTATTGTTTTTTTTTTTTATAGATACTTTTGTTTAATTCTCTTATTCGTTGCTTTTTCTTTTGGGGTTTCATTTATTTATTTATTTATTTTTTTTCTTTTTTTTTTGTGTTTGTTTTATCATTTCTTCAGGCGTTGCATTGCTGTTTGTTTGGCATTGTATCTGCTCATGTCTTGTGTGTAAACTTTTTATTGTATATATCAATAATTTTATCTGCAATACATTTGTTTACGCGTTTGTTTGTCGTTGCGGTTGTTGTTGCTGTTGTTGTGGTTTTTGGCGCTTAGTCATCAAAGCTGTGAGATTTTTGTATTATTTTATTATCATTTGCTCGTTTGTTTTTTGTTTTTTGTGTAATTGCACTTTTTGCGCTCTCGAATTTCGCCGGTGTTGTTTCCTGCAGTCGACCTTCAAGTCACTCGTCTGGCCGACAACTAATTAAGTCAGCACAATTAATACGTTAATTGACATCCTCATGCCTTTGCTCATTGATGCGCTGTGCTTAAATCTAAATCTAAATATTTATCACATTGCTTCGATCGCTTGCCATCTCATTCCCGCTCAGCTGTACGTAGCCATGTGTCTGCATGTCTCTGTCTGTGTGTGTGTCTGTGTGTGTGTGTGTGTCCCACTTCCGAGTGCTTTAGCACAACAACATCTTGATCATCTTCTTGTTCTTGTTCCTGTTGTTGTCGTTGTCGTTGTTGCTGTTGTTGTTGTTGTTGCTGCTGCTCTTTGTCGTGAATGTTGTTTTGCGTTGCGTTCGCTTTCGTTTCATTCGCTTTTGCATGCTCGTTACTAGCCGGTTTTTTCGCTTAAAACAGGTAGTATGCAGATACAGATACAGACACAGACAGCGACTGCGACAGCGACACAGACAGATAGATAGACAGACAGATACACTAACAAATACAAATGTCAACAATGATCGCATGCTGACGTCGCGTCGCGTCGCGTCGCGTCGCAAGGCAACAGCAAACGGCAAACGGCAGCGAAACTAAGCCAAACGACAATTCTTAGCTGATCAGCAATAACAACAACAACAAGAACAACACTCTCACTTTGCAACACTTCGCCCCTTCCGTGTAGTCTACCTTTGTTGCTCATTCACAGCCACAGCTCTCTCATATGCCGCTGCCGCTGCCGCTGCCGCGGCTCCTGCTGCTGATGTTCATCTTGCACTCGGCAAAAGCACATCGAACACACACATACACATGCATTTTTACATATATTTATATATATAAAAAATATGTATATTTAGACTCTTTTTTTTGCATGCCATATATTTATACCCTACACACACGTGGCATATTAACTTCATGCAGGCACAAGTGAAGTGCGCTTTCCGACTGCTTTCAGCAAACATACATCCGTCCGTCCGAATAACTGTCCGTCCGTCTATCAAGCGAAATTTCCTACTCGTATTTCCAACACTGCCACACTTCGCACTAAAAATCAGCTGTTTTATAGTTGATATTATTTTATTTTTAAGGATGCCTTCTTCAAATGAGTTGTACTCGTTTCTGCCTTTGCACTTTATGCAAAAGATACTTTTGAGCTGAGAGTCATCGTGGTTAATACTTATATCCAATGGTCGCTTTATAGCTATGCAATTGCCATGATTGATTGATCTGCAAGAAGCGCGCACTGAAAATTCGTACAATCCCCACATCTATAAACCACTGCGATACAACTGCATTGCCTCGGCCGAGGAAGCTCATCTGCGTAGTGTATTGCAATATCAAGTATACTCGACTGTTGCTGTCACTGTCGCTGTCGCTGTTGCTGTTTCTGTTTTGCTTCATTTTTGCTGATTTGGTTATTTCGCTGGCGATAAGCGCAAATTGCGGCGCATGTTTCCATGGGGAATTCATATAATCGCAACGCTTTCCTCTCCATGCATCGCTTTGCTTTGCTGTTGTCGTGCTTGGTTTTTGCATGAATGGCGTAGGCAGCTGTGCGCGTATCTGTGTGCGTGTGTGCGTGCGTGCATGTGTGTGTTTGTTGTCGGCGATAGTGAGACGTTGGCGCGTCGGTGGAATGTAATTAGCTATGCACGTGGCTTTTATTGCGGTGATTTTGCGATATACTGAGTAATAAATTGTGCGCGCTTTTTTTCTACGATCGTTTTGTTGTCGTTGTCGGTTGTTGTTGTCGGTTGTTGTTGTCGTTGTTGTTGTCGTGATTGTAGTAGTATAAACGAGTATCTATAGTAGATATCGATGCCGGCATTTGTGCAATGTATTGCCAACAACAGCAGCGACAGTCGACGTAATCGAAATCGATCGCAACAAAGCGTCCGGTTTTTTTTATTTTTATTTTTATTTTCATTTTTTTTTATTTTTATTTTATTATATTTTGAGCGTACGCCAATTCGTAGTAAAAGTGTGTTTTCATTATTATTATTATATTTTTTTTCTCATGTTCCTAATAAATACTTTGTGTGTGTTTGTGTGATCTCATTTTTTTTTTAAATAAACGCCCGCCAATTTTACTCGGCACAATTGCTCAGATATCAACAACAACAACAACAAAATTGCAAAAAAAGAAAAACCATAAAAAAAGTACATATTTTGCTTGCTTGTAATTTCAAACGTTTTTGTATTTAGATAAAATTGTATCTGCTATTATTGTTAGTGTTAGTGTGTAACTGTTGATGTTACTGTTTCAGCTGACAAGTGCCAGGTACGAAAGTCGAGCTGCGTTGACAACAGTTTACTTGGCTTGCCTTGAATTTTATTCAATTTGAGCTCAGCTCAGCTCAACTCAGCCGTAAGCAAGTTATCTGAGATAAATGGTACGCTAGTCAAAGGAATTTCCAGACATTCTTGGCATAGAAAGCAACATGTAAGAAGAAATCCGTGACTCAACTCAACTCAACTCAACTCAATTCGAGATAAGCCAAGCCAAGTGACTAGCAAAGCAGCAAGATGGTAATTTTCTAATACTTGAAATAAGTATAATTGGCATTTGTATAACATTTCATAATGTTTGTGATTATTATTAGTTTTTTTTTTCTGTTTTATTTCTGCTTTCGTTTTCTTTCGTAAATAATCAAGTTTGCCATTTGGGTAATTTGCGCGTTTTGTTGTTGTTTATTTGTGAATTTGTGAATTTTTGTGTTTATTACTGTTTTTGCTGTTGTATTTGCACAACAGCGTTAACGGCTCGTTGTTGTTGTTGTTGTTGTTGCAGCTTATATTGCTTAGTTGTTTAGCGTTGTTTGTAAATATTTTTGTATCTTTTACTCGTTTTTGCATGCCGCTCATTGACTGACTGCACTCAGTGTACTCATGTAGCTATTTGTGTTGATTTCCTTACATGTGTGTTGTACATGTGTGTGTAGTGTGTAGCTGCCGCTTGTGTGTATTGTGTGATCTGTACATATGATCATGACTAAATTTGTGCGAAATGGCAAAATGAGAATGTTTAACAAGAACTCATCGCCTCAATTTGCATTAACGATTCATTATTATTCTCAGAACTATACAAAGGCAACCACAACAACAACGACTACAACAACGACGACAACAACAACCATAAATACGATATTTCAATATTGATTTTATTCATTTATTTATTTGTTTTTTATTTTAAGATTTTTTTTTGCGTCGCTCAGATTTCTTTGCAATAAAAAAAATGCTACCATTGCAGTTTGAAAAGATTTCCTTATTTTTTTGTTATTCATATGTTTTCTCACTCGTTTTGTAATATTTATCATGCTAATCTTACAAGCGATTTTTATTATTTGTTTACTTTTTATTTCCTTTTTTAATTCCACGGAAATATTTTTACAAACTTTAATAGAACATGCAGTAAGTAAGAATGTTATCTGCCAAATAAGCGAAGGTATTTGTCACTTCAAAAGGTTCCAACGAAGAAAAGTTACACTAAAAGCCATAAAAGTATTCCTGACGACAGCCCAGTCGATAGGTGATATTGTCACGAGCGTCTGTCCATCTGTCTGTACAATTATATGTGTGCAAAGCTTTGGAACTGGCTGATGCTCATGACGCCAGCAAATAATCAGCTCAGTCATAGAAACAATCAATCGATTGATCAATTAATCGGAAACGATGTTTTTGTAAGAAAAACTTCAAGTGTATCTTGAGACACCTTAATAAATACAACAAAAAAAAAATGGCAATAAAATGTAATCAATAAGTTTTTTTGTGTTTTTTATCGACGGTTCTTTCCTCTGCTAAAAATAACGTTTGCAATAAAATTCTAACGAAAATTCCGTATTGCTTTCATATATTTTGTATCTTGCATTATTTCCAATGACAAGTTATGATTGCAAGTCACACATACGCGTTTTTCGAGTGGCAAAAGCAACAACAACAACGAATAGTTATTAGTTATAAGTTTCACGAGCGTCTTTTCGGCGCCAATACAATTAAAGTAAAATAGAAATGATTCATGCTTGTGATAAGATTTAAAGTGAGCCAAGAATTCTTATAAATGTACATCATTCATGCATTCCGTCATTCACTCATTCAATCGCTCGTGCATTTATTAGCTTGCTTGTTTATTTGTGCAATTATTGTAAATATTAAAATTTTTTTTATTAGTTACTTTAGAGACATTAATCAGTCTTGTGAGCTATAGAACATTTTGGTGTGGTGAGGTTAAATAAATGGCTGATTGATGATTCACTAGAAGTTGACATGATATTTGCGATGAACCTTCTCCCCCTTGGTGAGATTTTGCTGGATCCCCCACGCCCTAATTTTATCACACGTAATTTGTGGACCTTCCCTAATAAGAGATCGCTTCGTTGTGACGCTGAATTTAAATGCTAGACTGGCGTATGTAATGCTTAGCTCTATGTGACATGTGCTTTTCTTGCAGTCAAATTGCCAATAACATTTGATGATCTGAGATATCAATAAAAATGTTTTCGGTTTTTTATTGTTTATACAAATTGAACATATTCGTTTCTATTAATGCATTTATTTCGCAATGATAACATTTCTGGTTTATCAGACATGCGATTGCTGCTAATAGTTCCCGGAATAAAGCCATGGGAACGGAATTTCGTCGTTCAATAAAAAAACAAAAACGGAAAAAAACCGTTGAAGAAATTATGTCATTTCATAAGCTTCGCAAATTGGGAAACATGCGACAACTTGAAAAAATTTTATCGCAAAAAATTTGTTTCTTTTTTTTTTTTTCAAATAAATCTTTTCAAAGTGCAAAAATTAATAATGAACATTGATTGTGTGTGCGTGTGTGCGTGTGTGTGTGTGTGTGCGTGCGTTTTTTTTTAAATTACCGCCATAAGAACAAACACCTGATAACGCTTATCAACGGAACATTGTGAGTGTGACAGAGTGAGAGAAATAGCGAATGCGTGTGCAAGTGTGAGTGTAAGGAGAGAGTGTGGCAAACACGCACACACACACACACACACACACACACACACACACACACACGACAGCAACAAACTATTTTGACCTAATTTTGATAAGATTTGCACAAGGAAAGCAAATAAAATTTTTAAGTAATTAAAACTCTTATAAAAAAACAAAAATTATAGAAAAAAATCACAAATCATATGAAATGAAAAATGAAATAAAAATGCATGTAAATAAATGAAATAATTTCAGTTGGCAAATGTTGCGCACTTGTCACCTTTTATTGCGCGCTGCGGCAGCTGTGAATGCCTGCGATAAGACAAGACAAGACAAGACAAACGACTGATAGTGCCTGATCTTATTTAAATTGGTTTTTAATACGCGCACCAAAACGACACTCGGCGCAGTTAATGACATCGAGCAACATTTTAAACTTGATCCCGACACGAACGCGACTCTGGCACCGATAATGGTGATAGTGACATCGACAACGAAAACGAAAACGACGACTTTGATTTTTGATTGTCATTAAAATGTTTGTGATAAGCTTGCAAGACATGTTCAAGCGCAGCTTTGCTTTTGTTTTTTCGAATCTTTCGAATTTTTAGTTTGATTTCATTTGTGATTTATTATTATTTTTTTTTACTTCCTCAAAATGATGTAAAAATTAACAAAATTGCATTTTGCTAAATTACAAAAATCTTTTTTTTTGGCACCAAATCGAAACAATAACAAATGACAACTCAAATAACCCTTGAATAATTCACTTTTCATGTTTCGGCAATGTAAATAAACCATTCGTAATGTTGATCGTAAAACGTTAAACATAAAAAATGTTAAGCTAACAGAAAAAGTAATATGAACTTTAAACAATAATTAACAGAGGGGAAAACAATTACGCAAAATCATGTTTGGTACGCAAGTCCAAAAATTACTTAGTCAATGTTGAGTGAACGCTGGCACGACTATGTGTGCGTGTCTGTGTGTGTGTGTGCTAATAGCACAAGATTGTGAATTTTCAAAAGATAAAATAATCACTAAGGAGAGCAATTCAAATTGAACACTTTGTCAAATTCCTCCCTTTAGCCATAAAAAACACGTTACTCATACGCGCTGTTGTTAGTGCGCACAGCGCCATCTGACGCACAAAATACAATTCTAATGAAATAATCGTGTGTATAATAAATGAAAAATGTAAAAAAAAAATAATAATATCATTTATATTACTTTTTCTATTTTTTTTTCAGTTTCTGGTTTTTTGTTTAGAAAAGAAAAAAAAAAAAAAAACCAAAAACGATTGCGCAAATATTTAAAAAGTGCTCGTATTCAAGTACTTTTGTGTTTGGTTGATAATGAAGAGGCACGAGGGCGAATTAGCGCAAAAATACATGAGCGCACGTTGTTGATAAGAAGCTAAGAAGAACTAAAAATAATAGCAACAACAACAACGATAACAATTATAATTATTCCGGCGCTACTAACTAAGAGTTTAGCAACACTTACAATGTCGCTCAAACAAGTGAACCGAAGCCAACGTCATCATTATCGACATCATCATTATCATTACACAGTACAATAATTGAGGTGACAGTCATCATAATCATTGAGTTTAATCGAAAAATTGATTGAGTTTCATTTCATTAAAAGATTTTTTTGTTTTTTTTGTTTTTCTTTATTGAAATACCAAAAAGCAAAAGCAAAAACAAAAACAAACTGTTACCAATTCAAAATATGAAGCTTATCAAGGAACTGTCGTCAACACACTCGTCGCACAATCATTTACTAACAAACGATCTTCGTTATTAATTTATTATTATTTATTTTTTGTTTTTGTTTTTATTTTGTTGTTGTTTATTTATTTATTTATATTTTTTTTTTTTTTTTCAAATAGGCGCCAATTGTACGTTTATCAGTTAGCATAGATTTCATATTAATTGTTATCAATATCAAATGAAATGATTTTTAATTGTTTAACTTGATTTTAGTTTAATGACGTACCTGAAATCGAAGTGCTTCCATTTTATTAATGTTAATTGAATTTTTGAACAGAACGGAATTATAACTTTGTCACGAAGTTTGCAACAGATCGAAGCAGACATCTCCGACTACAAAGTATATAATTAATTTTGTAAGCTAGAAGCCAAAACCAAAAACAAAACCAGAGCCAAAATACTCTTCACAACCTTTTTGATCTATTAACAGTGCGTATAATTGATTTGTTAAAATATCACGCAACAGAAATTCTTCTAACGTTTTTGTTGTTTTTGCTCATTAATAAATACAAAAAATAACAAAATTTAAGAAGAAGTACAATCGAACCGCAGAGCTCAAAGCTTTTAGTGTTGATAAACAAATGTTTTACGTATTTGTTGGCATTCTTTTTAATGTTCTCATTGTTGATAATGTTATTGCTGTTGTTAATTATTATGATGATAATCATGATGATGTGTGATGTTTGTTAATGTTGGCAATGTCGCCGATGCTGTAAACGCAAACAGGCAATATGAGCGAGGGTTCAAGCAATCAATGATATTTCACGCAACGTCGAAGACAACAATGAGAAAAGATTTAAGCGAAAAAATGACAACGAAAAAGCAGAAAAATCAGAAAAATCAGAAACGGCCTACGAATCATTCGGCACCTTTAACATATGCGAGATAATCTTCACAACGCTTAAAAATCGGTTTCGGAATTTATGTTTTGTGCTCTGTCTCGAACATGTACATTGTTCAGCCATAAAACTAATTGGCCATGGTTTCCGGTAACAAGAAGCTGAATTTTTATTTATTTGCTTTTATTTTTTCCATTTCATATATTTTTAGCAGCTTTTAAGGGTTGCTGAAATGTTGCGACAGTGCCCGTCAAATGTATGAAAACACTTGGTTTTATCATAAAATTAATGCGCACCAAAATCGCCGCAAAAGTCAACTGTTGAAACATTTTTCAATATATACATTTGGTTTTTTTGTAATATGCTTTTAATGTTTTTTAGTTTTGGCATTGTTGTTTTTGTTGTTGTGTTATTTTTATCGCTGCTTTAACGCCTTCAAGCGTTGTTTGCTTTGCCGTGCCTTGCGCTCCTCTTGTGGGCTGTTTTTGTTGCCATAATCGTTGGGAAAACACATGTTTAAATGCTGCAAAAATGTTTCAAAAAAATAAATATGATAAAATCAAATTGGATTATGAATTATTGCTATGCATAATGAAGCATTTGTTTTCCGTTTTTATCAGCGTAATTATGCGTGTGATTGCAGCAAATCATGCGACATAAAACGCTTATTTAATTAAACAAACAAACAAACAGAAAAACGACAACAAAATATATATACTTATAAATGAAGGAATGTCTTTGGTTTTCTTTGTATGAACTCATGCCCGAAAGTGTAAAGAATTTTTAAGATTTGTGTGTCTATCGTGGCTCTTCTTACTCAGCAGACTGAAGCCTTTGCCTTGAGGTCTTCTGCCATGTGTCTCAGGCGCGTTTCGGCCAACGGAATGTCGTCGCTGGTCAGCACTTTGCGCAGCTTATACTTCTGCGCGCGTATGTCCTTCATGAGCGTCTCGTAGGGCGTCAACTTGTGCGGCAGCGGCACGTGCTCAACGCGCCGCTTCCTCAGCTTCACGCCGTTGCGCACCTCATCGTTCACCTGCACCCAGTAGCGCGCCCAATCAGCGAAGCCGAGCTGTGTTGCGTCCGGCTTAGTCGCACGTGTGGGCGCGGCCAAACGCAAATTCTCAGCCTCACTTTTACTGATTTGCTTCAGAAACAAACGCAACTCAATCGCCTCGGATACGAGCGAGCGACAGGTGGCCTTGTAGTGCGCCTCGGGCACGCCCCGGCTCACATGCTTGCAGCAGACATCGAGCACGTAGTCGAGCGCATTGTTGCCACTGGGCTCATTGTTGCCGCCAACGGCGTCCTGCTCTTCGGCAATCATGTATGAGATCAATGCCTCGAGCTCACTCGACATGTCGTATTGCTCGTCGGCCTGCAGATTATAGTCCAGTGCGGCGTACACCAGTATGGCCAGCTCGCGCAGCATCCTGCGTGACATGGCACGCGGCGACACATGCATGTCGTAGGCACGACCAGTGGCGTCCTTCAGCAGCTTCAGGTGCTCGGCCTGATCGCTCTCCGTGCGCCACAGCGCCGTTTGGTAGTCCTGCCTTGGCTCGCAGGTGAAGTGCACGCTGCCGTCGCGGTGCAAGGTCAGGTGGTCCGTTTTCTGCGGCAGCTCGAGCACAGTGAAGATGTACGCCACCTTGCGGTAGAGCGACGTGTACTGGTAGACGAGCGCCCAGGCCTGCTCCTCGCTCAGCGGCGCCTTGAAGGTGTCGAGCACGCCCTTCAGCGTAATGCAGTGCTTGGCCGGGCAGGCGCAGCGGGCCATGACGACTGACGCTGCCAGCGTGTTGGCCGTCTCAAAGCCCGCCAGTGCTGCCGCCACTTTCGAGCGCTCTCTAGGCGCACTTTTGCCGTCGCAGACTTGCTGCTTGGTCTGCTTGGCCTGCTCGTGCCGCTCGCCAATTTGCTGCTCGTTGTTCGATTCGGCGTACTCTATGATCTTCTCAATCAACTTGCGCTGCTGCATTTTTTGCGCGAAGCCCGTCGCTTTTGCCTGTTGAGCTTCCTTGAAGTTCATTATCGTGAATACTTTGCGTTCGCTCACTTAAACGCGTTTTGCAATGAAACTAGAACGAAATTACACACAATCTTACTGCTTCACAATGAATTTTGTATGGAATTGTCTCTACAAATGTTTAAGACAAATGAAACGAACTTGACATAAAAATCAAGCCGCAGGCGTTCAATTACGTCTGTGTGCTTGTTATGTGATTTGTATCGCAGTATCTTTTTGTGCCAGCACAGTTTGCAAATATAATTTAAAATAAAAAAAAAATTTTACGTTTTGTTTTCGAGATTTTGTTGTATTTTAGGCGATCTTGAGTCTTGAGAAAGGAAAATTATAATTTAATCAACATCATGCATTTTACATTGTAAAGCAACTTTTATGGAATTCCGTTCAGCAATTTGCTAAAACGAATGATTACAGCAAATATAAAACTAATGTTTCATTTGCTTTCAATGAGCTTATCAATGCACACTTTTGTGGAATACTTTTTCCTTTTGTTTGTGTGCGGGGCATTCTGAATGTATATACATGTATATATACAAAAGTAATATGAATATAAATGTATAAATAATAACAGTTTCACTTAGCGCGATTAACAAAGAAGGCAATCAGTGCACAATTGTGCAACAAGTCAAGCTTTGAAGTCTGAATAGCTCAGCGCCGAGCGCCGAGCACAAAGCACAAAGGCAAGCGGAGGCGAGCAGCAACAACAACAACAACAACAACAACAACAACAACAACAACAACAACAACAACTGTGACAACTGCGACAACATCAACTTCAACAAAGGCGCAACACAAATTGCAAAGCTGATAAGCGCCCACTTCAATGCAAATGAGTCTTTCCCAAGAATAATCATTGACACATACGCCCACACACACACACACGTGTATGGGCGCTGCATGTGCATGAGCAATGCAATCGTTGCCGGGCAACAAAAGCAAAGCGTTTCATTTCAATGAGCTTTCCTTCTAATTGTTTGCTAATTATTCATAAATAAGCGACTTAAGCGCATTTCGTTATAATTGTGCATGTCGTTAGTGCAATCGGCGGTCTCGGCAGGACGAGAGCGGGCTGAGCATTCAGCTGCTTGTGCGTGCGCGTGTGCTTTGTGCTTTGTGCAACTGAAAGCCAATTAGTAAAGATTAACAAAAGAAGCTTAACAGTCTTTTGCAATATAATTATATATTTTTTGCTCATTTGCTTTCATCTCATTTGATAGTTGTTCGCTCGCTTTGAGCTTCATTAGTAGTTGCGACCACATGACGTATACGCAATATGCAAAATAATAAGTATAGAAAACCTTAAATTAATACTTCAGCTTAAGCTTATACTTAATTAGCTGAAAAATAAATAAGGCACAATGAGCATATTGAGCAGCACAACTGTAAGACGAACAGAAAAACAATAATAAATAAATAAATATTAATAATAATATTAATGAAAAAATAAAAAAAAAGGAAAGGTACAATGAACTGTGCTGAATGTCAATAAACAGCTGTAAAAACAACATATGTAAGCAAAAAAATTTAAAATCATTAAAAAAGAAACAAAAACAAAAAAAAACACACTTTGTAATAAATAAGAAAATTTGTATAGTAAACAAAGTAAAAGTAGACAAATATTATAGAAAAGAAAACTCAGCGGAACGCACTGAGAAATGTTGTTGCTGTGCCACACACTCCTACGGGCGGACGGACAGACAGACAGAGGGACAGACTGCGGGCGGACATGCACGCTTGCTGTCAGTGACAAAACTCAGCGCAGCGATGCTGACGCCGACGCCGACGTCGAAGCAGGCATCGTTGCTTTTGCTTTAATCGAATCGAGCGAAGTGCACGAGCGGGGGGCGTGACAAGCGTGCCGGGCGTGACTGGCGTGATGAGCGTGACAGGCGTGCATGTCATTTTGGTCTGCTGCTGTTTTTAGAATCGCCACTGCGTAAAATAATTTGGCATATTCATTAGACGCGTGCGTTTGCATGTCTCTTTGCACATATGTCTATGCAGACTAGCGAAAAATAGAATAGTGCCGGTGGGGCGGGTGCAGGGGGAGGAGGAAATAATAGCGGTGCTTGTGTTGGTGTGATATGCAAAGAAAGCTGTTGTTTACTTCATTTTTACTTTCCGCAATTGTGTGTGTTTTCTGAACCAACAAATGTGTTTTCTTCCTTAAAAAACACTCTTTTGCTTTTTGCACTTTTTGCCATTTTGCCATTTTGCACTTAACAACTTCAGTGTTTCTTACTTTTTTGTGCATGAACGCATTGTTTTTTCTTTGTTCCTTTTTTACTTTTTTACGGTTTCATTCGCTTTGCAAATATTTGCGAGCGACAAGCAAAAAACAACTGTGGCAATTCATTTGAATATGAGAAAAAAATTGCTCAAATAATTGTCAGTTTATTCATTTATTTATTTATTATTTTTGTTGTTCTTGTTGTTGTTGTAAATATGCGCCTCTTTGTACAGACGGTTGTATCGCAAGCAAAACAAATACTTAGACAAATTTTGAAATTTATATTTGATTAAGTGTTGCCGGCTAGCGCTGGAGTCTCATGGGCGGCGTGGCGCGTTCCATAAATTCCAGTCTTGTGAAAATACACGGTTTCCGCTATAAATGGGCGTTGCCATGCCCAGCTTTTGTGCAAAATGCCTTACTGAGCACATAAGTGTGCAGTTTTCGGGCAATTCGTAGAGGAACAAAAGAGTTTTTCACAGAAAGATTTCAAAATTCTCAAGATCTCTTTAGGAGAAGTAACCATGCCCAAGGTCAAACCTTAGTATTTCGTGATCCAGTGATCCAATCAAAGATGACTCTCCTTAATTTATAATTTCAGAGCTGTGGGAGCACATTGTATACATGAGACTGGCCGATGGACATGTTCAGATCAACTCGTCTTGTGCCGCTAATCAATAATATTTATATACTTTATAGATTAGCGATTTTTTGTGTATTTTTTAATAAGCCATTTGAGGCTTTCGACATTCACATGACGCATCAAACGACCCACGCTGCAATTTCGCATTGAATTGAACTTTGTACGACGCGCATTTTTTGCGCTCTCCATTTAATACATTTATTTATTATTTATTTAGTTTATTTTGTACTTTTCCTTTTTTTTGGGTTTTTGGGTTTTGGATTTGATTCGAGCCATGCTCGTCTGCAAAAGCGCACTTCGTTAAACGCAAAGAATTATTAGAAGAAGAACATTTTGTTAGTCTTCGTTTCTTTATATTTTTAGAAAAAGTTGTAATGCACACGAATAAATGCAACGACGCCGAGAGGGGCGCGCGGCGCGGCAGTGTGCCATGCCAGCAGTCGTCATGTGTGTCGACAAGCGATGGTCAACAGGGGCGGTGTGGTGCGCATTGGGGCGTGGCGCGTGTGCGATTAAAATATTTACGCAGTTTGTGTGCAACAATTTTGTATAATTGAAATAATTCAAATAGTTTGCAATGCGCCAACATTTCCGCTTTGCTTTACTCGATTGGCTATTTTAAGTCGCTCGACTCGCGGCTCTCGCAGCGAACTAATTACACGTGCGAGACCTTCTTTTTTCTAAGCAGCCGCGAGCAACATCGACGACGTTGCAAGGCAGCGACGCGTTGCATTGTGCGCTACTGTCCGTCTGTCCGGCTGTCCGACTGTGCAAGTGTGCAATTTAACAATTTGAATTTAATGTGAAATTATTTACACATTATCAAGCGTGAAGCCATGATGTAACGCATTGTGGCTTCGCTCAATCGATGCTCCTGCAAATGAGGCGTGCCGTGTCGATGGGCGGCAACCGGTGGGCAGTCGTGAACTTATGCAGATTCAGGTGCCGCTTGATTGTTGAACTAAAAATAAACATACTTGCGCATGTTAGCATAATCAAATGCACAGAAAGACGGACAAACAAACAGATGGATACATGGATAGATAGTGAATGGATGGTTAGATGATTGGATGGATAGATGGATAGATGGTTGGATGGATAGATGGTTGGATGGATAGATAGTTGGATGGATGGATAGTTGGATGGATAGATGGTGGGATGAATGGATGGATAAATGAATAGATGGTTGGATGGATAGATGGTTGGAGGGATAGATGGTTGGATAGATAGATGGTTGGATGGATAGATGGTTGGATGGATAGATGGTTGGATGGTTGGATGGAAAGATTGTTCAATGGATAGATGGTTGGATGGGTAGATGGTTGGATGGATAGATGGTTCGATGAATAGATGGTTGGATGGATAGATGTTTGGATGGATAGATAGATAGATAGTTGGATGGTTGGATGAATGCATGAATGCAGGGTAGACCGCTCAGGTTCACTAAACACAATTCAGTTCTATAAGTTCTTAAGCAGAACATTGCCATTTTTGGTGCGAACAAGAAGCGTTTAACATAATTGTATCTTCTTTCGCACTTTGGCAGCAACTAATGTCTATGCATAGCGAAAGTGGGCCACGTCTGAGCATTGCTGCTTGTATATATATAACTGTCATGGCTCTTAGTCTGGCGGCTAGCATCAAGGCGATCAATTACGTGCAATTTAGTATGTCATGTGGCTGTCATTTATCTGACGCATAACTGTCAAATGAACTGAAAATGAACGTATCTGTCGACCAACATCATCAATTCGGGCCAGACAAAAGTACCGGGCGTCTGACCCACAAAAGTCGACAGCCAAAAAGTGACAAAACAAGCGGCCCCCCCCACACACACACACACTCACACACACACACACACACACACACACACACACACACACACACACACACACACACACACACACACACACACACACACACACACACACAGACACAAATAACTGTGTAATTCAATATCGTTTTCTAAAATGTTTTTCGAAAGAAATTTTTCTTTTTAAGTTTTATTTTCAAGAACGTTTTGGGGGTTGCAAGGAAAACAGAAGCAGACAAACTAGAAGGCATGTTTTTTTTTAGACTTAAACCTTTTCTTGGTATTCTTGTTAACAAACAAATGACAATGATTTCATTTCAACGAATTCGAATTCCTAAAAAAACAATTTTTCATAAACGCACAGAAATTCTCAAATGACATGCCAAAGTCAAAAACAACAACAACAACAAGAGCAAAATTAAACAACAAGAGAAAAAAAAACGCACACACAGCCAAAAAATAAGTTACGCTTTTCTTAATGAATTTTTGGTTTGTTTTGTGTTTTTTTTTGTGTTTAAATTCGCATTTCACGACATTTCATTATTGGTGAACAAGGGCAAGGCAAACATGCTCGCGCTTCTGCGCCAACACACACACACACACACACAGACACAGACACAAGTGAACTCAATTGAATTTACGTTGCAGCGCACAAATGTCATTGACTTCCGTGCAGTTTGCTCAGCACGTCGCGTTCTTCGGCGGGCGATACGGCAATGGGCTGGCGGGCGGCGGACGGGCGAAGGCAATGAAAGCACAATAAATGAAGTTGAAATGTCAACTGTCGAACATATGCAAAAAATAAAACGAAATGAAAATGAACATGACAACAAAGTAATGATTTTCGCAACGATAAGAAAGCAAAAAAAAAAACGCTTAACTCTTTTGCAGTTATATACTTTCACAGCTGCTTGCGAAATCATTAATTTGCTGCTCGTATCTGCCGCGCTCGCGCCGTCGCACCCTTTGTAGCTTGCCAGCATATCTTGAATTCGTTGCGTTTCATTTTTTGGGTGTTTTTTGACACCCTCACCCACAGCGCCGCTGCAAAGTGAAAAGCGTGAGACGCAGCAGAGAGGCAGCAGCAGAAGCAGCAGCAGAAGCGGAGGAAGTATTGTATTATGAAAGGAAATTGAATAAGTGTAAGAGGGCTGTCACATGCTTGAGTTCGACGCCATTTCGGAAGTGTCTAATCTAACGTTTATGAACCGTCGTCAAATAACAGAGACTTCAGACTGCCAGACTGCCAGACTTCCTTCGCCGCACTGAAAAGCTCTTTGAGCTCTTGAAAAAAAAAAATACCATACTTATAAGCATTATACTGCTTGTCTGAGCGCGCTCGCTGTGTGTGTGTGTGCATGTGTGTGTGTGTGTGTGCGCTGTGCAATATTCAAATGCGAACAACAGAAAAAAGATGTTGTTTATTATTATTATTTTATTTAATTTGACTTGGTTTATTAGTTTGTCGGCCACTCAAGGTTATTCTTTGCATGATTCATGCATTTCAAGCGAAATATGTATTTGCGCTTTTGCTCTTTGTTGATCATCATGATGTTGATGTTGATTAGGCGCGCGGACATCACCACGCAATAATAATAACTTTTATGCGAGTTCAAGGCTGAAACATTGTCGTCTCATGTGCATATATCATCACGTCGTCGTTTCGAATATACTTTTTGATTCATTCATGCAAATTTCTCATTCATGTTGCATTTGCTCATGTCTGCTGGCCGACTTCATTGACTTCTTTTGCACTGCAACGCCTTGCTAGCCGACCTGCTTGCCACAGGCAACAATTCAAGTGCGTCTCAGTGCGATTGCAGCGCCAAATCGCCGCTTTGCTTGATTGATGCAATTCATTTTGCGCAAATTTTCATTTGTTGAGCATACATATTTTTTTTTTTGTTTTCCTTCACTGATTAACATTATTTGTGCACTTTAGTAAACTGTATATTTTTGAAGCCTTTGTTGTTGCTGCATTGTTGGTCTTAACGTTTTTTGCATGCATTTCGCCACAGTTGGCTAAACGCGCCGCTGGCAATGCGCAAAGTGCATTTTTGTCAGTTGCTTAAGTGTCTCTATTAAATGATGTTGATTTATTGCGTTCACTGGTTCGTTCATTCGTTCGTTGGCTCGTTGGTTCGTTGGTTCGTTCATTCGTTCGTTCGTTCATTTGTTCTTGCACTTTGCGTTCATTCATTTGGCTTAATCCACTTCATGTTGCTACCGCTGCCGCTGCTGCTGCCAGAGCCGCTGCTGCAGTTGTTGCTGTTGCTGTTGATGATGTTGTTGATGTTCATGACGACGCTGATCATCATCATCATCGTGGTAGCGCTGTTGATGGTAGCACATGGAAGCGGTTAAGCAAACCATACGCCCCGCCAACACATGCCTGCCATTTGCGGCGGAGTCGTCCGTGACTGTTAATCGTGTTACAGGGTTGTGAGCGCTCATCTGGATTCTTTGTTCGTTCTGGTTTTATTTTTCCTTTGTTTTTGTGCTTCTTCTTTTTCACTCTTTTTTTTGTAGGCTTTCGTTTGCTTTTTGCTTAATTATTAATTTAAATCGCATCGTTTATATGATAACGACAGACAGCTTGGTTGGACTGACATACAGACACACACACACACAGACACACACACAGACAGACAGACAGATAGACAGATAGATAGCTGGTCGACTGGCGGAACAGGTGCCTGTGTGCCTGTATATATGTTTGCATCTATGTGTGTGTGTGTGTGTGTTTGAGTGGGGGCGCGAAGTGCAATGCACGCGCGCCTGCAAATAAATTAAGCAGTCTGTGCCTCAGCCATGATTTCGACGCACAGGAACGCATTCAATGCGCTGAGAGTCTCATTTGGCAGAACACAAATAATACAAGAAATTAAATAAAATCTGTTAATAAAAAAGGTTTTTTCAAAAAAATATTCGTATGTTACATGAGGCTGCACAGCACATATAACAGTCTAGCGTTGGAATTTTGTCTATGAGCGAAAGAACAGGATAAACACTTTCTTTTTTTTTTTTGATATTTTTGAAAACATTGTAAGCCATTAGGAAAAATTCGTTTTCTTCATATAAGTCCCACAATATATTTTTCAGTTCGATAAAAAGTTTTCGGTAAAATTTTTCACTCCGTTTTTTAATGTTCTTGAAGACATAGTAAACCTTGAGAAGTAACGCATTTTCTGCACATAAGTTCGACAATATATTTGTCAGTTTAATAAAAACTTTCCAACCGTTCGGTAAAATTTTTATTTCATTTTCCGGAAAAATTTAAATTAAATTAAAACAATATATAAGTCGGTTGCCCAAAATATCTAGTACACAAGAAGCGCCCGTAAGCTCCATTAAAATAAAAAACAGTAACGTCGGGATGAATGTGAAGCAGGCCTTTTTGTATTTGCTGCTGGTGATCGCCTCCGGCTATGCGATGTATTCGCTGCAGCCCGATGCGAATCCCTACGGATACACGGCGGCGGCCTTTAGCATGATGCATGGACTGCTCGGCTTGATACGCAACGTGAGCAGCGACGACGATGATGACGTTGAGTGTAATCGCATCAATGTGATATCGACGAGCATCATGGAGGTGATACCGTTGCCGCTCTGTAACATCGAATTGTATCTGAAGTCGGCGCAGGCCAATATGGCGATGATACATGGCTTGGCAGTCATACCGTTGTTGTACGACATGATGGGTAAACTCGGCGATGATTGGGATAGCGCGACCGAGACGTTGAAGGATGTTACCCTCTTGGGCAACATCGGCTCTGCCGTGTTTCTCGCCCGGCAAGAATCCCAGCCTATCTACGGCGCCATCGCTGCGGTCGCGTTCATCAGTCGCTATGGTTCGGTGGCAATTGACCGTTTTGTCGATAATATTGGCGGTGACGTTGTGCTTCTGGGCAATGCGGCCATTATTGGTCTGATGACCTATGCGCTGACCCAACAATAGTTATAGTTATAGTTATGCTTACAAACCAACAAAATCAGATGTAATCCAAAGCTTGAGGTAAAAGATCTTAGTAAAATTCACAAAAATACCCAAAAAAAAATTCATAGATAAATTAAAGTAAACAAAATCAGATGTAATCCAAAGTATGAGGTAAAGAGCCGTAGAAAAAATCACAAAAATACCAAAAAAAATCATAGATAAGTAATGAAATGTAAACTTGCATAGAATGAGGAGTAACATTTATCAAAATACCCAAAAAAAAATCCTAGATAAATTTAAGTAAGCAAAATCAGATGTAATCCAAAGTTTGATGCAGAAAATCTTAGTAAAATTCACGAAAATACCCAAAACAAAATCATAGATAAATTAAAGTAAACCAAATCAGATGTAACCCAAAATGAGGGGAGGTTAATGAGGTGAGGTAAAGAGCTGTAGTAAAATTCACAAAAATACCAAAAAAAAAGATGAGAGATAAATTAAAGTAAATGTAATGTAAATTTGCATAGAATGAGGAGTTAAATTCACAGAAATACCCAAAACAAAAGTCATAGATAATTTGAAGTAAACCCAAATTTGAGGCAGGGAACCATAATAAAACTCACAAAAATACACAAATAAAATTCATAGATAAATTAAAGCAATGTTATGTAAATTTGCATAGAAAAAACGCAGCGCCACAAATTAAAAGAATTAATCAACTGTTTTATGTGTTGAAAGAACATGAAAGCCTTTAAGAATTGTTAAAGACGAACTAAATGAAAAAATAAAAGCACAAAAAACAAAAAGCGCCTTTTATTGGTTACTCCGTGAACCGGCACTGTTGTGCCTTAATCTCCGGAGCCCTCTGAGTCGGCTCAGTGTCGATGGCGTGACAAAACTTGTTGCTCGAATGCGTCTCGCAAGAAATGGCCAAGTTAGAGCCAAACTGCAATGCGGTGCGCCACTCTAGACAACATCAATTCATAATTAATCAGACACTGTCCTCTGTTTGTGTTTGCCCTTTTCCACAACAGAACAATAACAGACCAAACCGTACCAAAAGCGTCCAACCTGCCCAGACAGAACCGAACCGAACCAAACCAAACCGAGAAAAACAGAACACTTTGCAACAACTTGAAGGTGTTGGCCGGCAAAATTGGTTGAGCTTGGCTTCATCCCAGCACTTTTTCAAGACCCAAGACCTTTTACGCTCTGTGCTTAGCATATAAGTATACACATACACATACATACATGTAAGTATATGCACATATGTATGTGTGTAAATGAATTAAACACTTTATGGATTTTATTCAATTTCAACACGCTTTTCATTCCAATCAGACTATTAAAAATCATAAAAAAATACAACAATGAAAAATGAAAAATGCTACTCTATAATGAGCTAACTAAGCGTATTTTATTTATTTAATATTATTATTTATTTATTTACGTTTAAGACATTAAGCAATTTTAAATGTTGTGCCCAAAAAAGCACACACACACGCACACACACACGCACGCACACACGTAGAGCTTATGAAAGTCAAGTTGCCTTCATCGATAATTGAGTTCAAAGGGCTCAACGAACCTGTTACGCGCTCCCACTGGGCTGACGCCGGCGCCGGCGCCGCTGCCGACGCAGCGATTTGCCAATTTTGTTCTCGTTTTGTATTTTCAGCATACGTTTTTTTTTGTTTTTTCTCCTTTTTTCGTGCTAATTTGCATGCGTAACCAAAATGCTGTTAAATTGCTTAAAATTTAATTTGTTTATTGAATTTCGCACTTTTCGTACTTCGTTTGGTTTTGTTTTTGTTTTTGGTGCTACACTTGGTTAGGCTTATTAATGTAGTAATGCCGCTGCTGCTGCCGCCGCCGCTGCCGCATTGAGCAGCTAAACAGGCAAGAAGATGGATTGCTTGTTGGCCAAAGTCGTTAGATCATTTGTTGGGCTTGCTGTGTGCCGAAAATTATTTATGAAAGTTTGGAAACGCAAAAAAGTGCGTGTGTGCACGCCTCTGCTCATAAATAATTTAAAACGTTTGTCGATTTGCTCAAACGAACCAACGAACCAACGAACGACACAATTTTAATTAGGCAGGCGAACATGCAAAAAGCCGGAATTGCTTTTGGACAACACGCATTAAAATGCGTATACGCATTAAGCAAATAAGCATACACACACACACACACACACACGCATGTATACAGGGACGCAGACATAGCGATACACGCACTTACAAAATGTTAACATTAAGTTGCGCATGACAAACATTTATGATTTTTCGCAATTATGAGCGCCAGACAGACGGCTGAATGCGCGGCTGGACGGACGGTCGAAGCTACATAAATATGCGGGCACATGACAATGGCGTTTTCATTGCCAGCCCGTGTCCGTGTACATGGCCGAGCCAATTCGGAATTATTGGCCACTGATTGATATCGAAAGCTGCCAAAACTGACAGCTTATTTGACATAAACACATGTCTGCATGTCGCATGAAGTGTGATATTTTTTGCCCAACATTTTTTGCTTTGTCAAACATAAATATTCAATATGAATTTCGTCAACAGCCAACACAAAATGACAGTTAAATCAATGCAGCAAAAAATCAACCACAAAGAGATAAAACTATACTTCACAGTTGAGTTGTTGTTGTACAACAAGTTGGCTTTGAGTTTTACTTTTTATTAGTACAAAAAGTTGTCACATTTCAATTCGTTTCACTTCGTTTCATTGCTGATAAAACAGACGCTTGAACACGCAGCAAAAGGCGGCAGCCGGCATTGAGGAGCTGCTCTGGGACCGCGAGTTGCAATGCCACTGGGCTGCTGAGATTTGTTGTGCGTGTGTGGCCATGTTTATCTTCGATGCGTTCCTGAACAGTCTGCTCGTCGTCTCGTCCGGCTATACGCTCTATACGGTGGCGCCCGTCGAACATCCCTACGGCTTTACGGCCGCCTTCTTTGGCCTGCTGCACGGCCTGGTGGGCGCCGTGCGCGCCATTAAGGCGGATAGTGATGGCGACTGCAATCGCATGCGTTTGATGTCCGGCGGCGTCATGGAGATTATACCGGTGCCGCTTATAAATATCGAACTATATATGAAATCGGGCAATCTGAATTTGGCAATGGCACATGGTCTCTTTGTGGTGCCGCTCTTCTATGATGTGATGGCGAAGGTCGGCGACTATGATGATCACGCCACGGACTCGCTCAAGGATCTAACGCTGATGGGTAATGTCATATCGATGCTCTTTCTGGCCGTCAACGAGAACAACAACATCAACGGCACAATGGCGGGCATTGCCTTCTTCACGCGTTATCTGTCGGCTGTGATGGAGCGTTATTGTGAGGGCGCCGGCGCTCAAGTATCGCTCGTTGGCCATAGCTGTCTGATGTTAGTCTTGTCATTTGCGCTGCGCAGCTGAAGGGGCGTGGCAGACTACTTTCAGGAAACGGTAACCGAAACGGAAATATGAAAAATTTTCAATTCTCAGTTAAATTAAATGCAAAATTCATTTTCCTTTGAAAACATATACATTATAATAAACAATTAATGAATATTGAAATAAAAAAAAAGTATATACGCTCATATGTTATACATTAATGCATGTAAGTTATGATCCAAAGGGTTGCTCCCGAATTCGTTGGATCCGACGACCGTTTCGGCAACAACAAAAAGCACCAATTAAGCTTTAGTCGTATTTTTGGCGTTTCTGTTGTTTTTTAGCGCCAAAATTTGATTACGATGTGTCGCAGTAGGGCGCATTCAACTAAGCTGAGCTAAGCGGAATTGAATCGACCAACATTGAACCCGAAAATCGTATTTGCGAAACAAAAAAGCGCCAAGGCCAAAACATAAAAAAGTTCAACGGCAGCGCTGAAACAACAAAACTAAATTCGTAACCCGAGAAGGACCTCAGTTTTGACTGCTCAGACCAGAGCACCGAAAAAGCAAATCGAAAAAAAACAAAGCCACGCTCAATAAAATTGCAATTAATATGCGCAAATTAAATGCAAAATCAACATTAATTATTTGTCGAAAAAAGAAAAGCAAAAGCAAAATGCAAAAAAATCGCGGGCGAAACAGTTAATTGTGCACATGGCAATAGTAACAACAAAAAAAGAAAAAAAAACACACACACACACACACATGTGTACAAAGGATGAAAGCGAAATATTTTGCAAGAAAGATTTACAGACGTGCATTACAGCGCTGACAGAGACAGAGACAGCGACAGTGAGAGTAACGGCGACAGCAACAATGCACGCCATCGGCAACGCACACTCGCTCTCCCTCTCACTCTGCCGGCAACTTGCAATACAGCGAAGACTCATAAGCGACGCTTAATGATGTTGTTCTGCTGCAAAGTGATGCTGTGACTTAAGTTGTTGTTATTGTTATTGTTGCTTGCGCGTCGATATTGATCTTGCTGTATGTTTGTTTGTGTGTTAAAACACATTTCGTTTCAGTTGAATTTTTTGTTTTTGATTTTTTTAGTTATTTTTTTGCGACTTTCAACTTTTTCGCAAATCATTAAAGACGTCGCCCATCAGCATCATCATCAGCATCATCATCGTTGTCATAATGATCGCCGTCAACTTCATGCCGGAATGTGAGACCTTAAAGTTGACTAAATAATGCGTTTTTGAGCGCTTGTCACTTCATCAAGTGCGATTTTTGTGCGCTCTTAAAATCAGCTAATGAATATGTATAATAAACGGACGGACAGAAATGAGTTAACATATTTCAGTTATGTATTTTTTTATTTCGTTCTGGTTTTATAAAAATATATTTTTTTCTGCCGACATTTCGCCATAAACTTGAAGTTTGCGTCATTGAGACCAAAGAGTTCATATGCAGTTTTTTTTTGTTTTTAAATTTTTTTTTAACGGAAATGCGTGATTGACAACATTCTCGAAGGCATACAGAACAAAGAGAATGGTTTGCTTGAAGCAGCAGCAGCAGCAAAGTCAAAGTCAAATAAACCGTCATTTTTACAACGAATTTGAAGAAGCCTTAATACCCTACAAGTGATAATTAACTGCGCTTGCAGAAACGCTATTACATTTCGACAAATGTGCCAAAATTCATAGCACATTTAAATGCCTAACAATTTATGATTTTTGGTATAACAAAAATAAGCAATAAATAAAAAAAATGCAGAATAACAAAAAACAGAAAATATAAATAAATAATAAAAATGATGACTGCAAAAAAATAATATAAAGAATACAAAAAAAGTCGTTTAAGAAAAAAATTTATAAAAAAAATTATTATGCAAAATACGGTTTTCATTCATAAATCTCCCCAAAAAAAATTTTAAATATTAATATTTAAATAATAAATCAAATATTTTGAATAAAAATATTCAAATGCTGCTTCAATTCATCATACACACACACATACATGCATATTAATAAATATATGTATGTATTAATAAATCTGTGACTTTATTTGTTGATTGCAAACTTTATGCTCTTGAATTATGTGATTGCAAACAACTAATTTGTTGTTGTTGTTGCACTTCTTCTTAGTAAACAGGCAACGTTTGTATGTATGTATGTATGTGTGTGTGTGTGTGTGTATAACAATAACAGCAACTTTGAAATGGAAAGCTTCGAATCAAGCGACCTTTGTTCGCGTCCGTTTGCCTTTCCGTCTGTCACATCTTCCGCCATTCAATGTATTTGTATTTTGCTTATCTCGCGACAACAATTGCAATTCTTGACACAGCAACATCAACAACAACAACAACTACCACAGTAACAGCAACAAGAATAACGTCCGTTTTTGCCATCACAGTTGTCGTTTTTGTCGTAGTCGATGTTGTCGTTGTTGTTGCTGAGTTGTTCCCGTTGCCTTTACAATACAACCGCCATCGCATTCGCTATCAAAGTATTTTTGGTTTTTCTGTTTTTCTGTTTAAATTTTTGACCGTTTCTTTGGCATGTTGTATGCTTTTTACGTTATTGTTGTTGTAGTTGTTATGCGCTCGATTCACATTCATTAGTTGTATTCGCTCGCTCACTCGCTTGTTCATTCATTCCCGCATTTTGTTTACTTTTGCTGTTTCAGTCGCCACACACATCCAAGCCTCTCCGCCACCCACCGAAAGCTCAGCCAAAGAAAGGAAAAAACAAAAAAAACACGAAAAAACGCAAGTGCATTCATCCGGCGACACACACACACACACACACACAGAGCCACACATGAGACGAAACTGAGCTCGACGGGCCAAGAGTTTGCGTCATTGTCGTGCCGTTGTGGACGTCGACGTTGACGTTGACGTCGTTCGTTCGTGGTCGACTCTGTTGCGTCGCGACCGCAATTTGCATGCGGTATTTGCGTTTTTTTGTTGTTATTGTCCGTTGGCTTTTTATTTATAATACCCTACACATGGCGTACAGCAGTTCAACACAGCGACGATACTTGTAACACATGCCATTCAAATCAAGCAATTAACTTGTCAAGTTCGATGGCATGAATCCTTATAGACAGGATGGCTAACATTTTGCATCAAAGTCAAAAAAAAAAACCCGGAATTCAAATCTAAACAATATATTTTGTTATAATATAAAATTATAAAAAGTATATAATTATATATTGGAACATACCTAAGATACGTGACCCATTTTTGACACTTTTTTACCCCCTCCCCCCATCCAAATTTGGCTGAGTGAAGCGTTTAATAGAACACCACAAATTTTGACACAATTAATAAATAAATAAACTTAAAAGTTGGCAAGAGATTATCTTCTCCTCCCCTAGTGAAATTCGGTGAGATTTTGCCCAATTTTATCTCATAAGTAATTGAAATGAAGTTTAAGCTCCGTATTGGTTGTGGTAAAGAAAGTATGCCCGGATCAATGAATGCAATTATACGCGTAGAAAAATCGTTTGAAAGTGTCATCATCTTGAGATATTATTTATAAAAAAGGTATCAAAGAGTCGACTTGGCCGAAGGATGCTTCTTTCTTGTTTTCTTTTGGCTTAGTGATCATGCCAAACATGCTGAAGCCGGCCGGCATTTTTAACCGACTTACACTCAAGTGAGGCCGCTCGCCAATGCGATTGCTGTTGTTGCTATTCCAGTTGTTGTTGCTGCTGTTGCTGTTGTTGTTGTTGCCGGGTTGACTCATAGATTTTGAACTTGTGCTCATGAAGGTAAACGCGCATCGAACAACGAGCAACGAGCATCGAAGCATTGAGCATCGCCGATCGCATGTATCTGCTCAACTCTATTGGAACTCTGCTCTTTTGATTTAACTTTTATGTTTCATTTGTTGTTTGTTGTTTGTCTTTGTTTTTTATTTTCATTTACTTGCCTTTGTTTTATGTCTTTTATTTTTAATGTGTACATTTTTTTGAACTGCTCTCATTGTTGTTGTTGTTGTTGGTTTTGGATTTTGATTATTTTGTTTTTTTTTTTCTTTTTGAGGTTTTTATGCTCTTCACACGTTGATTTAACAGTCTGATTATCACTTTTACCGTGAAGTTAACAATTAAACTTAGTAAATACTGTCAAGGAGTGCGGAAAAAGTGGAGGGAGAGAAGGAGCAGCAATTTACTACATGGCCATAATTAGCAAGACTAACATTTGCGCCATTGGCTGAGCCAAATAGTTGAAGGTTCCAGCCTCACTCCAAACATTATCAACTCTATAATCAATTTCGTCATAAGAAATCTTCAACGAATCTTCAATAAAGACGAAGAAAATATATATTTCAGGCTAATGAACTCACGCATAAACTAACACTTTAAAAATGCTCAAACATACAAATAAATGGGAAATTAATAAATTACAAGCAACAAATAAAAAATAGAAAATCTGAAATTTTGTGCCATAATTATTTCATCTTAATAAGTTGCTGACAGCTGACAACTGATCTCAACACAGACAAGATACGCAGATACAGTTGCCTGTTAATGATCAACGGTATTCATCGATAAAACGCAAAACATAAAAGCGGCAAAGATACTTTCCGAAATAGTTTTCATGCTGAAATGTTACATTTTTCGTTGGCACAACGCATTTTAGTGTCGTTGAGCTGATTATGTCTGCCGATCGCACAGATACATATACATGCACATGTATTAACGTATCTGTGTATGTTTCTACTCATGTGAGTGTGTGTGTGTGCGTCTGTCGCTGTCATTTGAGCAAACTAAGTTATGCTTGTGATGTTTGATTTTGATGGTTCTACACTGAGTTGACATTTGACAACATTTGTCACACGCCAACTGAAATTTTTATGTTTGCTGCTTCGTGTTTGTCTGACACTCTGCCCACTTTTGTCCAAGGCCCGACAACGGGATATAAGTAGATACTTTTAATATATTGTATATATACTATATACACAGATACATCGGTGTGCCTGTGTGTGTGTAGAACGCTGTCTGACGACTTTTAATGAGTTCATTTGTGGCAAATGAGGAGATTTACGCATTTGGAAAACAAACTGTAGCCAAAAAAAAGCGACATTTCTCTTACCGGAAAATTAAATTGTTAATGTAGAAGACAGACATGTCTATTTGTATGCATGTATTGTGCGTTGGGCTCAAGTTAAATAAAATGAAAATACAAATAAAAATAAAAATAAAAATAATATAAAAATAGAGCAAATATCTTTTACTTTTGTTAAACAAAACATTTATTCAAGCAAAACAAAAATACCAAAAAAAAAACACTTAACCCAAAAAAAAAAACTATACAAGGATTTACAGTTGCTTGGCAAACAACGAAAAAAAAAAAGAAAAAAAAATCAAGCTAAAATTTAATAGCTTAAAATCACTTTTGTCTTGTTCGCCAACTAAACAAATACTTTTTCTGACATGCGCTGACGTGCGTTTTGACTTCATTTCGAGCGATTTTGTTCCTGTTTTTTCATCAGACTTATTCATTATGCAAAACTATTTTATTAGCAACTTGTTAGAAATGCAAACAAATTTCAATACTTATTGTCATAAAGAAGAAAAAAATAATAACGTTTTCTATTAAACAAGCAACGAATCAAGTTTTTTGTGCGTTGTTCAATCGATCTATCGATCGATCGATCTATGGATTGATCGCATAAGCGATTAAATATTTTAACGTTAATCATGCATATTTAAATAGATTTTTGTTAAGACAAAACGCAAATTTTTACTTCAACTGTTGTTGTTGTTTGTGCTCTGCTTTTGAAGTTGAAGTGGAAATGGAAATGGGAATGGGAATTTGTGTTGACGTTGGCAGGTGTAAGCCACTTGGCTTTGTGCTCAAGACGACTGCCAAGGAAATTGTGTGATTGCATTCCTTTCTATGCTCAGTTCAACTTTCTTTCAATTCCAAAGCAGAAACATAGATTAACATACTTGGCAAGATAAGTTGTGCGTTTCGTTTGAAACAAGTTGGATATTTGTCATGCCAAGAGCATTATTAAAAGTGGTTAGTCCTGCGATTTTCACTGCTTGACCGGAAATTTGTAATTGCAAAGCTGCGCAAGTAACTAATCACAAAGAGTTCATTTCAATGCAATGTCAATTAACAGAGATACACTAAATGCCAGCCGTGCTGTTAATTGAGCAACCAACTGCAAGAACATTTCCAATCGTCTTCAGTTTTCCTTCAATTTCAAATTTGTATTTCACTCGCAGCGACAAAGTGAAGCCAACAGCCAACAGTCGAGAGCCAAGAGCCAAGAGCCGCCACAATGTGCTAATTAGCAAGCAGCTCACTTGGCGTCTCTTTCGCCACTCATTGCAGCAGCTAACAGATGTGGCAGGTAACACGTCATAACACGGCTCTGCCCACAGCCAAGCAGAGCCTCAAGTCAAACAAAAGCAGCCGCTGACAAAGACAAAGATAAACACGAGCATAAGGACCATAACGACCACGTTATCCTTTGACTACATGCGTCATGTTGCTCTTTGCGCTGCTTTGCTCTGCCCAGCATAGTTTGTATATAATAAAATTATGATTTGTGGCATTTGAATTGCGTCATCTTTGTATCTTTTTCATTTCGTGGAAGCAACTCGTTCTTCTACGAGACACCGAATGGTGATGTCAACGTTTGTGCATTACAACGTCATCAGTTTTCGAGTTATGATACTTTGGTTGAACACAACAAGACATACAAATATAATAATACAAATTTTAAATTCTGTAGACAAGGCAAAAATCTTTCCTGCCCAACTGCTACCCTTGTAATAGGCAATCAAAGTCTTGACATTTTGTTGTTTTTTTTTTTACTTCCCTTTTTGGTTAGAGATACTTTATTATTTTTTTTTTTTTTGTAAAACTGCCTTGCCTTACATAAAGCTGAAATGTATCTCGTTTGCTTTATTGATGATAAGATATTTTGTTTTTTCCTATTTGCGAACATTATTTGTTTGGCGCTTTAATTTGTTCCAATAGAGAATGGAATACGCAATGATATGCGACGAAGCATGTCTCTGCTAAGCGTTACTTATGGCGCCTTAATTAAAATATGAATGAAAAGGAAAGGTAAATTAAATTTCAATTATTTACCTTTAAGTATTTCTTAAGGATATGTTATAATACAATAAACAAAACAATAAAGCAAAAAAAGGCAACAAACAAACTTGTTGCGCATTCAAGATCCCTTGAAGGCGCTCGAATTTCGAGGGTTTCTTGCATGTGTTTTTTTCACTACTTTGGTTTCTTTTTTATTATTATTATTGTTCCTTCTTTTTTTTTAAATTTCGCTCTTGACATAATTGTTAATTTGTTTTTGAATACATGTTAATTGGCGCGTATAATGGACCTTCGTCAGATAAGAATGGCAGGACGCTCAAGTTGCTCGGTAGCTCAATTGCACAGTCAGCAAACGACGAGTGCGCCGTTCATGGGCCTGGGCCTGGGCATGGGCCTGGGCCTGGGCCTGAGTCTGATACTACGGCATTGCGTAGACAAACATGAAGCTGCAGGCAAAGCATGAAACAAACCCAACGAACCAATACCATTTGCATTGCCATTCAATTGTCAATTGTTATTAGAGTCTTTTATAATACTTACTTCTTTGCGATCTTGAGGTAGAGGAGCGCGTTACAATATTACAATAGCCTGCAGCATGATCAGTCTTGTCTTGCTTCGACATAAAACAACCCCTAACAATTGGCAAGGCATTTTGCTACTTTTTGCTTTTGTTACTTGGGTCTGGCTTCACTTCAGTTAAAATTAAAGCATCCTTCGTCAACATGACGTACTAAACATTTGACATCTAAAATAGAACAAATATTTTGGCCTCTCTCGAATTTCGTTAACGTATGAAATATTTTCAAAACGAATTGGATTCTTTACCGAATTCTTCAAATCGATAATAAAATATTAGAATATTATAACAATGAAGTAATTTCAATTTGAGTTGAGTTGAGCACAACAAAAAGTAAAACGTTCGAGTTTTCGACTCATAGACTCTTATATGAGATTTTTTTTTTACAAACTTCATTTTGAAATATTATTTTTGAACAGCTCATGTTGCTATGCTCTGAGACTGGTCTTAAAGGCGTAACTCTAACCGACCTAAAATAATGGTTTATTAGTTATTGAGATGTGTTATAAATAAATCAGTGATAAGGTTGAATTATTCTTTACTTATCGAAAGAATTCGTTTACTTTTGGACTGAAATCTTTTGGTTTATGAAAACCTATGACAGAACCATCGTTTGCTCTCTATTGGTGATTAAGTGACGATAGTTTTTGGGCTTTTTTTTGTGTTGTTGTTTTTTTTTGTTTTTGTTTGCCGACAGTTTTATTTGATTATAAAACTTTAGTTTATCAAATACTTGAAAACTAAAGCGTGCACCTTGAGGAGAGCACTTCAAGTGCATTCAATGAAAATTTTACGTTTATCAATAAAATTCATTTTTTGTTTTATTTTTATTTTATTATTATTATTTATTTAAAGATCCTCGACAAGTGATAGATTTGTTTTATTTTGTTGCGCGCGCATGTTATCAACTATCAATGTTAATAATCGAGCGCTGAAAAATTTAACCGAACAAATGAATGTGACTGTCAGTCGATATGTCCGTCCGAGCGTCCGTTCATGCCTCCGACAGTCTGTCAGTCTGTTTGCTTGACTATATGAGCCTAAAGCGTTTGGACGTTAGTCTTATCAGTCGTTTTTTTTTATAGCAAAGCAAATCTATTTAATATTATTGCGTGTAGTTTTAGTATATAATGATGTCCATCTGTCGGTCTGTCTGTCTCTCAGTCTCTTGTTGCTGGCAACACATTTTTAATAGCTCAACAATGTCTTTGAATGCTCATTAGCTGTGCAGTTGTTTTCACTTCATTACAGTTAAAATTGCACTCAATGCGCTTTTGTTGTTGTTGCTGTTGTTATTGTCTTTGTTTCGTTTTCGTTTTCGTTTTGGTTTTTGTTTATTTCCGCAGATGTAAAACCAAATTCAGCATTTTGTTGTTGTTGTTGTTTTTGGTTTTTGGGTTTTTGCGTTTTGCATTCGCTCTGTCTCTTAAAATAGCTTTGTTGCTTCGTTTCTTTCACTCTCTCTCTCTTTCGCGGGCAGTTCTTCTTCACATTGCTGCTGCTCGGTTGCTGCTGCCGCTCTGCACGGTTGCTGCTCAACAGCTTTAGTTAATACTGCCAACTGGCATCCGTGTCTGTCATCCGGTTCTATGGTGTAATGGTTAGCACTCTGGACTTTGAATCCAGCGATCCGAGTTCAAATCTCGGTAGAACCTTTCGATTTCTATTCTGATGTCTTTATTTTTATTTTTATTTTTCTTATTATTATTTTTCTTTTTTATTTAAATAAATATTTTTTTTTTCTCAAATTATTTAGTATTTTTTATTAATTTTCGTATTTTTTATACTAATTCAAATATAAGCAACTTAATTAGCTTTTGTTTGCGCTCAGATTTTCTTTTGCGTCTTAAAATTTAGTTTTGTTTATTTTTTATATATTATTTTTTTTAGAAAAATTCAGGCACCTTGAAATTTAATACGTAATCTGAAATCAGACTGTTGTATAGATACTTTTGCTTTTTGTGTGTGTGTGCATGTGTGCTGGGAACAAATACAACCAAAAATAATAATAATAAAGGACCTTTCATTGAATTCACATTTCTTGTAGTAAAAAGACATGTACGCACAGTCGAAACAAGGTGGTTGAACTTTGCTGAAAGCTTTTTGTTTTGGTCTTTTGTTTGCATGTGTTAGTGCTTATGTATGTATGTAAAAACATAAATACATAAGTAGATATTTGTTCTTTGGCAATCCTTTTTCGGTAAGTCGTTTTCTACACCACATCCTTGCACACACACACACACACTCACTCACACATAAGGACGGCACAAACTTTTCAGAACTTAGTGCTCGGCGCGTATTCAATTTAACTAGGACAATGAGCTGCGTCAACGCCAAGACGACACGGTACCAAAACATTTCATTCCGGACAGTTCTGCTCTGCTCTGTTTGCTTTGCTTCAGTACAGTACAGTACAGTAGACTTCAGTTCAATTGAGTACAGTACAAGCCAAAATATTGAGTTAAGTTAAATATTATAATATGCTATGAAGTTCTCAAAAGTTGTCAAGCACAGCCACTTCTGGCTTCATATGCCTTATAATATATACAAGCACATTTGTATCTATGTAACTTTGTCATATAATGCATCTTCTGCTATTAAACTGTTTGCTCCAATTGTGCAAATTGCATTTACTAAGACTTTATTTCATTCATTAAATTCTTTACTAAAAAAGCGTCACTTGAAACTTCATGATGTAATCTTTTGTACATGCAAATTTCTTTCACTATTTTTTTCTTTTTTTTTTATTACAACGACAACAATTATTTTTGTGTCGGCATGCGAAGTGCGTAGCGCACCTTTCAAATGAAAAAGGAAAAAAGCAGCGAAAGAATTCTTGCGAAATGAAACCAATTTTGAAATTCATTAAATTCCACTGACAGAACCCGAAAACAATAACAATATGATGAGTAAGTGTGCGCATGTATGTGCGTGTGTGTGTGTGTGTATGTGACTTGAAACTATCTTGTATATTTTTCCAGGCCATGAGCGTTTGTAATTGCGCCTGCGCGCACCCTAAATTAACTGATGAGCAACGGCCTTCTTTACTACAAGCCAAAGCCAAAGCCGTATGCCAATTCCCACCCGTACTCGCATCTGCCTTAGATCGGCAGGTCTGTCGTTGCGTTCGTCCGTCTGGCCGTCCATCCATCCGTCCGTCCGTCTGCCCGCGGCAAGTGTGTACGCGGTGCACTTGTAAAGCGATGCGTGTAGTTTTATTTGTCAATTTTTATGTTTTCACAATTACGTGTCTAAAATATTGAAATTATATTACAGCAAAAAAGTTGAGTACGTGAAAAACCAAAGCAATGGCTTCAAATCTACGTGCATGTTTCCGTATGTGTGTGTGTGCCTGTGTGTGTGCTATGGTGCTAAACACTTGGCACCTTTCTTGGTAATTTATTACGTTACTTTTTAATTGCGTGCGTTCGAAACTGATTCAAAAATCCAAATTCGAATCGAAGACATAAAAAAACAAAAAAAAAATACAAAAAAAATACAAAAAAAACCAACAAAAACAACAGAGACAAATTAGAAATCATTGCGTGTGTTCGCAATTTAGTTTGCTTCTATTTTGTTTTTTTTTTTTTCTAATTTTTTTCTATTCTTTTTTTTCTGTATTTTTTTTAGTTTTTTTTTTCAGTGCGTCTTTGTTGTTGTGATCGCTGTGCCGACATTACCGAAAATTATATTTTTTTCTTTATGCTTCATGTTACAGAAAACGTTGAGATTTAATCGTCATTTAAAATGAGTTTTGTGCCATAAAACAAAAATTAATTACAATAAACAAAACAACAAAAAACCAAATTGTGCGCTTTCGACTTTAAAATACACTTTAACTTAAAAAGGTTGCAAAACACTCCCGATCAGGTACAACTTCCACCAACCGTTTCAGTGTTGCCCAACTTTCTGTGCCTCGTGCAATCCTTTGGCAACTTTCTACAAATTTATGCATCACAGTTGCCCATAAGCCGTCTTAAACACATAATTAACACTCTTACGCATATATTCTTCCGGCATTTCCGTTATAGCATATATCATATTATACCAATGGCATTTGTCTCTTGCTTCAAATGATTTCGGCGTTCTAAAAAGGAGTCATAAAAATTACCGCCGAATTCACTGAATCCGTGCTCTCAGTGCTATAAGGCGGCCACCCCTCCTGCCGAGTGTTACGTCATTTTGCTTACTACATGTAAAACTAATAGGCTCTGCTAATAATATAAAGTGTGCATTAAAATTATAAATTTAAAATGTCCGAAAATGTCATGAAATTAATTTAAAAAAAAACCAGAAATCATTGAAAAATATTTAAAACAGTTTTACAACATATTTATTTCGTGCGCAACAAAAACAAAAACAAAAATTAGAAATAAAAAAATAAGAAAACCAAACACTAAAAAAACTAATCGCCGTCGAGTTGAAGTATCACTTATCTCACTTTACCTCTGACTTTGATGATTGACAGCAAAGCAATCAAGCAGCTCATCAAATAAACATACATACATATGTATGTATATGTGTGTGTGTGTGAGCGTGTGAGCGTGTGAGTCTCAAACTATATTTAGACTCAATCAAACATCATGGGTAATAGTTAATTAAGCGTCAATAAACGAATTCGTTTTGATATTTTCTACTTCGTTGTCAAGTGACACAAATGATTTAAATATGATTTCCTTGTCACGTGACGTGTTCATTTCACCACCATTCATTCATTCATATCGCCGTCCCTTGCATACACTCTTGATATCCTTATCAATAAGTCAGGATCAGTTGAGCATAGATAAGCGCGCTGATTTGCTCTGTCATTCAATAATTTATCGCGTTTCTATTATTACCAAAGAGTTGTGCTTTTTTGTGTTTGTTTGTGAACATTAAACGCGTAAATGCCTTTTGACTTTAGATGCCAAATTAAACTGTTGATATGAAATGTTCTCATGTTGGTACCTTATATGAAAATACTCACAGTTGTGCGCTACGTTCAAGTGTACTGAATTTGCTAATACACTACACCAAGACACGAAGTATTCGCCTTCTTTGAGTTTGTTGAGCATCGTCGAAGTAAATGTCTGTCTGTCTGTCTGTCCGGCACTTGGCTTGCATACTTCTGTAGTATTCTTGTCTGTTTCAGCATGAGCATTTGTCTGTTGATTCCCTATCTCAACATTTTGCCTTGGCCTCAAATTGGTAATAATGATCGAATGTGTTCATAATTGTTTTTATGTTAATTTCTTAATATTACACACACACACACACATGCGTGTTACTTCAGGCCATGTGTGTGTATTTGTGCTTATTAAAGTTTAAACTTTTCACACGCTCGCAAATGATTTTTCCATCAATAAAGGCAATCTGCCAATTTGGGTTTATACTCTTTGATACACTTTGATACGCAACGAGAAGCATTTTGAATGTGCGATGATGTTTGTAACACAGCGTAGGAGACAAGTATATATTGATTTAAGATCGGGTTCACGCCATGTCTGCGCCGCCACAGGAGCTGTTGGCGTTCAAAAAAAGTGAAGAACGGATTGTCTAGAAATACATATACCTCTCAGAAAAGAATCGTTATTACGTGAGACTGTGAATGAACATGGCAACGCTCACATTTGCCTACGATTTGTTTGATTTTCTGAATATTACAATAATATTTAATGCAAAAGAGGGTTTTACTTCTTCGGCATGACCGAATTTACTGCACTCTTGTTTATTGTTTAGTTTTTGTTTTTGGTTTACTAATTTTTTAATTTGTTGGCCGCAAGCATACATTATTAGATGCTGAGAAGTAATACGATTTTTCCCCTTTTTCATTTATTATTATTATTTTTTTTTTCTTCTACGGTTTTGTGTTTACGTCATTGCTTGTTGTATTTTTCTCTTGCCACATTTTTTTTTTGTTGCTTATTTCATGAAAAAGTAAAAGTTTTGTTCTATTTATTTAATAACATATTTTTCACAAATGTTTTACTTGTCTCAAGACTGCCAAACTAAACCGGAAATGTTAACATGACTTATGTTGCTACCTTTTTTTGTTGTTATTTGTTGTTATTTGTTGCTTTTGTTGTCTTTTAGGCTCAACTTAATTCGTACCATGCGTGAGCAGCGAACAAATTAGAACAAAACTTTGCGAACTCTTCTTTTTGGCAGTCATAAATCTGAAATCATAAATTTTGTTGCTTTTTGTTGCCTTAAAAAGCAACAAATTCAACACTATTTTTTTTTTAACACTTTTGTTATGTCTGTTTTGTCGATCGTGTAAATCTGTTTAAATATTTGCCGCAAAAAAAAAAAGAAGCATAAAAATGATGTTTAAAATGTTCGTTCGTTTGTTCCTTTACTCAATTAATTTCATTCATTCATTCATTTTGTCATTTTTCGCTTCATTCATGTCTGTAAAAATGAGTGGAAAAAAATCAAAATCAAAAACAACAAAAAAACAAAAAACAAAAAAAAGACATTTGTTCACGGCAAAATAAATGTTTCGCTTAATTACTGAACATCATGTCGTGCTTAGCAACTCAGCTCACTCGTCTTAGGGCCGCAGCGGCTCGGTCGCAAGGCGGGGTGGTGCTGGGCTGGGCTGGCAGGGCTGTGCTGTGTGTAAGCTGAAAACGAGCAACGCATAAAGTTGTTTCCCTTAAGTTGAAAACTTTACAGTCGTCAAGCCATGCTTTATATGTACACTCATACACTCATGCACTCATACGTACGGCTTTGTATCTGAAGCCTTAACTTAACGTCAGGCCAAAACGCTCTAAGCCACTTTAAGGCGTTGCCATATAGCTGACTTTGTTTTGTGCACGTCATTTTCGGCATGTTGCGTTAAATCAAATTATAAATATATATAAATATATATGTATATTTTGTTAAAATAAATTGTTAACCATATTTTCACTAATTTGATTAATTGTGATTGCAGAACATTTTGCCAGGCAACGGACAACGGACAACGCTTGCTGAAGGCACGCTGTATCGCTTTGCGACAAAGCAAAGGTCTTCGTTTTATTGAGGCGCTTAAATTGCCTCTTTTACAAAGTCGCCATTTGGTTTTGGAGTTGAAGTTGGATTTGGATGACAATGATCAAATATGCACCTGTTTCAACTAATTGCATAATTTATATTTAAATTAAGTCAAAAATTCCAAATTCTAAACGATTTCGTTTTGTATATAACAATAAAAAAAAAACCTAAAAACCTTCTTTCATTGTTGTTGTTCTTGTTATCTTCGACGATTTTGGTATTTTTCTGCCTTTCACTCTTTCGAAGACTTGTGCTTTTGAAAGGCATTTTGTGTTTCGAATGTTTATGTAAAATAGTTAAAGTAACACAACAACAACAACAAAACTAATGGTATCCCTGTTCCACACGCGTTGCCACAAATCCGTGCTTGTCAAAGATACAACGTGAATATTCTTTACCAAAGGCGCAAATCGGTCGTCTTAGAAAAAAAAAAAAAAAAAAAAAAATAAAAACAAAATACAAAAATAAATAAATATACGAAAAAAAATCACCAGAAGCCTCGAAGACTTCAGAAATATTAAACAAAAAAAATATAAAATAAAAACAACTAAAAAAACTAAAACCTGTCGCTTTGAAAATGTTAATTTTTATCAACTAAAACACACACACACAGACGCACAAAATATGGGAAAATTTTTGCTTAAAACTAAAGCACGTCAAGCGAATTTATTAACACTTAAAATATTTTTACGACCAAAACTCACAAAAGAGCACAAAAATGAACGAAACAAGAAAAAAAACAAACCTCATAGAAAAACTAATAGAAGTACAAAAAAAAAAAAAACAAAAATGAAACTGAAATCAAAGCGCAAATCAAAAGCACGCGGCTTAGGCCGTGTCACGATACCCTACGTGACTAAATCGACATATTTGCTCATGTCATTTTAATCTTTTATTTATTTTTTCTTTCTTTTAGGTTTTTTATTTGTTTTTCTTCGAATGAAATTTGTGCGTTTTATTTGTTGTTGTCTGAACTGAAAAAATGCATGAGCAAATAAATGAAATTTTCACAAAAAATAAAACAAAATGCTAAGAAATTTGTTGCACTGCAAATGAGATCGAAAGTAGACATTTATCAGCCTCAGCCTCACACACATCCTTAGCTACTTTTCTATGCCATTCAATACTTTTGCTTGCCTTAAGAAACAACTCATTGCGTTGTAAAATGATGATAATGAAAAAGCGTCATTGACAAAATTAAATAAGCATAACGTAAACAATTAAATTGATAAATATTTAATAGGCACATTTGCATACACACCGCACCGCACCACCCTCTTCACCGCTCATGCCACAAACAACGTGTAGCGCACACACACACACGCAGAAACATCGAAGAACGTTCGAACGCTCGTTTTGACTGTTTGAGCGTTCGTTGCCACCGACTGTCATTGTATCTGTATCTGTATCTGTGATCGACCGATCGACCGACAGCAAACAGTCAATGATGATGATGTTGATGATGGCTGCTAGTGTTGGTGCTGGTGCTGTTACTGCCGTCTTGAATACCGATCACCTGTGCCATCGAACACCGAACATGGCCAAAATGTAAGGACGGACAAAGAATGTCTTCTTTTTGACGACTATTTTTTTTGTTTTCCTTCTTTTTTAGAAATATATTCGTGCAAAACGTATAAGCAAAAACTTGACTTGAGTTAAGCTTGAGTTGATTTGTCATAAGTGAGGGCGCGTCTTCTGCGTCTTTAAAGCAGAATTTATTAGTTTACTTTATTGCTTATTAACAACAAATACACCAACAACAGGAACAACAATTATGTGTTGTTGGTGTTGTTGTTGTTGTTTGTTCGTGCCTACTTGTGTTTGCCAAGGAAACTGAAAGTTGTTTGCATTTAGAATTTCTAATGAAATCAACTGAAAACTGAAATGAATTGCGGCCTCTTCCGGCTGCCTTATTCATAATGAAAATATAATTTTTGTTGGTTTTTTTTAACAAACGTTTTAGAGACAACTTCATTATCGTCATTATCATCAAGGCCTGGCGCCATTTTGCCATGAGAACACTTTAAGCTTCAAGCAAATTTCAAGCCTTTAATTAAGTTGTAATGATTTTTCAGCGCTTATATTTTTTTATTTATATAAATTAAATGCAAATTAAAATGTCTTTAAATTTAACTTGACTAACACACAAAATGTTTTTTTTTTTTTTTTTAATTTTTTTTCGTATTTTTCATGCAAACGAATTCGAGTCTGAGGCATCTGAAGTCATGGCCCTTCATACATAACCGACTGACTCAGCAACGTCTGCGTCTCTCTCCCTGTTCAACGCAGTCTTTCGCGCTCTGTGTCATCCTGCCGAATTCTGGCCCATAACATTATTTTGCAAATTAATAACCATAAAAATCTTAATGCTAAAAGTGCCGAAAGAAGAAAACAAAATAAAAATGAAAGACAAACCGTATCTCGACTTCCTTCGCTGGATTTCCTACGAAAAACACTTTATTGTGAAAAAAAAACAACAACAACAAAACTATCGAAGAAAAAAAAAAAACAAATTAAAAGAGCAACAACAACAGGAGTAACTGAAGAAGATGAAAATGTATGGAAAAAAAATCCAAAAAGCGAAAAAAGATCACATACAGAGTGAAGTGCCGCCATATAAATTTATTTACTTGCAAGTGTGAACTTTATGTTCATGGCGTTCGCTCGACGTTCCACATTTGTCGTTCCTCGTTTGTTCAACGTTTTGCTCTTCTTCTTCTGCTCGGCTCGGCTCTGCTCAGCTCTGTTGTGTTGTGTTGTGTGGCGTTGCTTGGTCTCGGTCTCGGTCTCAGTCTCAGGTATGTGATGGCTCCAATACTCAAACTCATCGTCATGTCTTTTGAAGACTTCGTTTTTTTCATGTTTTCTTCGTCTTTACGTATTTTTTATATTTGCTTGTAGTCTAAACAGAAAAATACAAAAAAATATATATATATATATATATAAAAAAACCTTCAGTGTCGGCTTCAGTTTTAGCGTCGTTTTTTTGCCAAGTTAAAACGTGCGCTTCTTTAAAGGCAATGGCAAAACAAGCACTCAAATAACTTTGAAGCGCTTCGACTTCATTCAATGCAGCGAAAAGTATCGAGAAATGTGCAGAACAGAAAAAGAACCGAACAGAACAGAACAGAAAACGAACAAAAAACTCAACTTAACATAACAGAGCCTAAAAAACACAACAGCAACAACAACAACAACAACCAGTAAGGACACTGTCTTCGGCCGTTCCGGTGCTTAAATACGCTTCACGGTCTTCTTCTAGTGCCACGCCCATTTTGATTGTTGGAATGAAATTATTATCTGTTTCGTAAAAACCTACGTACCAATTTTCTGTGTTGTAATTAATTTTTTTTGTCAACAAAGAACAACAACAAGTCAATTCATAGAGAAACCACGAAGTTTTTCCTTCAAGGATTCCAAAAGTTTCAAGTTGTCTCTATGGGCGGTCCCTTTATCCCGGGCTCACTGCTTGAGCTTGGTCTAGGTCTGAGTAATCTCCGCTTAGGCCAGTTCCAACAAATGCTTGATAGTTTCAAATCATTGGTAAGAGATCATATATATGATCTTCTTCTGGATGTTACAAATTTCCTGACAAAGTCATGAGTGCGTGAAGTGTAAATGAAATGCTTATACAGAAGTGAGGCGTAGTTTTAAAGAGATGCTTGGCTTGGTTCGATAGGCGGGCGGCAAAAGCTTTGTAAGGGCGCCAAAATGGTTTTAAGTCCCCCAAAGGGAGCGAATGAGTGAGAGAGGGAGAGAGAGAGAAAGAGTTAGTGAGATTGCGTTTCGCATAACTTAAACAAAAAGAAAGCACAACTTTGCATTAATCAACTATTTTTTTCTTTCCATCGTTTTTTGGTTTGTTTTTGCCTTGAACTTGTTTGAGTTTGTTTAAAATTCCATGAAATTTTTTGAATTCGAACTTGTTTGTTAGCATAATTAAGAATCCAAAAGAAAAAAAAATAACGTTCATATCGCTTGAGTTTGATGTATAAATCAAATGGCTTCATGCCAGCCTCAAGTCATTATAATAAACACTATGAAATAACACGAGCAACAACAGCAACAACAACAACAACAATAATTACAATAATAACAACAATAGCATCGATGACACTCCGATAAGCTCAAAGAACGAGCTACGCACGCGCACAAAACACCAAACAAAAAAACTCAACAGCAACAACAACAACAAACAACAACAGCAACAAACAACAACAATAAAATCATGAAATAAATAAAATTTATATCAACGAACTAATTAATGAAATCTAATCTGAACAATCGCCATTCGTATCAAACACAAGCCAAATGAACTGTTGCCCGCCTGTCTGTCTGTCGCTCTGCTCACTTGTTTGCTTGTATGTCCGTCCGATGTCTGTCTGTCCAACGGTCCAACTGTCCAACGGATGGCACCCTTCACTGCGCTGATGGTTCATTTAAATATTTCGCACAAAACGCAAACATAAATACACATACATATAGATATAGATACATATACATAAATGTATCTATAACAATAACAAAAGTCAATATAATAAATAAATTACTTAAAACGTAACAAAAATTTGAAACGCGTTGTGTCGCTTCGATTTGATTATTCGACATTTTTTTTGTTATTGTTATTGTTATTGTTGTTGGTGTGCTTTTGTCGATCGCATTTTTATACATAATCATATCATAGATTTTGATTATACGCCGTTGATCTTTTACCGCAACCTGTTGCCATGAATATGCTAAATAGTCAAACTGACATTCTTTAATTTCATAATTTCGTTGCTTGGCAACATCGCAAAATATACAAGTTTTACTCTTGATGTCGCACAACAAATTTTCAAGATACAAAAAAAGAAACTGCGAAGAAAAAAAACATTTGTATAGTATAAAACAAATGAAATACAAAACGAAAAGTTGCCATGCAAGACTTTGACCCACCCGTTTTTTTCTGTGTGTTGTGTGTTGAACTATTAAATAAATAAACTGCAAATAAACTTCGAACATTTCTTTCTTTTGCTAACACACGCAACTTGCGATTTCCTCATTGTTCGAGGTTGACAAGATACAATTCGATTTGATTGTTGTTCATTAAAATGCATGGACATTAAATGATTTTTTTCTTTGAAACTCAAATGCAATGCAAAAGTTCACCAAACTAGTACAGAACTAACGAATGCATTAGTTCAAAGAGGCTTATGTAAGATTCTCCCTTTGCAAAAAAAAAAAAGCATAGAATAAGAATAGTTTATTTAAAAGGTTAGTTTTATTATACATAATAAATGAATTGATAAAAATTAATTTAGTATACATTTAAGTTTTTGTTGGGAGGGGAGTTGAGCCCAATATCTTCGGCTTCATAGTCCAACACACTAAACTGAGCTACAACTGGCGCCTTTAAACCTTTCATCTATCTAGATGAAACACTAGTCCCGAATTCACTTGTTGAAAACTAGTTTCCAAGCAACGAAAATGGGTCAAACCGACATTTTCTTTTTTAGACTGATGTGCTAAAGCGCCACCTTTGACTGGTTCTTCTACTAGTTTCAAATTCAAAAGTTGGGTACAAGTTTGTTGTTGGCAATATTCAATATATTTTGAGACTATCCCTAAATGTAGATCCCGACTGTTGAAAATTAGTCCTAAACCATCGAAAATGGGACAATTCACACAAAGAGAACTGCTGGGTTGTAATAGTTTCGGATTCATGAGTTGGTTACTAATTTCCTAATAGATATATTACTATACATAAATTTGCTACTGTGCCTAAATTCGATAGTTCAGATCTTTTCTAAGCTATCAAAAATGGAACAACTTACAAAAATGAACTGCTGGGAAGTAACAACTACTCTATTAGTTCAATTGATTTTTGTCTTAATTGTTGTTGTTGTTGTTGTTTTTGTTGTCACTCTTTGCTTGCAGTAACAACTGTGGCAAATTCAATTAGCAATGCTTGAGACAATACACACACGGCCAACTCACAACCTAAAGTAACTTGAAAATGATGTGCCTTTCTCGCTCGAATGTATCTGTTGTGCTTTACATGGGCTTTGCTAGCATTCGCCAACGACCGACGACTGACGACCATTGGCCAATGCTCAGTTAAATTTCAGTTAAGATGAGTTGTGTTTGGGCATTAGTCATGGACAATTGGCTTTAATATATGATATTTTTGGCCTGCTTCTGCTGCTAGTTTTCGTTGTTCCTAACAACATTGTGGCTTTCAATTGTTGCTGCTGTCATTGTTGTTGTTGTTGTTGTTGTTGCTACTTACGCACAATTAGCGCACAATGATTTGTAATAATTTTTACAATTTATTTTGTTCTTTAGCCAAAAAAACAACAACAACAAAAATAACGTAGCGAATTGCAACAAAAAAAAAAACAAAAAACCCAAAATTGTTATAAACTTTTCTCAAATAAGAATTTCTTCCAAGCCGAAAAAAAAGAAAAAGCATTTATTGAGCAATATTTTTGAGCACTTTAAATTTGTTACGCTTTGCAATTTGATTGATTAATTGGGCATTCTTGCTTCGCTTAGCGGTTCTATTTTGGTTTTGGCCGCAATTGAGTAATCTTCATTTCGGTAACACAAATCCAGAGCGCGTGCGTTAAACAGGCCAAGCACAGCAACAACAACAACAACAACACGGCGCTGGACTAAAAGGCGGTCAAAATGTGCGCTGCCAATGCCAAAAGCATGAATCATGAAGTCGGCCCAATGACAATAATGCCAACTGTTTTCAAATGCCAACCAAAGCGACCAAAATGCATTCGGCCAAGAAAAACTCTTGTAAGAGCGTACAACACACATTAGATTGAAATATTGGCGCACACGTCATAGACAGACACACACACACACACACACACACACGCACAACAACATTGCAATTGGCAGTCAAATTGAAATTGGCTAAGCCAAACCGGCTTAGTTGGAAGCCGAAATGTGCTTTTTTCTTCGCTCGTTGGCAGTGACGAGGACAAGTGAAAAACCAACGGAAAAATCACTGACACAACCGAATATTTGTTGTTCTTTTATGGGCCAAAACCAAATGGCGTCATCATCAACTTATTGGCATCGCTTTTGGCTTCATTTATTGCCTTTTTTTTTTTGGCTTTTTGTCTTTTGCTGCCGCCTTGTTGTTGTTGTTGCTGCCTAACGACTGCGCCTTTTGCCATGTTGTTGTTGTTGCTGTTGTTGTTGGTGTTGCTGGTAGGCTGTTTTACCAATTATTATTTGTGGCATTTCGACAATATTGCAAAGTCATAAACAACAACAAGACGGCTTTAAAAGCAACGTTCATTTTGTCAGCGTGTTGCTGCATTAATGAGCTTTCCAACCGCTTTGTAAACGATTGAATTGTCGCCACGTCATTACCAGACACACAAGACAGTCAATCGGACAGTCGGACAGCTGTGCCAAAGCGCGGAGGGAGTCAGGCAGATAGATAGATAGATAGATAGATGGATAGCTAGAGAGATAGAGAGGCAATTATGATATCAATGTGCATTCAAGCTTGACTGACAGCTTCTGACCTACTGAGAGTATTTGGTCAAAAACAAGACTCCTTCTGTTTTTTGATATTCTATTTTTCTTATATTTTTGGTTACATGAATTATTAATTTCCGACAGTTTTTCAAATGAAACGTGGCCAATACTTTGACGCATTATTTTGGCGTTGGCCAAATTGGTGGTGCGCTGTTGGCCAATATGAAAGACACACACACACACACACACATGCACAGTACATAGACTTCTGAAGCCGTGAAAGTGTAATTAATTGAATTGAAATTCACATGCCTTGCCGTGCCGTGCCGTGCCGTGAGAAGTCATTAGGCTCACGTTGTGGGGCTAAACCATGGTTTACGCCTGCATTGAAATTATTTAAACGAAAAATTAGAGCAGTGTCAATAAGAACGCGTGACACGCCTACTTGAAGGACGGCAGAGGCACAAACAAAACTCATGAGTTCAATTATATCTACAGCAACAATTTGGCATGGCAACTGTTAATGTTTTCCAGTCTTCAGTTGGCTCGGCAGGTAAGTTGAGTGGCGCCGCTTTGGACCATGTTTAGTTTCGGGCCAGGCCAAATACAAAACCAAATTTATAAGCACACAAATGGCGTCAAACAGAGGCCTAAACGAGCGAATTGACGCGCAGACCGACAGACAGACAGACGGACAGACGGACGGTTGCTGGCTGGCTTGGAAATGGCATTGCAAACAATCCAAAAATCATTAAAATTCATGTTCGCAGCTCTTGAAATTCGTATAAGTTTTCTTCATACTAAAAATAATCCAAAAAAAAAAACAAAAACATAAAAAAAATGTTGCCTATTTTGAAAACATGTTAACACACAGCACACATAAGCAAGCGCAAGGGGGTCTGTGCACCCCTCACCACACCACATTACAACTTCTGTGCTGCCAATGCTTGCATGAACTCTCATTTATGCAAAAGCGCAAACTTCTTTGCCCCCCTTTGCGACAAGTTGGCTACGCCCTTGCGCATGTGTCTGTATGTTTGCTGAGGTTTGTTTGCCCACTACATTTTGATATATATAACGAAAAATATCGCAAATCTCGCGCAGCTCACAAACGCTTCGTTGCTAACGTTGGCTTTCGGTTTTGTACAATAAGACTTTATACATGTATGAATTTTGTTTAATTTTGTTTCCTCGTTGGGTTTTCCGCATTTTGCTTTGTTTGACGACGTCGACGACGACGACGACGACGACGACGAGGCAGCAAAATGTTTGCTTAAACAATTCATTAATCATTGATAATTACATTAAATGTAGGCCTAGAAAAAAAACGAAATAAAAAGATTATAGACTGCCAAACGTTGCGACGACGGACGGACAGACACACAGAGAGATATATACACATGTAGCTAGATAGGCCGGCAGCGAGCCAAGTGTTTGCGTTACGCATGCGCACATGTATCTAATGGTCATGTGTATCTTTTGCCTTCGCTACAATTCAGTTTAGCTTAGTTTTGCTTTAGTTTGCTTTGGTTTGCTTTGGTTTGGTTTGGCTTGTTGGCTTGCCTGACTACACTTTGATTTCACTACTTTTATTTATTTATAATACTATTATTATTATTATTTTATTTTTGGCATGTCTTGTCTTCTGTTTTTCTTTGTCTTCTTTTTTTTTTTGTTAATTTAAATTTAGTTAATTTTAGTTTGTTGCTAAGCGCTCATTTATAAATTTACAAAACGACTTTATTCATGCTTGCGTCCGACCCGCAAGCACGCACACGCCCCCCTTGGCCACAAGCCGCTCCTAAGCGCTTTTACGTGCGTACTTTTGTTTGTTGTTTTTGCGTGCCTTGACTAAACATAACTGTGAATATTTGCGCAATGAAAAAATATAAAAAAAAAAAAAGGTAATAAAATATTAGCAAACATTTTTTTTTTGGAAATGAGCCAAGAAGGTTTTGTCAGCTTACGAAAAAACATTCATTCATCTCAAGTGAAGCCTTGATTTTATTTAACACATTGTTGTTGTTGTTGTTGGTTTTAGCGAATTTGCCATTTTGCATTATAAATGAGTTGCACGGATTTTCCTAACCAACTTTGAGCCATGTTGTGTGCTTTGCCAAGTTGAGCTCAGCGACACTTTCGCTCGCACTTTCACTCGTCTCCTCCCGGCACTTAAACAGCAACCGGACTGAAGAAAACTGTCATTCAATTCAATGTGCTTCTTCTTATGCTATAACAGAGCTTTGTGAGTCTGAGCTGAGACACGCTGGTCAGCCATCGTTTTTGGCGACGCGAACGTTTTCACAAGGAAGACACGTCTCTAAGGCCAACCAAACAAGAAGGGCCCAGGCGGCACACTTGTTGCTTCACTTGAGCGCCAAAACAAAGCCAACAACAACAACAACAACAGCAACAACAACAACTCAAATAAGCAGCAAAGAACAAAAGAATGAATAAAGAATGAAGTGGCGTACAATGGCACAAAAGCTTCTAACAAATACAACGAAAAAATAAAAAAAAAAACAACTTATTTTCAAATTCGTCGCTCAGGAATTTTCGGCCTACATGAATTCTTCAGAAAAAACAGCAAACAAAACCAAAAAATACGAATATTTTTGCCAACAAGTAAAATTTAATATCCGCGAGAGAATTTCATATGTGCGCCAGCATTGAGGCAACACTTTGTGGCACCGCTGGCGGCAACATGGAGCTTCGACTGAGGCTGTGACTGAGACTGTGACTGAGGCCGAGGCGAGATCTCTTGATCATTAAGAAATATTTAAGCATCCTAATAAGAAAACGGCGAAATTTTAACTATTTCCGGCGCGACGATTGATTTCGAGCTGTGATTGCAGCCAAGCCGGCAACAACAACAACAACAGCAGCAGCGTCTTTTGTAACTCGAGACGAGTCGCAATGAATTTTGCGCTTCAAAAGCGTATTTAAGCTTCAACAAAAAATAAATTAAATAAAATAAGAATTTAACACAACAAACAACAACAACAACAACTACAGCAACACAATCAGTAGAGTATAATTTTTTTTTTTTTGTATTTATTTCGCTTCATTCTGATTTGTTGCTATTCATGAGAAATTGGCAAGCAAAAAAACCTTATTGAACTCGAATTGGTTTGGCTTTTGTAGCTTTTTGACATGCGCAGCAACTTTTGAATGGGACGAGCAACTTTTACGATCACTTTTTGTTGCTGTTGTTGTTGTTGTTACCGTGGTTGTTGTTGTTGTTGGTGGCAGTGGCAGTGGCAGTGTAGTGGTTGCTCGTGACAAGGCATGCTTCTTAGAAATTGCAAAAGAGAAAAAGTCGAAATATAAACGATAATGATAAGTCAAAAATGGGGGGAGGAGGGGAGGGGGCAACAACAACAAAATCCTATTAACCACGCAGCGCGAACTAAGATACATATATGTATGTATGTCTTCTTCTTCTTCCTATGCTTCTGCTTCTGCTTCGTTTTTGATTTTCTGTTTGCTCTTTTCGGAATCTTTTGCTTGTGCTGCGCAAACGATGAGTTAAGAGTGAAAGGGCGTTTATTGTTAAGGCTAAGCAGACAAGGAGCCCATTAAGACGGTAACTCAGCAAGAGACAGTGAGACAGTGAAACAGAGAGAGAGAGAGCGAGAGCGAACGATACAGATATAGCTAGAGATACAGATACAGATAGAGATGGAAAAGGAAGAGGAAGAGGAAAAGGAGCAGGAGTAGGAATGCCATATAACAGAGACTGGCTTAAATATTGAGTGTAAGCGGCTTTTATATTGTTCATTGCTCAGCTCAGCTCAGTTTGGCTCAGTTCGGCTTGGCTTGGCTAAGGCTTTGTTATTGTTGTTGTTGTTGTTGTTGTTACTGTCTTTGTTAGCAACATACAATGTACATAAATACATGCCTTGTTATTCCGCTGTTGTTTTGTATGCATGAATATATCTAAGTACATAAAGTAAAGTACATATGTATATACACATGTGTATGGATGTATGTATATAATAATATCTCGCTAAGTGGTTTGCTAGCAAAGGAAGTGCAAATCATATATGAGAAACAACAACAATGAGCAGCAATATTAAAGCACTAAAAACAAAACAAAAATACATAAAGTTTCTTTCCACGAAGCAAAAACAAAATCGCACAACAACAAAAACGTCTAAGCAACAAAAAGTCTAAGACAAAATACCCCAAAAAAAAAAAACAACAACAACAACCACGAAAACAGAGCAAGAATTTTAAGGCAATGACTCCATTAAATGCGGTTTTCTGATTTCATTATGCGTTAAAAGAAACGAAGAAGGTAAGCGTTCGTTCGCACAGCAAACGACAGGTAAAGAAACAACAACAACAACAACACAAACAACACGAACAACAAGAACAACGAAGCCGCTTGAAACACGCCTCAAATGCCGTGCACCGCAGCGCCGCAACCGCCCACAGATCACGTACCATCATCATCATCGTCATCGTCATCATCATCAAAGCAAAGAGCAAAAACCACAACAACAAAAGGCAAAGACTTTTCAATATGCATTTGACCGAAGTTTCAAATACTTTGACTTTGTCCTTTCCCAAAGCACACACACGAACTCCGCCGATTGCACTCGTCTCGACTCGGCTTTGGTCGTCTCTGTTCCACGGCTGGGCCGAAAGCTCATTGCTTGTCACCACCCCACCGCGTCTAAAACATTCACTTTTGTTGTTTTTTTTTTGTTTCATTTTTGGGGTTCTTGGACCTTGTTCAATCGTTCCTTCGTTCGTCGTTCGTTCATCGTTCGTTCGCACGCCTTGTTTACTATGCGTGGCAGGAAGAGTTGCGCTTCGCAAGCTAAATTCACTATATGTTCACAAATTAGATACAAGTTGAAATACTTTATTTTTTGCTGTCTTCTTGTCTGTCTGTCTGTCTGTCGGTCTGTCTGTCGGTCCGTCTGTGTTGCTTGTTGTTTTGGTATGCGTGTCGCGGCGGCGCCGACATTTTAACCTATGAAAGCATGCATATATTTATGCCACTTATTGCCAAAGCTTCATGCAACAAATTGTGGCGTATCAACAGAAGCTTCGTGTAACAACTGAAACATGTCACAGACCAATTCGTTTGTTCATACATTTCGCTACTTCAACTTAACAACAAAATACACTTTAAACTTTCATTTAAATTTGAAGTTTTGCCAAGCCAAGACTTCTTTGTCAATCATCTATTATCATATACTATAATAATACGCTCACACAGTTTTGGAGGCATTGATATGTGTGCGAATATATGTAGATGTATCTACAGTGCTAATGATACTGTCTTGAAACAGTGGATAAGTAAGTAACTCATTCACACATTTACTCACTCACTCACTCATTGAGCCAGTCACTCACTCAGTCAGTCAGTCAGTCACTCAGGCGGTCAGTCTGTCTGTCTGTCTGTCTCTCTGTCTGGCTGGCCTTTATACAATCAGTCAGTATTTCAAGCTGACTGTCTTTGGTCTGTCCATCTGTCTGTCTGTCTGTCTGTCTGTCTGTCTGAATGTCTCTGTGTTTTTTTCTTCTTCTGCTTTTGTATGTGCCTTGTTTTATTCATACAACAAACGGGCTGAAGCCTGAAGGCGGGCAGGCAGAGTAGAGTAGAGTAGAGGCGGTTAGGCCAAGCCAAGCCAAGCCAAGTCAGGCCAAGCCGGGCCAGGCCAGTCGAAAGCCGACCGAAGCAAACACAACAACAACAAGAGAGAAATAAAAACAAAAACAAAACAAAAACGCTGAGAAATACAAACTCAAAATTCAAAGCCTGCTCATATATTCACACACACACACACACGCACACACACGCGGCGACTGCGACAGCGACAGTGAGAACGACAAAGCTCGCGCGTGCTTTTCGTCTGTCTGAGTGTCTGTCCGTCAGTCAGCTTGTCTGACTTTTTGTCGTTTGAGTTGACGCTAAATCAGTCGTTGTGTCAAACGCGCCGGCCGGCCGACCGTCTCTCCGTCTCTCTGTCTGTCTCTCTGTGTGTCTCTCTGTCTGTCTGTCTGACAGTCTGTTTGTCTAACCGTCAACATGTGTGAATTTCTGTCTGTACTAGCTGTGTGTGTGCGTGTGAGTATCTGTGTTCGAATTCGAGTGGTTTGTAAATTATGTGGAATATCTCGCTGTATGACTGTCTCTGTGTATCTGCAAGTCCGTCCGTCGGCTTGTCTGCGCGCTCTGTTGTCTGTTTGTACTTGCCGTCGTCCATGTATGTGTGCATCTGTCTGCCTATCTGTGTGCGCCCTGTGTGTAATTGTGTGCGTGTGTGTGTGTGTGTGTGTGTGTGTGAGTGCGTGTAAGTGTGTACGTTTGCTGTTGTTGTTGGTTCATTGCCCGCCAAAAATTTTTGAAGGCCAAAATGATATGCGTATTTTTTTTGTGCTTCATTTTCTTGCTTTTACGAGCTTTGTTTTTTTTTATTTTTATTTTTTTTTTTACGTTTTTTGTTTGCTTCTTCTTTTACTTCTTGAAAAAACATTTTTTTTTTTTACTTCTTTTTTGCAAAGTATCTGTGTTTTGTATTTAATGTGCGTTTATGCGTGTGTATGTGTGTGTGTGTGTGTTTGTATATATTAATTTATGTTTTTGTTCAGGTTTTCCCTTTTTGGCAACACTTTTGGCATGTATTCATTTGCGACCGTCGAAGACTTCGCTGTCGAATGTGCCTCAACTGATGCCGCCTCTATCGCTGCCGCTGCCGCTGCCGCTGCCTTGGCTGCTTATTATAACATTTTCAATTTCATAGAGTTAAGCAGAATATCTGTATGTATCTTTAAGATATAATGTACGTGCATATTTGAAGCGTTTTTGTTTTTGTTTTTGCTTTCATTTGTATTTCTGTCTTTTACTGCGTACTTAGACTATTTTGATTGAAATTTGTTCAAGTCTTTTAACTTCTGTCAGTTTCGTTGTCGTCAACCAAGCCGAGATCGTGAGCCACTTCTGCGTTCATAACGCACACGCTCATTTCAACGACCAGAATCGAAATCAGAGTCAGAATCGGAATCGGCATCGGAATCGGCCTCAGAATTCACGCATTGGGCGCCTTTGGCTCACGCAGGCATATCACAGCTTGTTTGGCTCTGGCTTTGGCTTTCAGTGATGACTGTTTTTCTTTATTTTTTTGGTGGACTTACAATTATTATTATTATTATGGTTTCTGTTGTTGTATTTGTTTATATTCTTTATTGGATTTTTTGTTTTGTTCTTGACCAACGCCAATTTTGTGGCAACTTGAATCTTTATTCGCTATTTTTATGAATTTGGTCAATAAAAGAACCTCTTAACCGATCGTTTTATTTTTTAGTCTCAAAAAAATCCCATGACATGCGCGATCCGCGGCAAAGAGTTAAGTATCTGCTGCACTTGCGCATTGAAAGTATCGCATTGCCCCAATCAATGACATATACATATATAAGATATTGTATCTGCAGTTGCTTTATGAAGTAACTATTGAATTTATAAGAATGTTGTTGGTTCCTTTATGCGCGCCACACTTGTAAACTTGTATACAATTTGAATAAAATGAAATCATAATAAGAACGCACAAAGAACATCATATAAATAAATAAACACTCAAGCAGTGTCAAAAAACTTTTAAGTGTCTAACTATATGGTAATACATACAAATGCGTAAAAACGCGTACATATAAATTACTCTTATTAGAGACTTGAGAATATATTCAACGTAAAAACCAAAAAAAAAGGAGAGATAAAAAAACGAGTATAAACAAAAAAAAACGCCAACACGTTACGTTTATTACGCAATCGTCAAATTTGTTATAAAATTCTCAAGACTCGAAAAAACAAATATGAAATCTTCAATTTTGATTTTTTTGTTTTAACATATAAAGTTTAAAAATGGAATAACACTGCGCCGAATTATGTACGACAAATGCGACTAATTAATGAGAAGCTAATTTTAATGAGCTTGCGACAATCAGCAACTTCAATAACTAATAAGTTGTTGGTTTTGTTTGTCCGCAACTTAAAACAACAAATGCGACAATCTCGACGACATTCAATCTCATGATTATTGTTATTATTATTACGCTCACTATATTAGTTTCATGCGCTAGAGAAAAAAATTAAATTAGCCCGCTCAATGATCATCTTAGACGGGTCTTATGCTAAGCCCTCAGCACGCACTTTTGTCATGCATCTCGGCGCGTCTCCTGCCGCCGCACGTCGCCGCTGCCGACAACCCTTTACACTTAATCAGCGTACATTTGTGCGTGCACACATCAAACATCACACATAAAATAGCAAATGAAATCAAATCAAATTAAATCAGAACCAATTTCAATCAAACTAATCAAAATGACGCATTATTTCTGTTCATTTTCTCAAGAATTGTTTGAGATACATTTTTTAATATTTTTATTATTTATTTATTTGCTTTTCTTTGTCTTTTGATTTATGTTTTTCGCTTTCTTATTGTTTTTTTTTTCAATCATTATTCTGGCTTTTATTTTTGTCTTTTGTTTGTTTATTGTTATTCATGTTCTAATGAGCGTTTTTTTTTGTTTTTTGTGCTTTTATTTTGAAAAAGATTTTCTTTTCAGTTTTACTTTTTGCTTACCCCACTTCGCACCTTCCCCCCTGCTGCTGTTGTTGCTTTTTTGCTATGAATTTGATTTGCAAATGCTGCGCTCAATCAAAGTAAATTAGGCCTCGGCTTGGTGTTAGGTCAATGGGACAGTAAAAATGAGGATAATTATATGTAAACAAACTCGCCTTTTGCTCTCCATCTATAATTGGAGCTGCGTGCGTTGCTATGTGCGTGTATGCGTGTGCGTGTGTGTATGTGTGTGGTCGCCAAGCTCAAACACGCTTCAATGTGTTTTTGTTTGTTTACTTTGCCATTCATTCGCCCATTCATAGATGCGTTACACTTTTCACAGTCACCATGTGCCCTCAACACATCTTCGGTGCTTCCAAAAGTTTTGTTAGTTTATTATTGGTATTTATTTGGCTTGGTTCGTCGGTTCGTCGGTTCGTTGGTTCGTTGGCTCGTTGGTCGCGCATTTGTGGGTGATTTCTCATTTAATTAGTTTTGTTTTTCGTTTGGTATTTACATAGAGCCAAACAGACCGCAAATCTATATACGAAACTTCAAAGAGCAACAACAATAACAACATTGCTGACATCGACGGCTGCGATGATGGTGATGATGACGATGATGATGACGATGATGATGACGATGATGACGACGACTTCAGCTGACACCTAAGCGCCTCGGCCACGTTTTGCCTTTTTTCGGATCATTAAGTTTTGCTTGTTAGTCGCATGTAGGCTTCTTGCTTTGGTAGTTTTTGGCGTTTGATGTTGTTGTTGTTGTTATTGTTGTTGTTGTTGCCGCGCCTTTTACTCATAGTAAAACAATAAAAACAACAACAACAAATGTGTAGTATTAAAGCAAAGAAGCAACAACAGCAACAACAACAACAACGAAACCAAACTTTAGACAAATAAAGAGAAAAAATAATAAATAAAAAAGATTCATTCATAAATTTCAAGAGAATGCGCTACACGCATTGAGCATATTGCCTAATAAGCAACACTTGTACTAAGCAATAAAATTCGGCTTATATTTGAGTAAGTATCTTATGATTATAGTGTTAGAAAATTTATCTGCACACATTTTTATATATCATTGTTTTTTTATATAAGTTTCGCCACTAATAAACTTCATATATTATTTAATTTCTTTATTTGTATAAGTTATTTTTAAAGCAGCACTCTTGGCAGTCAGCACAGTCGAACGGCATTTAAATTCGCTTAATAGATTTTCAGCATTTTTAAGTTTTCATTTGTTGTTTTTCTGCTCCTCAGACTTCTTATTGTCATTTATTGTATTTTTTTTTTTTTTGTTGCTCTTTTTGGCATATCGACTAGCAACAATTTGTCATTTTGATTGCAATTTAGTGAATGGTTTGCATAAATTATTAAATTAATTCGCACAGCGGAGGCGGCAGCGATAGCCATCTGACCCAGAGACACATGATTTCTTCACCACAACAACAACAACAACAACTGCAACTAATAATGCCAATTGGCATGGCAAAAGTGAGTATGCTTTTGATTGATGTTGGTCTTTTCTGCGATTTTTCTATTTTCGATTTGAAAAAGCAGAAGATTTCTATGCCGCATGTCTTTTCGCTTGCCTTTGAGTTGGAATTTCTTGATGGCTTTTAAGTGGAAATAGTATGCTTTATTGCTGCTATGCCAATTACACTTCTTATTGAACAAAAATATATTTACGAAAATAAAAATTCCAATACAATAATTTTGTTGTTTTTGTTTGTTTGAGAAAACCCCCGCCTACGTTGAATTAAGTGCACAGTTGTTATTGACTTGGCTTGGCTTGACTTGAATTTTACTGTGAAAACGTATGAAAAATGCAAAAGCAACAAAGGCACAAGCACAAGCAGAAGAGGAAGCAAAAAAAAATTCACAATTTTACCACAAAAATTTGCATTAAACGTGTTAAAAATAAGAATCAACAGTTTTTTTTCCATGCATTTCATTCAAAATGACAACGAAGCCGGCAACAACAACAACAATAACAACAATAATGATGATGATGATGATGATGACGATGACGACAGCGACGACTCAGACTTGGAACAGCTTGGAGCAGAGCGGAGCGGTTCGGTTCAGTTCAGTTCATTTCGGTTCGGCTCAAGTCGGCTGTGGGACAAACGTCAGCTGTCAATTGAATTATGCAAATTTGCAATGAAATAATAATAATAATAATAACAATAATTTTTTGTTATTGCTGCTGTTGTTGTTGAGCCTGTCAATGACGATGATGATGATGATGATGACTACGGCGTTGCTCATAATGAAGTTGACCTAACTTCACTTTTATAACGAACAATTTAAAACGGAAATTTGTGTTGATCGTGTGGGCGCCCAATGGTAAACGTGGTATTAAACAATAATATCGCCTTAAGGCACACCCGCAACATGCGCCATATAACACACACACACACACACACACACATGCACATACAAACAAAGCACAACACACATGATGTCCAAACGGAAGAGTGCCAACTTTGTCAGCCAAAGAGGAAGCAATTGAAAGGTGATTTTCTGAGTGATTAAGTGTGGGGCGGGGCGGGGCGGGGCGGGGCGGTGTTGTCAGATTGCATAGGCATTGTTCAGCATGTAAAGCAATAAGCAAATGACGTTCGCCGCTGCTAAGAATAAACAATTTTTATGGTGTTAACCGTTGACCATAAACTCGACTCTTTTGGCCAACGAATCGTTCTCGACCCAAGACGGCGCAGTGAGTTGACTCATCTTCAGTGACTTAACGGAGCGTCAGTCAAGATGACATCAAATGCGCATTTGCTCAGATTTAAATGCGTGCGTGTGCGTGTGTGTGTGTCCGTGTGTGTGTGTGTGTGTAAGTGGGCTGTCAATTTGGCAAGCAGACGCGTCGCTAAAAGATTTTTATTTCGTGCTTGCTTGATATTTTTGGCCAAATCGTTTGTTCGCAATTTGGCTAAAAGTATTCTGCTTCTTTTTGGCCATTGGCTGCCATTTTGGCACACACACACACAGACACACACACGCACGCATACGTTGACAGTCATCGACAAATCGAAGCAAGTCATCTTTATAAACAATTCAGTTGCCACATGCCGACCACGCATCTGTGAAGGGAAGACATCACGTGCACAGCATATCAATACAACATTCACACACACACACACGCACACACACGCACCTACAAGACGCCCATTCATTGATGATCAAGTAAATCAGCACAAAGAGCAATCAACTGATCATGTGAATTGTTAATGAAGCAAATGCCAAATGAAATTTGTTGCCAATTTTCTTCTTCTTTCAATTAAAATGCGATTAAATTTGGAAATAGAAGTGAAAGCATTTTATAGCTACAATAGCCCAACAAAGTGCTTCCCCTTACTCTCTCTCTCTCTCTCTCTCTCTTACTCACACTCTTTCGGTAGCTTCTTATTGCAAGTAGCGATAAGCATTTAGTAAAACTACGCAGATTGATTGCTTTAGATAAGATACAATTTTGTATTAAATTAGATGATTTGTTAGCATGTAAGGAAAGTAAATGATAGAAAGCGTCGAGCTCTCATTTTTCAAATCTGGTTGAAGGAGCAGCTCATGCAAGCTTTAAATGTCAACCGACCAAATAAAAGTGCGCAAATGGAAACTTTTAGTTATTTTCGACTGAATTTCAAATTTCAGTTAATACACAATTTGTATTAACAAATTTGATTGGCAAATGGAAAATTTTTTAACTATTTTTTTTTATTTATTTTGTATCTTTATCGATTCGACGCCCTTGTTGATTAAATGCGCCGTGGCGGTCAACTTGAAGCCATTTCGGTGATTCGATTCTATTTCGTCTTAAAATATATTTGTGTTTTTTCAATTTTACACTTCTTGTTGTTTTTGTTTTGATTCTCAGTGTTCGTGTATTTGTTTTTTTCTCTTTGTTTTTGTTTTTGTTTTTGTCTTAGTTGTTATTGTTGTCGTTATTGTTGTTTTTATTACTTTGTTGCTGATTGTCGGCTTTTTTGCTTACTTGCTTGCTTGTTTACAAACAGGTGAAAAGCAACAAAACAAAGAACGCAAAAAAAGTTCATTCTCGATATGAACATGTGTATGTATGTATCTGTATCTGTGTCCGCATCTGTATCTGTGTGTATAGATGATACGTACGTACATTTTGCGCGCTCATTCTCGCTCATACACTTATTCATTAAACTGTACGTTAGATATAATTTTTGGCTTGCTTGTTGATGCGCAGTGAAAGCAAATTGCGCAGTTCTTTAAAAGAATGGAGAATTTCGTACAAGAACCATTTTTTTGGCAACATTTGTTTGCGTTTCTATTGTTGTAAATTTAAATTTAAAAAGAAATCTTTCTAAGTGTTTTTTTTATTTATTTTTTAGCATTTTTTGATATTTAACAATGCATTGTTTCCATTTTCAGTTTAGTTTCTTCATATCAAAAATCACGCCACTCATATATTCTAGATTCTAGAACAACCTAGATTCATTGGATAGGCACTAAATGAAAACATTTTATGCATAACGTAACGATGAAACATGACCCTTTCGTTGATATGAAGAAACCGTAGGTTGGTCGACGAAGTTCTTGGCCACGACTCTTACGACTAAAGGAAATTCGTATGGAAAAGTCAACTTTCCCATACATAGTTATTTTTCGAGCTTTTTGTTTTTACAATGTTACTTTATTTAAATCATTTAATTAAGCATTAAAATGCATAAAAAAAACAACATTTCATTAAATATTTTTTGATTTTCAAATATTCTTTGAAGTTTGCCTATACATTCATTCGTTTGTTCTTCCATACGTCATTAGACTTTGCTGCACCTTTGATTTAACAAAAGAGAGTCCCCTGGCGCGTATATCTGTCCGTCTATCTATTTGTTAGTTTGACGTACGGACGCTGCAACTATTTTATTTGGCATGTCTCTTTTTTCTTCTGCGGTTGATCATGAGATCTGTATAAATTCGAAAAATACATAAATAATTGTTCAAGTCTTCACTTCTGTCGGCAATGCCGGTGTGCCAGTGGCTTGCTGTTTTTCATTTGCTCATACATTTGGCTTAATGCATTTCAAGTTGTCTATGGCGCACGCCTTTTGGCCCACAAGAAAATATATGTACATGTATATTTTTGTTACAAAAATGTTACAATAGAAATCTTTTTTGCCAGCTGGTGGCCAGAGCACGTGTTCAACCACGGATGCCAAAAGAAGTCTTACTTAATTGTTGTGCCATATCCGGGACTGGCTCGCTGGCTAACTGAGTGAGTGAGTGAGTGAGAAGGGTGGGAGTGTGCGTGTGTGTGCGCGCGAGAAGTGCGTTCGTAAAATTATAGGCCTAAACCGTTTTTAATCTATTTAGAGTCAGAAGCGTGCAACCGGTCAAGAGCAATTTCATGCGTTCATACCTTTTTGGCCACGCTTTGTTGAATCGATACGAATTCGGTTTTGTTTGAATTGCTTTGACAACGCACGAGAAATCGCTTGGCGACAATAATTGAACATTGTTTCGTACAACTTCCGCTTTTTGTTTCAATTTTTTTTCCATTTTTTTTTTTTTTTGGTTTTCAATTTTTAGTTTTCTTGCCATTTGTGCCTTTGGCTAATTGCTAAGTTAACCAAATTCGTTCAGTACGCAATTACATATGTTGCCCACATGCCAAAGACCTGATTGTGTCTCTCTATGTGTTCATTATTATTATTATTATTACAACGCGCATTTATTGTTGTTTTGTGTTGTTTCGTGTTGTTGTAGCAGTCTGGTCAATATGAATGTTTGGCTTTACAATCACCATCATCATCATCGTCATCATGACCAACACCAACGACTTCGCTTGTCGGGAATTGATTTGTTATTGTTGTTGTTATTGTTGCTGCCGTCTGAGACGACATTAAATGATGACAACGTCAGCTTAAAGTTCGTTCTTTATTTTTTTTTTATCAATGTCATGTCGCATAATTGAGCCATAATTCAATTGCCGCCAACTCAAATCCAACTTCAACATTAACTCAACTATTTTCAGCATACAATTTTCGTTTTTAAGAAGGCCAATTTTGGGATTTTTGTTTTTGTTTTTGTCATTTTGATTTCTTGGAATTCGAAGTAAGCAACAACTGAGTAAACTCAAACAACACATTTCATGGCACGTACACGTGCGTGTATCTGAAGATGCGCGCGCTCGGATCTAAGTATCTAAGTTACTCAACATTCGTGCTAAAGCCGCACTTAAGTCAGAGTTGCGTGTATTGGCTTTTTTTATTATTACTTCAAATACACAAATATAATGTATAAATGAATAACAATGCTGCTATTTTATACGCTTTCAAGTGCATATTAATTCTATCATGAAGTTTGCAACGCACAAAAGGAGATATCGCCGACTATATTAAGTACATATGTACATGCATGAGTTGATAGAGACACGTCATGTCCGACTGTTTCTGTGCAAACTTCTTACAATGTTTATATGCCCAGGCATTGTACAACTTGAACTTGAGACTACTTTACCTAAATTAGATATATTGCTTAGTTTTGTCGGCATCGCGCATAAGGCGTGGGATCGTCCATAGAAAATGACAAATAATGATTTCTTTGCAAGCAGACGAGTTATAGAAGATGTTGTATAGTCTGTACAAAACTAAGGCTGAAATGTCTTATCAACAACGCTTGCAAGTGAACATAAGTTTCGACAGAACCTTTCTTGTTTTTTTTTTTTTTTGAATTTCCGAATTTTTGTTATATATTCTTTTGTTTTTTCATTTAGCAAATATTAACTAAACAGAAAACGTGCGTCTTCGCCCCCGCTGCGTGCTCAAACTATACGCTCTTCACTGACGGCGTGTCAAATCGTACGCAACTGTTGGCCATGAAAAAGAAATTAAATAAATATTCAGTATAAAAGCAAAAAAAACAAAAAATATACAAATACAAATAAATAAATAAAATAATCGCAAACGAATTAAACAAAAAGTAAAAAAAAAAAAGAGAAACTTTTAATTGCGCAAAATGCCAAACAAGACGACCTTTGAATACGCTACGCACATTTCTCAGCTGCTTGGCACAATTCGCTGTCACTCATGTCAAGGCACAGTCAGCATGATCCTTGTGCCAATTGCAGCGCATTAACCAAAGGCAAAGACAAGGGCGTAGCCAGCTTGTGACAAAGGGGGACGTCAAGTTGCATAAACCAGAACTAATGCACTATTGGAAGTGCCCAAGTCGTGTTGTGGTGGGGCGCCTGACCACGGACCGACCCGCCCCCTTTGCTACGCCCTTGCGCACAGCGGCTTATTTGAGAAATACGCAAAAGTCGAAATGCTAAATAAATTTGCTTTTCTAACAAAAAAGAAAACAAAAAAAAATTAAACATTTTCAAAAAAAAAAAAATCAAATAAAATAAAATGAAACAAAACCAAAAAACCAAAAAAACGAAGTCTTAGCAAATGGGAACGAAAAAGTCATAATAAAGGAAACGAGTGTGAAGCAATAAAATAAATTCCGCAGTTCTAATGCCGATAGCAACGTGCGTCGACTGCGCTGCTGCCGTTGACTGCGACTGCGACGTGCACGATACTATCACTGACCTTGCCGAAGAAACCAGCAACAACAACAAAACAAAAAGAAATCTCAACAGAAATGCTTCTCTTTTTGTTTTCTAAATGTTCTTCTTCTGCTTTTTTTGCGCACGCAGAAATCAAATTAAAATAGCAAATATTAGATTTCCAAACTACATATATATGGGTGTGTGTGTGTTTAAGTGCGTTTGTGTCCGTGTGTGTGCGTACGTTTGTTAGCTTTCTATCTCAGCACGCAGCGAACAGCAGACGTCGGCGTCAGCCTCCCACTGCGCCTCACTATGTTCGGCCCATCAAATAAGACAAAAATACAACAAAAAAAAAAACAAAAATGTTCTCAGTTTTTTTTCGTATTTTGTATTTTTTTTATTTATTCTATTTATTTATTTTTTTTTTTTATATTTTTTTTTTTCTTGTGTTAGGCTTATCAATTACGGAAGCTTCACAGTGCGTTAACTAGCGAAATACACTTTTTTCATGTTAAGTAATTTGAATTTATTTCGTTTTCATTAAGTTGCTTGTTTTGCACAGATACATTCAAACACATACAAAACATTTTAGATACAAGCAAACCGACTGTCTATGCGCCGTCTTCCTCTGGCGCTCTGGCGCTCTGACGCTCATACGCAAATATATTGTATACTTAAGTGAAATACTTGTAGTACAGCAAGGTAGGTGGCATGTTGTAAAGTTGAGCTTCAACAACCAGAAATTATTCTTTTCTTGTATGGTGTTTTTTCTTTGTTGTTGTTGTTGTTTTAAAATTTATCTTTTTCGTTTAAGTGAGAAAAAGATATACGCCGAGGTTAAAGTAATATGAAAGATTAGTCGGCGAATAGTTCAGTTAAATAGATTAAAGAAACAATCGGTGAATAACTATGAGCGCTAAGCGAAAAGGCTAATTAAATTCTGTTGATAAACGCACTTTTGACAAAGTTTAACAAAGCATACAATTGAAGTTCAAATATAAATCTTGAGTCGGAACAACTTTGCTGAACTGGACACCCGATAAGCCGAACTCACCAATTCAAAATCCATTAAATGCCAGCAATCTGAACAATTTGCTAATTCGGACACTGACCGTTCGCTTCTTGTTCGAATTATCTTTGTTCTACCGAATTTTATATCTTTTAGTATAAATTGTAAGGCCTTAAATAAATCAAGTCAGACAACTGATTGATTCATGGCATTCTAAGCACTGTTAAATCATCCACCATTTATGCTACCAAACTGAGTGGAGGGTCTGTAGAAGTTCTTGTAGTATGCAAGAAACAGGTGCGTCAGCTGAACATACGTGGTCATATAGACAAGACTTAAGCGAAAATGAAAAATTGTACCATCAAATCTTCAACATTTCATCGCACAGCTGTGGAAAGTTTTCCCTTCACTGTTACAACAAACACACGTTATGAAATGTGCTTGTATCCTAAAATCAAACATGCCTGAATCCATAAATATTCGCCTAGCACATCATTAGAAAGCAATATATCTACGATATTTTTGAATATTTGCGCTAAATCATTCATGCAAACACCCTCAAATGTGGGCTGGGCCATGTTGTGTGTGTTGCCGATGGCCGAAACCATAAAAATTATGCTAATCCGTAAACAAAAAAAACAAAAAAAAAACATAAACCAACATAAAAAACCATTAAAGATCAAAGTTACGCAAAAATGCTCTAATTTGGGCAAATTTGCTGTCACTGTCACTGAGGCCGCCCTTGCCCTCTGCAACGCGCACATCTGTCAACACATCTGTAGCTATTAATGCCTAATGGTGTTTGCGCAATTTAATTATATCTCTCATTTGTCAGCAGCGAAGTTACTCGAAATGCATTCGTGTCCAAGCTATCAAACTTTCTTAAGTGTATAATAATTAGAGTTTGAGAATATCTATCATAACTGTGCTATCCTCAGCAGCAGCTTCAACCATTATCAACGCTGTGCCATGCAAATGCGCTACGCTTTTCTGCTCACAGTCGATTTGCACAAAGTAAAATAGCATCTTGCAAATACTTTGACTGAACTCGTACATTACCTAACCCGTGATTGTACACGTTGATCGATCGGTCTAACCATCTATCTATCTATCTATCTATCTGTCTATCTATTGCTTGACGATTCGCTCTTGTTTGTTCAATTCGTTCGCTTTGTACGTTCGCGTCTTTTCAATTCAATTCAATTCAGTTTAGTTCAGTTTAGTTCGATTTCGTTCCACTTTGAATTGTATTTTTCATTTTCGTTAGCCTGCGATGCTGTCCATCTGTGCTCATTGCAGATCTTTTGTATCTGTTGCTGGTTGGTATGTGGCTTTTGTCTTTTGCACCGCTTGCCGTGTGTGGTAATGTATCGCAACTTACAGATACACAAACACACGCGCACAGATACAATCAGTGATAGACAAGCTCACACACACACACACACATACAATCATTCTGTTAGACGGGCTTTTTGGGCTACTTTGCGCTAAAAATATGCGATTTTATTTATACACCGCGATTTTTTACCGTTTGCAAAACTTTTCTGTGCGCATCATTTTTATTTTGTTTCTTTTTATTTTTTTTTTTGGTATTTTTTCTATATATATTTTCTTTTTTATCGAATTTTGTTGCCATTCTATTTTTATTACTTAAACCGTTTGCAAAAAAAAAAATCAAATGAAAATTGCTTCTTGAAGAAAGTTTATTTATTATACGTTTGGCTTTTAATATTGTATACCCTATAAAATGTTGTTTCGTTTTAGTTGTTGCTGTTGTTGTTGTTGTTGTGTGTTTAGTATTTTTGATTTTGCGAAACGTGCGTTAAACTGCCGAAAGCAAAAATGGGTCAATCTATTTTAAGCTCTGAAAAGTCCGTTGGCGTTGCCAACAACATCGCAACGCAGTGCACTTCGTCCCACCTCACCTGCGGCGCACGGCGAACGTCAAACGTTTGCACACCGTCGTCGTCAGCGTCGTCGGCGTCGTCGGCGTCTTCCGTGTTCGTCAGTACATCACCGGCTGATGGAAAAATTTTCGCACAAGCGTCGCGTTGCTCTCCGAACCGAACTGATCCCAACTGATCCGTTCGTTCGTTCTGTCTTCCTTTGGCACGTTTGGCTTTTCGGTATTCCATTTTCGCAGTAAAGGCGTTACTTAAGGAGATTAGCATGGATTATAATGGAAAAATTTAGCGTGGGTTTTTTTTTTTTCGTTTTGTTTGCTGCTAAACAAGAAGTCTTCATGCACACATACACATTCACATGTATCACAGAACAGCAACAAACTGAAAATTTAAATACATTGCTTGCTTGTACAGTTTTATCAGATTATATGATGAATAGACGTAGACACATAGATCAAGCCGAAGAATGTTGTTTCTGGAACAGATTTTCTTTCTAATAAAACTTATAAGTACACGACCTTAAGTGAATGAAGCTATTGGCCATGGGATCAATCAGCCAAGCAAATAAACTAATAAATACAAATAGAAGTTGTTGGCAGTTTGGCCAAAAATAATATTTCGTTATTGTATCGATAGACTTGTAGATACACACACACACACACACAGACACACACATACATACAAGTATTTAAATTTGCAAACCTTTTTGATTTCACGCCTTTCTTGTTCATCATTTGCGTTCAGTTGCCAAGCCAGCATTTCAACGCTTTGACTTTGATTTTGTATTTTGTATTTGTATTTTATGTTTTGTATCTTTGTATCTTTTTACCTGCAACTTTTATTGGCAGTGGCACTTTTCAACATAAAAACTTCGATTTACAGATACTTTTAGTGAAGGCGTCCCACGAGTTTCTCTTTATTTATTTATTTTTGTTGTCTTTTTTGTGCGCTTAAATGATTCCGCGAAGGATTTTTTATGCTCATTAATAAAACTCTTTCATTTTATTTGTCTTCTTTTTTTTTTTTTTGGCATTTTTCATAAACAAAAATTTCAATCTTTAAATGAAATTTCATCGGAAGTGCTTTGAGTGCATAACAAAAGCTGCGAAATGTTTCTAAACGGAGCAAAATGAAATGAGAACATGAAAATGAAAATGACTTTGTCAACTTCAACTTCAATTGCAATTTATTTTTCTGTATTTCTTTCATGTTTTTTCTTCTTGGTTCCTTATTTGTTACTTTTCAATTCACCAAACGTTAAATGCTTTCAATAAAATTTCACTTGTCATGCTGAATTGCTTGAGCAACAGACAATGAATCAAATTGGTTTTTCTTCGTCGCTTTGTGACAAGTAACTCAGTGCAAAACTTGTCGCTCGTCTCGACTTTATTCATGACTAAAAGCAAACATTCACACACACACAGACACACGCATACACACCTGTATGTGAGCGCATGTCCTGTTGTGTGACAAATTGTTGTCAAAGTCCTTTGATTTGTCATTCCTGTTTCATTGCATTTGTCACAGGAAAACACACACACACACACACACAGACACACAAGATACACGTTTATTGTCAACGCTTTATCGCTTGTTATTTACAAATCAAACGAGTTGTTTGCTTCCACTTATTTCAACTTGATGTCATTTCATTCAATTCTTGTACTTTTGATTTTTTGACTAATCACTCTCATTAAGTTGAGCGTTTTTTTTTCCATCATTTTCTGAGCATTGTTGGCATTTATGAAAAGAAGTCTGAGAATTGTACCTTCAAATATATTATGTGTGCTATAAAATAAAAAGAAACATATATGCAATTGTTTAATGTCGAATTGTTCGTACTTTTAGTGATCTGAAAGAAGTTTTATAAGTCATGTCGTTCATGGCTCATTCATGCATTATACAAACAACATAAAATTTACACATGGCAAACAAGAAATATATGAGTTATCTCAAGCCTCAAGTATTAAGATTCACTTGCAAAAAGTATAGAAACGAACATGTATCTTTTTATTTATCAATAATCATATTACTTTGAATATCTAACAATTTGTTCGTTGATTCGTCATCTTTTATTCTATTAGATGATATGTGGTCTCACTCAGAACCAAATCTGATCTCAAACAGCCGAATTTACATAGTGTTTACCTTAGGAGTGGAGTCCAACTAACCACGATGTATGATCCAGATCAATTGAAACCCCAAGAAAAAACTTCCAGCTCCAATTTAGTTATAGGTTCGTGTCCTTGCTGGTTCTAGTAGTTTCAGACATGCCTTAAGCAATGTCCAAGGCAGACCACGAGTGAGTAGTGATCACATGTCTTGCTGACTTGTGCTGCTAATGACACTTAACACAGAAGGCACAACGACAACAGAACAGAACACAACATACATGAACTGTCTTAACTCTTATAATTGCATTTATTTATTTACATTTAAATGTATAAAGAAAATTGAACAAAATTTACATATTTTTTTTTAGAATGACGCCCCTTTATTTCGTTCAATTTAAATTTACGACATTTGTCTACTTGAAACATTTCCATTAATGTTTATTAACTTTATGTCTCTTTTTCTTCTTCAGCTTATGTTACTTTTGGCTGCGACGGCGACTTCGACTGCCCTTCAATGAGATCTTAATCTAAATTACGAATGATTCAAATTAAAGTCTCCGTCGCAGGCCCGCATGCGAGGCAAAATGAATCAACAACAACAAAAATATTCAATATTATTATTAAAAACAAAAAAATGAAAATAACAAAAAAAAAACAAAAACAAAAACAACAATTATATTTGTCTATAAATTTTTATTCAATTAGACATCAACAGCGACGCAGGCGACATTTTTCAAAGTAGCGAAAAAATTATGTTCATTAGTAATATTTTTCATTTCAATTAAGAAAACTAACAGAACATTAGTCATTCGAAATGTTAGACGCCACCGAAGCGACAAATATGTATATTATATTTGCATACAAAAACGCCGCGTAATTTCCCGAAGTCAAATCAAACTCAAGTGAACGAACGGTCGAATGTCGATGGCGCTGTGGGTGAACGGGCGAAAGTATTATTGCCGGTGGTGTGGTGTGGCGCGGTGCGGTGTGGTGTGGCGTGGCATGTAATGAGAGGCGTCATTGCATTAAATAATCTGACAACGTTGTGTACTTCACCTGTTCAGCGACACACGTACTTACATAAGTGACAGATGCCGTTCGTCGTTCGCTGTTTGCGGTTCGTCGTTCGCCGTTAAACTGTGTTGATTCACTGGCGCCGACGACGTTAACGTTGTCGCCATTGCTGGCATTGGTGCCGCTGAGGCCACAACAGCTGCAACCAAAGTCCATCAAGTATTTTTTTTTTCGCACAACTCAACACTTAAACGCATTGCATTGAACTTGAAACGACACAACTATCTTGCAAGATAGAATCTCTCGCTTGGCAATGCTTGAGTTGAGAGGCCGAACGTTTTTATCAGCGAAGTTACTTCGTTTTTATAACCATCTTTTTATGACTTTAACTCACATTTTGTGGCATTACATCTTCTTCTATTTCTCAACTTAAATTATAGTTTTAACATACATTACAACATGGTTCAAGGGCACATTAGTTTTGCACAAACTCTGTTAAAATTTTGAAAAATTTGAGTGAGCTGTTGTTGATTTATGCATTTCTATATTTTATTTAGCATGTAAAGTTTTATCTCATAAGCAATGTAATAAAAAATATACAATTTGGTTTACATGTTGCTGACAAAAAAATCTGTAATGCATAATGAGTAGCGTACAAAAACGGTAAAACTATAGGGTATTGAAAAGTCTCTTTCACTTATTCCTTTCTGTAATATTCGAAATTTTTTCCAAAGACATAAAAATTTTGTTTTATTGCACAGAAGGAAATAATTTTTACTCTTCACAGTTTTCAAATTGCTTCAAATGTTGGCTTCTTCTGAGCGTTTATCGCTGGAATAGTACCATGAATTTTATGAGCGCTCATTGTCCTCATATTCATAAATGGTTGAGAGGACTTCTGGCTTGGTTTTTATCAGCAAACTACATCTTGTATCTTGCAAAGCGGCTCATGCTGATTGTATAAGTTTCAAGTCGTTTGTTGTACAAGGGTTCATATTATACTTTACTTTAAAGCACTTTGAATCAGACAATTTGCATTGATTTATTCATTCCTATGATGAATGTTGTTGTTGTGTTATTAGTTAGTTTAACTACTTGAGTAGCTTCATTTAACTGCTAATAATAATTCTAAGCACAAGCAATTCTGTTTAATAGTGGCGGCACAAGCAAATTACTCAACTCAACTCGACTTATTATTTCAACCATTGAAGTTTTTCAGGTGTTGAGCATTTAAGCGCCTCATAGCGGTGTTCTTATGAAATGGGAAATTTTTTCAATTAATTTTTCAAAATGCAATTTTTCAACAAACACAAAAACAACAAAAGAAAACACGTTTCAATGTATATAAGTTTATATACAAACATGAAATATTGCACGTGCATTCTATGGTTTTGTAATAACAATTCTATTAAGCCAACTTATATGCATTTGCAATCAATGAAACATAGTGGTTCTATGTGAAACTACAATTATAGAAATATGAAAAATAAAACTTGTTACTTAAACGCTACAATTGCTTAATTTTAACTGAACGAAACCGCTCTCACTTTTGCGCTCAAATCGCTTAGTACTATCATCTTATTGGTATGTAAATTATTAGTTTAAGTATAAAAACATACAACAACAACAAAAATCGTTGAAAAATAAGTTCACAGTAATTGCAAATCGATGCGATTCCACGTAGAATACTTGAATTGCACGAGCCAAGTTGCAAATCGCACTTTGTCATTTCGTTTTGTATTTCTTTTTTCAATTGCAAAACATGTTCGGAAAATGCAATTAATATATACATTAATTGACGCTATAACTTCTTACCATGCAGGCAAGTTTCATACCAATTTTATTCGCTTGTTGTTATTGTTGTCTGTTATCTTATCAGTCAAACGCACGTGAGTTCAAAATATTTAAAAACAAACAAAAAACAGCAAGAATGCTAATTTTGGCATTGCAGAAGATTGAATACTCTTAACGCCTTTTTTTAGTGCCTTTCCTCCCCTAAGACCATTAGCATGAAAGAAGGCTGTCAGTTCCAGTGATCTGATCTCAATGATACTTACAGATATTTGGAGACTACGTAAAAGAATTTCAGATCGATAGCTTTAAAACTGTTGGGAGATATTGTATATAATCAGTAAGACAGATAGACGGACATGTCTATATTGACACGCCTTGTCATCCTGATCAAGAATATATAGTATACATAAATTTTGTGTAGTCGGAAATGCCTCCTTCGATCTGTTACAAACTGCAGAACAAAGTTAAAATACAATTCATTCACTGTGTGAAGAAGTATAAAAAGTATCAAGTTATCCTCGAAAAATTTAATGAAACACAAATTTACCAAAGCTTTACAAATCATTTTAAAATTAGTATATCTGAATATTTCAATACGAAATAGTGAAAATTTGTCTGGAAAAATAAAATAAAAAATATAAACGGTGAAGACAAAAGATATACTAAGATTTGCATTCAATTTTTAAAAACAAAATGGCAAAAACAGCAAACGTATCGAAACAAATATTCTTGATGGTAAATGATTTGAAGACTTGGTGGTTTCATCTAATGACAAAATCTGGATTGTGCAACATGGACTCGTCTCAGGTTGTCTACTGGCTGGTCATTTTCTTGTGTTTGGCAGGAATTGTAAGTTAACTGTTATTGCATGATTTTCCTATAAACTGTAATTTTTTTTTCTATATCTTATTTCTATGATTAGATTTTTCAATGCCTACAGATCAAAAGGATAAAGTGGAGAATTAACCAAAAACTAGAGCGGTGGAGTGGACGTCGGTGCTATGGTGTGTCTAACTACTTTGTACGGCGTTGTCGCTTTATCGGCATTTTGCTTTTGATCATTTCAGGCATTTTATTGCTTATCGGCCTCATAACCGTGAGTAAATTTTCCTACATAAACATTTTTAGCAAGTATTTAATGCATTTCCAACGTCGAATAAAGGAAAAATATATATTAATGTATCCATATATGGGGCTAAGCATAACATTTCTCTTTATTGAGTTAATTCTCTTGGTGATCGATTTAATAACAGGAAATTTCAAAATGAACTTATCAACTTTTTTCGCCTTTACACAGCCGGGTATGCAGTTAATAGTTGTGAATTACTATACAAAAATTTATAAATGATTTACTATGTATGTTTTTGCTATTATTTTGGTTCAATGATTATAAGTAAATAAAATTTGTATTGTTCATATGTATTTTTCATTTCACTGAAGCAACGGAATTTTCATTATTGTTGTTATTGTTAATTTTAATAACCTTAAGTTCATGTGTCACCTGTGTGTAATTGAGGTTGAAAATGTAAAAAGGCAGCAAAAAACGTGACACAGATAAAAGCACTTAGTGTTATTTAATTGACCAATGCTGTGCTCACCTGTAAGTCATTTTCATAAGTATGTTGTTTGTCAGTAATTGTTTTATTTTTCTTGAACTTGTTAGGAGCTTCTTACTAACATAATGCTGATCAGAACTCAAGCCGCGAATGATGTAAAAACTTTAAGATAAACAAATAAGAAAATATTGAAATTTTGTAATTTTGTATTTTTTCGGCAATTTCGTGATTTTTTTTTTTTGTATTCTTATTGAACAATGTTCATATCTTGCTGCACAAAACAAAAAAAAGAAAATAGAAGTCTTGATTTTTGAAGATAGTTTGTAAATGAGTCGTTTTAAGCATCCAATTTACACAGGCTCTTAACCTTAAGGTACAAAGGCTGGAAATCTTTACTGGCAACTCTCGGACTGTGGCCATGTTTAGTTTTCCGTAAAATGTTGACCGTGTGTACGTGACCTACACGAGCGGCCATCATTTTAACAAATGCATTGATGGATAGATCTCTCCGGCGTTCAAATGTATTGCGGTTCACTGCGGTGATTAGTGACTGTCATGGCCACATTGAAGAGAGCATGAGTATATCAAACAAACACCATGTGCATATGACATTTACTTACCGGCACAATAATCTCGGTTGTTGGCATCTTAAAGCGCAGTGTAGTCACACACCTCATAATGGCATTGGCAATCACCGCCGGTGTATTGACCTTATTGTTCTTACCAATGCTAAGCACAAGCACGCTTGGCTCAAGATTTTGCAGTTCGTTGCAAACGATACGCCAATGTATGTTTTCGATTTTATCACCGCGTATGCAAAAGTACACACAGTTCATTTTGCCGAAGTATTTGTCACATTGCACCATATCGCTTTTGTTTTCAAATAGACAATCGCCGAAGAAAAGAATGTCCGGCTTAATGTGCTCGCCCAATGAGACGAAGTACTTGTGTATGCAATGCCAACGCTTGCGATTTGTGCCCTCCCCGAAGGGCACCGGATAGTAACAGGTTGGGTTCATCTTTCTGCGTTTATTTATGTTGGTGTTTAGTTGTCTCTGTGTAAAAGTATTTGCTGCTCGCCTTGTGTTGCGATCTTTATAGAGTATTAAAAATTAAATGAAATTTCGATAAAATAAAGTCCGACGTTCACTGTGTGAATTTGATTTTCAAATGTTGATTGCTTCGATGTTCTTTTAAGCACACAACAAACGACTAAAGTCAAACTTTGGGTCATTGCTGAGACCAAACATTTTGCGCTTTGACAGATAAACAAAAATCCGTTTCCAACTTTGTTTTGGCTGTGTGCGTGAAGTATTGCAATGATCTGTAAATGAACCGAAGCCATAATAATAACTTTGAACAGAACTTGCTGCGTTTCAATGCTAAAATAACCGAAAAGTATTAATATAATTATTCGAAATGAAACCAAGTTTTTTTTTTTTGTTGCTCTGCGCTTTTTTTATTAACTCATCAATTCTCTTTTTTAAACTTTACCATTTCACTTTTTCAAAAATCTTCAACACTTTTATTAAGCTCGTATCCTTTATTTATCATACAATAGATAAAACAAGGGAATTTTGTTTTTTTTTTTGTTTCTCGTTTTGAAAAAGTCGCACACACATTTCGAAAAGCGGCTCAGGAACATAAAATATTACAGTGTTCTTTTTTTGTTTTTCAAGTGAAAGCGTGTTATCAAGTACAGTTTAACCTCGATGCAAGAACAGCTTGCTCAGAGGGACCTCACTTGGATTTCTTGTTTTTTTACTGCATTTCTTTTTTTGTTTTATTTGCTTAGAAGAAATCAAGCGTTGTCTTTCACTGTAAACAATTGTACATTGTTTTTTTTTAAACTTTTTTTTATTTTAAAGCATTAATAATAGAAAGCTCTCAATTTAGTGAGATTTGCATTATGAGTGTGTGAACAGAACAGCTTTTTAAACAATTTTTTTTTTAATTTTTCAAATTTCTTTTAATTTTGCTCTGTGTTACATTTTCTTGCTTTGAAGCCTTACAACAATTTAATTGCTTCTCATTTTTTTTTAAGTTTCTTAAAGATTTTTTATTTTCAATTATCTGTTGTTGCTTTTCTTCATTCAACTGCATAACAATTTGCATATACCGTGTAAGTTGCCACAACGGTCATCTTCTATGAGCAGACACCTATCATAACAGAACCGAAAAGTTGTGCCCATTAGTGTCCGCTAGCCAGCGTTTTCACTGTATATACATTTTGTTATTATTTATTTATTGTTTTTTTTTTTTTATAAATATTTATGTTTGTGTATAAACAATCTTTTAAGTATGCATAGATACTTTTGCTTGTGTAATTAGCATGTTACAAGTATTTAGATACATTTCTATTTATAATTTTTAAACATAAATGTATGTATATATAGGCATACGTATATCATTTATTTAATTGCATGTTTCTATGCAAAACAATTCGTTGAAAAATATATAAATATGTTGTTTATTTATATATATATATAAGTATATAAATTACAAACAAAAAATTTTAATATTGTATTAATTATTTTTTTTTTAACTTGTTGACGCTTTCGATTTAAGAAGACCGGCTTCGGTTTAAACATACATATATTTTTTTCAATTATTTAATGCTTTCAATTTATATTACAACTGTTTTATGATATTATGATATTTAACGCATTTATTGTTATTATTTTTTATATATTTATTTTTTCTTCTTTTTGTACTTTTCGCTTGCATTGTTTCCCTTTCTCTCTCTCTTTTCTCTCTTTTAACTCTTCTTGTCGCTCGTTAGTGTTCAAATTATTGGTTGTTATTTTTTTAACAAATTTTCAGCTGTTTGTTTTTAATTAAATTCTTGTTAAAAAAATTCTTTTCGCTAAATAAAGTAATTACAAAAAAACAAATATAAATCAAAAAAATAAATTTTATAAACTTTAAACCAAAAAAACAAATAAAAAGTATTTAAATAAATGAAATAAATTCGTCTGGCGGCAGTTTTGTTAGTGTTTTTGTGCAACAATTTGCATGACAAGTAATTGAGCGGAAAAAATAAAGTAAATAATAATAAACAAAAAATCAAAAAGCTAACTCAAAATTGAGCGTGTTGCGTTAACCTTCACCTATTAATGCGACTGCGCTCAGCGCAGACAAAAGACAAAAAAGAAGTAAAAAAAAAAAATAATAATAATACATAAAAATAAAGAAATTCAATGCGCAAAAAACGCTTGTTTTGGTTGATTCTCTCACTCTCGATTTTTTTTTTGTTTACCAACAAAAATCAAAAAGCAAAAATAAGTAAATAAATCATATATAAGTACATGTGAAAAGAATGGCGAAAAAAATCAACGTCAATTTTAGTTAACAAAATAATTATTTTATTTCGCTTTGTTTCGATGTTCTTTTATTTATTTATTTTTGTACGTTTTGTTTTGCTCTCATTTGCATTTGTTTGTGGACATGCTCGCGCAATCAAACCGGCAATTTTTTTTTTTCAAAGAACGTTTTTTAAAATAATATTTCTATATAAAAACACAAAAAAGAGACTGCAAAAAAAATTGCAAATGCATGAGAAAAAACATTTAATGAAGTATTTTTGTTTTTTCATGTCATTAATACGTTTTCGAATCAAAGTCGAAAGAGTTGTTACTTTTCAATGACATAAATTTCGTTGCTTAATGAAGACATTTTAGTTGTCATCAATGAAACGCTCGAATGAAAACAATAAAACGTTAAATTAGCTTAATTACAAAGTCGATGCTTATATCACTTTTGTTTTTTTTTTTTTTTTTTCTTGATATATCTTTTTCGCTTTGCTAACTTGATTTAAGCCAACTTTTAATCAAACGACCAAAGCATTGATCTGTCGACGCAATGAAATTGTTTGAGCTCATCGACAAAACAAACTCGTTCAAATGTCCGAAACGTTCTGCCATTCACCCACTATGCCTTTGCGCCTATTATTTTTGCACTTAAAATAAAAATAAAAACACAATCAACAAAAAAAAGTCACACACAGCGTTGATGATTCATGAATGAATCGAACAACTATTTTTACAAATAGAATTTTTAGTGTTTATGATTCATTCAATGACACTTTTATTATTTCCGACAGATGGCGCTGCCGTTCGTTTATGTAGACAACTATTCACGGAATGCAATAACAAAATACATTATGACATTATCTTGTTCCGAATAAATTAGTCAATTTGCCATGCGTCTCAACGAACTTCAATTTATATGAACTGTTCAACAATTGTCTCCTTTCTCTTAAGACTTATTTTTTAATTTGAAAATCATTAAGCAAATAACAATTTTCAAATATTTTTTGTGACAAGATTTCAAACCCCAAAACAAGAAACAAAAAGAAATGCAAATGAGAAAACCAAACCAAAAGTTTAAATAAAAAATATGTTTCAATTATATATAATTTTTTTTTTATAATTTTTATTAATTTGTAATAAGAAGTAATTTTGAAAAAAAAAATGTATAATAGTTAACATTTTTGTTGCTCTTGCATAAATTATAAGTATGAAAAACTACATAACAAATTAAAAATGATTAGAAAAAATATTTACTTTTTAATTTTCATTTTTTTTTTCAATATATCATTCATAAGACATAATAAAGTAAAACGTCAATAAAATGTAATTATTTTATTAGCGTTTTTTTTTTGTTTTTGTGTATTATATCATTTCATTTAGAATATTTTCACTTCATTTATAGTTTTTTATTTGTGTAATATTTCCGAATTTTTAATTATTTTCTTCTTTTAGTTTTTGTTTTTTTTTTTGTAGTAATTTTGCAATTATTTCTTTATGCAAAGTTAATTATTTACATTGCGACATAATTATTTCACTTTTACAATATTTTATTACAGTTTTTATTTGTATGCTTTTATCGTATTGTTTTTTGTGGTTTTAATATTAGTTATAACAATAAAATAAAATTTTCAAAAATATATTTATGTTTCTATATGTAATCCAAAAAAAATTAAAAATTATAATAATAATAAATCTAATATTTTTTTCACATGCGAGGGTTATGAGGTTTTGGTTGTTTTTTTATTTATATAGTTTTTTGTTTTTTTTTTCTAACATTTGTAGGATTTTTCTATTTTTTTTTTCTTTTGTTTTTTGCTTGACTTTTTTTACAGTATTTTTTCTTCAATTATGCATTTTTCCGTCTATATAAATTATAAATAAGGAGAAACAATTTCGCTTTTTTTACTGTATTTGCTGTTTGTTTTGTTTTGTTTTCTTTCTTGTTTTGTTTTTGTATTGCTTTTAATATCATTTTTTTGTCGATTTCATAAATTTGTACGGTTTTATTTCTTTGCTATATAAGTAAAAACTATTGTATTTTATTTTTTTATGTGTAATTATAAATAGTTATGTGTTTGTGTGTCTGTGTGTGTGTGTGTGTGTATGTATATTGGAGTGTGTTACAAGTTTTTGTGTTTGTATTTGCATTTTTTTTCTAATTATTTTCTACTATCAAATGTATTGTAAAACAAACAAAAAAAAAACAATTTTTCTATTTTTTTGTAAACCTTTTTGTTTTTTTTTTTTAATTCAATCGTCAGAGATTACTTAATGTGTATTCACATATTTTTATTAACAATTTCGTTTGTTTTTGAATATAGTTAAAACAATATAAATCATTTAAAAATAAACAAAAACATAATTTATGAATGCACAAACCAATGTTAGTTATGGTAGTGTTTTCTTTAATTTTTTTTGTATCAAATTAATTCCAATGTTAATTTAAACGTTTGTGAAAAAAAAAAAAAAAAAATTATAATAATAAATTGTTGATTGAATTTTTCGATAGCTTATTAAAAATATATATATATACATAACTTAAAAATCAAATATATATATATTTTTTAAGTTAAAATATATATATATATATATACATTTAAATGTATATAGTGTGTATTTTTATGTATGATTTATTATATATATATTTGTTTTTATTAAAAAGATTTTTTTTACGTTTGCATATATATACATATACATAAAATTTTCAAAAATTAATAGTTACAGTTATTAATTTACACAAAAATATAAGATATTTTTATTATTAAATTACTTCTTGTATAAATGCTCTTCAACGTTTTTGTTGAAAGTAAATAAAAAAAAAATTAACTTATTTAGTTTCTATTTATCGTTGCAACTTATTTATTTCTTTTTAATTATATTAATTTAGTGATTTTTTTTGCCGTCACCTTTAGTAATATTTATAAGCAAAAAATATTTGTATATATTTATACATACATAAATACAAAAAAAATATTAAACCATAAAACAGTAACGTTATATATTATAAGAAAAAACAAATCATTCACAATCGATGAGTTGAAACATTAAAAAAAAAAACCCGAACATATATAAATTGCGTTTGTTTTTTAACGTTTTTGCTACTAATTTCGAATGTTCTGTTAAGAAAACTTTCTTTTTGTGTGTAAATTTAATCAATCCATTGTATTGTTTTTCCATTTGTGAACACTATTTTTGTATATATCTAAATAACGTATGTGTTTGTTATTTGTGTAGTAAAAAAAAAATTTTGTTTATATATATTTATGTGTTATATATATATATATATTAAATATTTATAAGCTAATTATTAAAAAAAATCGACAGTTAATCGGACGAGCGCAACGCAACGAGGCGCGCACCCAACCTGGTTGCATATAAATTTGCCTTATTTCCATCATGTTTTTATGTATATGTATATATATATTTATATATATATATATTTTTTTTCTTTTTAATTATAATTAAAAAAACTTTTTTTTTAATTTTATCAATTTTTTTTAATATATAAAGAAATAAAAATATATGCAATAAATTTTTATTTTTTTTTTAGATATTGAAATAGTGTTTGTTTTGTTTTTGAAAACATTTTCTTTAATTCAAATTTGAAAATTACTAACAGTTATCTAAATAGAAAAATAAAAAAAAAATACTTAAATATAAGTGTATATATTGATAGATATTTATATATATATTTATATATATATAAAGTAATAATAGTTGTAATAGGATTTATTGTTGATTTCTCTTTTATATATATATTTAATTATACATATAGAATAATGCTAAGCAAAAAAGCGCTGTCTGCTCATATATAAAATAAAAATAAAAAAAAAATTATTATTATAATTTTGTTTTCGCACTTGAGTAAACTCATCAAAGCAAAAAAAAACCTATATTTATATATATTAAAGATGTCACTTAAGTCTTAAATATTATTAACGCTGTATATAGAATTATTATTGTTATTAATAATCAATTAAGCATATAGACGAGGCTATAAGAAATAGTTTGAATAGTTAATTATTATATTTTTTTTACTTTGTTTTTGTATTATTTTTTTTTTTATTTAATATTTTGGCTCAATATTTGCCAACCATTTATTTTGAATTTTAATCCTCTTCTTTTCTTATTCACTTTATTTTGTTGAAGAAAAAAACAAAAATTAAGATTTTTTCGTTGCAGAAATCAAAGACTCAATTTTTTTGTTTGTTTTCTTTTCGCCTTCTTCGTTTCCTTCTAATGTTCGTTGTTTTGTTATTTGTCTGTATTATTGAGAGAAGAGCATTTCATACACTGTCTGTCTGTCTGCCTGTCTGTCTATTGTTTGTTATTGCACTGTACGCTTAGTGCAATACAAACGAATATTCAAAATCTCAATCATCTTTCAACATCTTTTGTGTGTTTGCGACTTTAGTTGTTATTCTTGTTGTTGTTCTTGTTGTTGCTGTTGTTATTCAAATGTTTCCTGAACTGCCATTGATTTTTATACCTGAAGAGTGCATGTTTGTTTCGAGTTGTTGCTGTTGTTGTTGTTTGCAGTTTTTGCTAGGAATATTTAAACACATACAACTAACACACACACCACGCACCGCACCGCGCACCATTCGCTTGTCTCTTTATCAAAATTATTATTTATTTTATAGAGTTAGAAACGTTTACAAAACTAAAACTAACTTATACGTAAAGCATTGGCAGCTTAGGCCTCCGACTTTTATCAAAATGTTATTTGCGCACTTTCTTTTAGAGCATATCTTTATACACTCTTGCTTTTGGGCTGTTTTTCTTGTTGTTTTTGGTTTTTCGTTAATATTATTGGCTGCTTTGCTTCATTTGTCTTGATTTTCGTTTATCTGTCTGTGTATGATGTACTTTCGTAATCTACACCTGCACCTAACGTCCGTTCATCTGTCCACCTGCCTGCCTGCCTGTGGCAGTGCCTTTTATGACGGCCGGCTTAAATCGCTCTAGCTCTCTCTCTCTCTCTCTGTCTGTCACTTTGTTTCGTTGTCTCTCTGGCTTTAACTACTCCAGCTCGTTCTCTTAATTTATTAATTCTTTCAAATTTTTTTTTTTACTGCCAATATTTTTTTTCCATCAATTTCTTCACGCTTCTTAACAAGTTACCTGCTTGCTTCAAAAACTTAATTTTCAATTCATAATTAATAATTTTTTTTTTCTTTTTTTTTATATATCACATCAAAAATCATAAATCAACTCGTTTTAAATAACTATATTAACGAAAAAATATATATATATGTTTATATATAATAATTAAAATATGGATTATTATGACATAATAATCATCAAAGAACTTAACTTAAATTTAAATCAATCAAAAATAAAAAAAAAAAAAAATTATTATATTGAAATATCAGGATCTCATCTCAGGACCCTAAAATCGTTTTATGTTTTTAGTTGATATAAATTGTTGTTGTGTTTTGTTGCTTTTAAGCATAAATGTCATTATATACGTGTATTGTATATATTAGTTATATCCTTTTATACATCTATAGACATATGTATATAAAGTGGTGTGTGTGTGTATATATATGTATATATATGCATGTGTTTGGGTCATTATCTCATTCGTTATACGCTTTTGTTTGCGTAAACTGTTATTGAAGTTCAAGTATTATTTGCATTAAGCAAAATAATAAATATTACAAAAAAAAAAAAAAATAGTTGTGTAAATACAAATTAGCAGCAAGCATTTGTAAATAAGTGTTTGTATATACATAAATATATATGTACGTCTTTACATATAATTATAAATATAATTATATATATAATTATAAATATAAACCTTGTACCGTTGATTGAGCTCAACTCTCCTTCTTCTTCTTCTGCTTCTGCTTCTTGCACTTTGCATTTTTCTTTTTCTTCATTTTATGTTATTTTATTTTATAATTCTATCACTTGTCGGTCACTTTGTTGCCGCTCTCTTTCTCACATCCTCATCTCATCCCCAACTTCATCGTCATCCTTCATGATGATGTGATCAGTGTGTTTGTCGAGTGTTGCTATCGTTATCGTTATCATTGCAGCGCATTCAAACGTGCCAACAACTCCTTACGCCGTTTCGCCTGTTCGAGCAATTGCATCTTCTGCTCATTCAACTCACGGTCATCACGTGTCAATTGTTCGCATAACTTTGCCGCCTCACGCAAAATGTTAACCTTTGGCGCACGATCTTTATCCTTAATGCTTGGTATTTCCTTCTTGAGCGCCTCAAAGAGATTCTTAAGGCCAATGCGTCTCTGACGTTCCATGTCATTGTGCTGATTACGCTTCTCCATTGTTTCGGCCTCATTAATGCTCAGCATAAGTTTCATTGCATTATTATTATTTAATGGCGATAACGATGATGATGCATTGCATGACGATGACGATGATGACGACGACGACGATGATGATGTTGACGACGACGACGACGACAATGATGAGGCGGACAATGTTGAGCATAGCGAAGTTGATGATAATAATGGCGATGTTGCTGTTGCCGTTTGCATTGTTGTTGCATGATGATTACTGCTGCCGCTGCTGCTCGTATTAACATGTTTACCCTTTTTGCCACGATATTTCTTGGCTGGCGGCAAATGCTGATCATGTTGTGATTGCAGCATTGACGACGATTGTATTACATAACGTTTACGTGATTTATCATGTGTTCCTGTTGTTGACGATGATGATGTCCCCGCTGTCGTTGTTGCCGCTGATGATGATGATGATGAGTTGTTGGTTGTAAACACAAATGGATCACGTGTTATTAATGTTGCATATTGTTGATACGGCGTACTCGCCGGCGATGGATAACGTGAATTGGCAACCGATTTCACTGGACTACTGCTGGCGGGCGTGTATGGCAACTCATAGGAGCCACGACGCAACGGTGGTATTGTTCTCACGCCATTGGCGGTCTTGACAATCCGATCTTTTGAGAATTTATTTGCAACTTTCGATTGCAGAACACGTCGTACTTTGTCGGATGGATTTGTTGGTAGTTTCTTATCGCAAACAGAAACCACATCAATGTATTCATCATCTGTAAAATAGGAAACAAAAAAACTCCATTATAATATATATCATTTACATAAAAACATTTAGAACAAATGAAAGACAACGGGGAAAAACAAAATAAATAAAAACATAAAAGCATAAAAATAATAATAATAAAGAAAAGCGCGCGCGTGTTGAACGTAAAATGTCAATGTCTTTACAACTTTCTACCGCCCCTTCGGCAGCCCCACCCCTGCAGCACACTAGTTTCATTCACTCACGTCATTTTGGCCTATTTTAGGCGGCAACGGCGGCGTCGTCATTTTTGCCAGCTCGGTTCAATGCACGCTCATCAACAACAACAACAACGACGACAACAAACACTCACCCACCCACTGCGTGCTTCAAACACATCGATACAAATTTATGAACGACCTTTCACAACAACAACAACAACAGCAAGCAACTAAAGCTGAGCGCGGATTATGCCGCCAGACAAGCTCAAACTATATTATGTCATCAAGTGTATACACATGCGTGTGTGTGTGTGTGTGTGTGTGTGTGTGTGTGTATAATGACGACAACGGCGCCAATTGTGGGCAGCAAACGGGGTGTTGCCTTCAGTCAAAGTCAACTAAGCCTCAGTAAGTTATGCATGGCGCGCGCATGGAGATAAGTAAGTATGACACAACCAAAGATAGCACAACTAATCAACCAATCGACCGACCGACCGACCGACACACACCCACGCTTTGTAAGGCAATTTTAGGGGAGGGGTGGGCAATTCAAGTAAAACAGCTTAACAACAAATGAATGCGAATGAGATCAAGTTAAAGTTATTCAATCACCTTCATGGTTCAAACTTCAATTGGAAGTTGTTGTTGTCAGCGTTGACCGTGTGTGTGTGTGTGAAAAGTGCATATGTCTGTAAATATCTACTCCCCCTACGCTCACCACACCAAAACCAACAACACAAAAATACAATTCAGTTTATTGCTCGCACGACATTTCTATAGACTGTCATGGCTTCCTTGTCCCTTCACCAACACCCCACGCCACAACCGACCGTTCCAACCATTCTCCTCATTTTTACTCTATTTTAAATGCCTCGAAATTTTTCTTTCTAATTTTTCTTATTTCGTATTTGATTAGCTTTTTTTTTTCTTGTATTTTAGTTGTCGTTGCTTTCTATTCTGAAAATAAATTTAGCTAAAAATAGTTGTGGCAGCACACATATGCCAACAATAAAAAGTCACACGCAGCAGCAACAACGACAACTACAGCAACATTAGTTGCAAATGGCAAGCGTGTTCTGCAATGCTCAACATCATGATCATCATGTTGTTCGTTAATGTTTATATTATTGTTGTACTTCTTCATAATAATGTTGTTGTTGTTGTTGTTGTTGATGATGATGATGATGTTAAAAATCAAACGAAAAGCAAAAATTTTAGCCCTTGATGGCTTTTTATGCAACAACAAGACTAACCTAACATCAACAACCATAGACAAACAGAGAACGAGCGAGCGACCGAATGAGTAAGTGAGTGAGAGAGTCCGAGTGCGCGAGCGAGCAAGCAAGGTAAACAATGCCGGCAAAGTGTGCGAAGTGTGTGTGAAATGCGCAACGAGCGCAAAATTAGCAATTGTCGGCGACAGTTTGGCGGCAAAAAAGAAATAGAAACAGAAACAGAAGAAAAAAAAA
>JBAMBP010001449.1:0-212805 GCA_037044515.1 Phortica magna
TTTAAGCTCCTTAGTATCAAAAAAAAAAATATTTTTTTTGTAACCATAATAAAAATAGTATTATGTTTTGTTCTTTTTAAATTTTAAACATTTTTCTACACACATTTTTTAACCGTGCAAGCTTAAACCCCAAGAAACAGAAATTAAATCAACACAAAACATTCGACTTGAAAGTACAAGTTCAAAATTAAATTCAGCTCATACAAACGGCACCTGAGTTCGCTGTCTTTGGATGCTGCCCTATGACAATTTGCCCTTGATATATTCCTTTTATATTCCGTACGTTCCGTTCAAAGGGTATATTAGTTTTATTTTTTTTACCCTTTTTTCTCCAAGTCCGTTTGTGGGAGACATATAAATGGTGATATTCTGGTTAAAAAGACGAAAAGTGGTTTAAATTTGTTAATCATATAAATAAACAATGGCGGTGCCACGCCCATACATGTATAGTTTGTTAATAAAGTTAAAAGTGCAGAGTATTTTTACGTCGAGGATTCTCGACTGCAGCGTGTGTTCTTGTTTGTGCGTATGTGTGAGGTATGTTTGCGTATCTTTTACGTTTTTTAAGCCTTTGATCAACGTTTGTGTTTGTGCGTTTGTTCAATTCAAAAGATAAACACAAGTAGTACATGAGTTCATCATCATTGTCTAATTTTTCAGTATCACCGTTTGCGTTATTCAGTTGCTTCAAAAGGATTGCAGCGTTTCTTTGTAACTCAATGGCTTTAATACATTTTTTCAAACTTTCTACAGAATGGCAAGTGATATGAGCTTTGTGTTTTTTAGACACTGTTTAAGCGATGACAATGTATTTTTGAGGTGCTTGTAACAGGCGTAAGGTGCCGTTTGGGTCTTTTTGATTTAGTTAAGAGACCATTAAAAACACCTCTGGCCAAAGATACATTAGTGACCGTAAGTGATTTGCCATTGAATTCAGCTTACTTCGTTTTTCCTTTAAGAGAGTTGCCATTGAACATTCTTTTATGTATACACGTAGTACGGCAACCTGTACATAGAGTACACTTGTATAAAGTTCAGGTTTTTCAAAAATTAAGTAAAAAACCATCATTACTTCTATGTTACATACGCCTGTTAAACATTGAACTCGAAGACAAAGTTCGAATGCCGCAAGTGCAAAGCACATGCACACCTATGTACATTTGCTTGCATGCATACATACATACATACATATATATGTAAATGCATATTTCTTTAGTTTATTATTAAAATGAACTATGTCAAACGACGTCGACGGAGCTTTATTACTCATTCTATGCATCCCGTTCGCTTAGCTTCAACATACATACATACATACATACATATATATAACGAAAGTGAGTTCTAATGCATAATTCATGATGGGCAATTGCTGCTGCCAATAAACGTGCGCTCTGTGGTGGACCTGTCTGCTGGTGTTCAAAGACGCTGACGCATATTAATGAGTGCAATAATAATAAAGCAATCAATGATTTTATTTGCTGACACTTTTTGTGAATAAAAACTTTAAGATGAGCTACCCAATTTAGCAAGAATTTGTTTATATATATGTGAGATATTCTAATATGAGTGGAGCTCAAAACAGATCGCGGTTTTTGTGTGGTGATAGAAAACTTTCGATTTAAATATAAGAATTTATGTTTTGTAATAGATGCATGATACGTATCTTTAAGTCCGTTTCATTTCATTTTCTGAGAGTGTTTTTTTTTTCTCAAGATAACTGATAAAAATAAAATTTAATAAACAATAATGATATTTAAATTTTCAAGAATGCAAAATTGAAATAATCTTATAAAAAATTTGGACACTAAGCTAATATTTTGACACATATGACTGCAAAACAGCACTGAACACAGGGTGCTCCTCTGGGCAAACCATTAAAAATTAAAGGCGCAAAAAAAGTTTGTTTGATATTTTGGAACCCTCAGCCTGACTAACTGACAGACAGACAAACAAAAGCTATTCGAGGGAGATGTCGATTGACATTCATCATTTTACTAAACATTCATTTCCATTTTTTTTCGTATGCATAATAAAGTTGCATAAAAATGCTCTTAAAATATGCATAGGCCAAAAAGATTTTTCTTCTATTCGTGATATTCATTTAGCAAAGCCTAAAATATGTTTCCACTGCTAAAAATTGCATAAAAAAAAAATGCTTAAAAATAACAAACAAAAAAAAAAAACAGCGGGATTTGTAAACAGAATATTTATTAAGCTAAAGCCAAAAACGACAGTCAGCCACAAAAAGGTGTTCATGCATATTTAAATATTCTGAACTTTAGTTGAGTTTGTTCAAAGGACTAAACAGAAGCTAAAAACTTCACTGTATAATAAACCCACATCAAAATTTAATGATTTTTATTTTGTTTCAGGCCTTAAGGTAAGAAAGAGAGAGTGGAGAGCCGAGAGTGGAATGTTTACGGGAATTGACCGCAAGTTTGAATCAGTTTGGCACACGATGCAAACTTGGCATACGAACATACTTGTAATGAAGAACAGCAAAGTAAAGACACATATCACATATGAAATGACCGGCTGTCAGTTAAATTCGCTTTCAGTTTTGTCCCAAAATGTCAGCTTTTTGATTTAATTGAAGGAAAGTGGGTCGACAGTACAAAAGTACATTGGCATCTCGGTTAAGTTGGGGTAGATGGATTTGCTGCGCTGGTGTTGCGGCCGACATAATGAGTAAAGTATCGATACAAATAAGTATGAATGAAAGCGAATTATTGTTCTGCTGTGTAAGTACAAAAAAAACAAGCGTATGTATTTAAAATGTCTGCGGTTGCTCTTGATGGCATTGAAGTCAATCGCTGTAATTATGAACGCTGTTGTGCCATCCGTCCGTGTGTGTATGTGTGCGTATTTGTGGTTGTTGGTATTACCTATCAACGCCGCATTCAACATGTAGTACACTCTGTGGTTATTGTTGCCACTATTGGTTTTATCTCCTGCATAGCTCTTTGATTCATCATCTGTTCAAGCGGTACTTGTGGTTGCCACCACCCCACTTTTCGCTGTTCATTAATTGTGTGTATGTGTGAATATTAAAGGTGCCCTGAAGTTGGAAAATGCCTGGACTGAAAGTTTTGCAAAGCAATAAAAGAGGTATAGCATATTGGGCTCGGTCCCAAAACACCCAAAATATATGATAAAAAGTGATAAATGTATAAAAATTATATTTCCACATTTTTCAACTTTGAATTATGATAATAATATTGGTCGAGCTGAAGTGGTGAAATAAAAATGAAATAAAAAACTTTTTTGTTTAAATACAAATTTCAATTGATTTTAAAACTTATCCATTCTGGACGTATCCGAATCGGCCATCAAATATTCAGCTTGTTGGAATGGAGTCACCTTTGGGGTTAAAACAAAATATAATAAAAAGGTGCTTTATTCCTTTTCGGGGTTGTCTTCTTAACCGTGTTGCAAACTTCATTACACAATCAGAATAATACTCACTGAGTGAAGAGCTCAGAAATAAATATAAATAAATAGCAAAGCATACATTTTTAATGAGCGCGCAATGAATGCGTTGTGAATGCGATTAAAAATTGCGGCGATTTGATGTGTGGACGTGCTTATTTTACATCACAGCACAAATTAAATATCAGTGAACAAATTGAATGCCAACAGACAAAAAGAAATATGGTCTTTTTCGTATATTTTTATAATACAAAAACAAATAAAACGAGTAAGGGCGCTATAGTTGAGTATACTCGATAATATTATACCCTATACACACAGTGGGCCATGTTGCGGCCCAAATTTAATAAATGATTGTGACCCGTCCGTGCCTTATTAATTAATGTTCAAAATTGTGAGATAATTAGTCAAAAAATCTGGATTAAATAAAAAATTTCAGTATGTTGGACATTGAGGGGTAACAAAGATGTATTTTGTAGTATGCAGTTTCAAAGGCTATGTCTACTGACCCTTAACACGAAGTTTCAGGTTCGTATCCCTTATAGTTTAGGAGACATAGTCTTATTGACAAAAGTGGAGAAGAAAAATTTTACCGTTTCCATTTTGATTAATGAGTTTAATATCCAATATTCATGTTTCTAGTGCTTCTCGTGTTTGAGTTAAAGATTTTCATAAAAGTTGGTGGGTGGGCAAGAATTCCATTTATCTGAATACACCCTTCTGCAAACTTTGTATGCTATGACACACCTGGCCTGGATATAAAAATGGGACAAGGTATGTAAAAAAGGTATTTATATTAACAAGACCAGAACAAATTTTACTTAAATTTAAAGACTTCTCTTACCACGACAAGTAAAAAAAAAATTCAAGATCACTCAGTTAAGCAAAGTCACGTTATTAAATTGGATTGTCCAGATTAACGTTAGAACCAACACTTAATTGCGTTGGATAAATGTAACTTTCGTCTGAACCAACTGGAAAATATATACTTAGACCTATGTGTAAATATGGACAAAGTCGGAAAGCGTATCAAACCTTCAACCCGGCCTAAAATAATTTATTTTTATATTAAATACGCTTAGATTGCTATGAAAATATATCGCTGCATGGCTGCATTTCCGTATCCGTTGGTTTTGATAACCTTTTTCGGCCATGTTTGTGAAGTTAAAATTAAAAATAAAAATATTAAAAAAAAACGAAATAAAATTAACTATTCGTGCGAATTTCAGGAAACGAAATTTTGATTTTTAAGTGATTTTGTAAATATTGCGTATACAACGTGTGTTAACGTGGTGTTTGGCGGAAAGGCAATCGGAAACCGTACACTCAAATTTCTGTTGTTTTCATTGAGCACATTTGCTTGACATTCAAACAAGCATGAATTCAATTTAAAAAAAAAAAAATCAAAATAAAAATCAGACTTTTGTATTTACATATAGTCACAAACACAGGGCACAACAAAAGTTAACCACTCACATTTGGTCAATTTTGCCAGAATTTCGAGTGTGCGGCGTGTTTGTGGCATTTTGTGCAAACAATTCTTAACACAATTTCGTCACACAGGACGGGATAGCGCGCCTGGTTTTATGCTATTCCAAAAGAGCACAAACGACACCTTCCTCACCTGTTTCGCATTCAGCAGCATTACACTTGCCCGTAAGTGTTTTTATGTGTTGCACACAAAATGCTTACAATGTACAAACGTACAGTTGTATATTGAGCTCCTTTGGGCCTGTCTTCGCTCATATGCAGCCTTTGCAAATGTTTGCGCTAATGCAGGCCCGGCTTTTTCAGGCGCGCAGTGTCACAGATGGTCGCGGCGCGCAACAGTTCGTTTCTGGAAGCAGTCTTATCAGGCGTCTTTCAGTTGCAGGGGAAATGTTATGCGCAGTCGCATAACGAAGCATGGAAGTTTGTAAATAGTAACGAAAAACGTAGTAGAAAAGGTAGTAGCAATAAATAGCAGATAGCAACATGTGTAATTTATAATAAAATATATGAAATTAAACAATATTAATTTTAAATTTTATTTTATTTAAATTTTAATTGTGCTTTTAAAACAACTGTTTTTATATTTTGTATGTGCACAAATACTTCATTGCTACCACCGTCTTACATCCTTGCCCTTACTACACCTACACACAAATACTTCAAACAGCTGTTCGCATGCTTAATCATTCATGATTTCTTATCAGCCACGTTGGCGGCAAGCGTTGCGACACCAAATACACTCCTTCCCACCGTTGTGCACACTTGCCACTTGCGCTATTCGTTCGCTGCTAGCACTGGAAGGGATGGGTTGCGCGTACGTTCGTACGTTCGTTTCGGTGCAACTGGAATTGCATGCGTCGCAATCGAATAAGGAGACAAGCGACCAACCGACTCACCAACCATTTCCAATAAGCACAATTCGTCAAAAACGGTTCGGCACTAAATCTGCTTTGTGTGAAGCCAACACATTCAGTTCCTGTTTGGCGTTTCATGTTTACGGTACACAAAGCGGACAAAAGCAAAAAAGTCGAGCATTTTTCGAAGGCTGCCGTTGCCTTCGTCAACGTTCGTCATATAATCATTAACGCTTAGCCATTTGCATTCGCGGCAGTTACAAATTCAAATTGCAGTTTGCTAACATTTCATTCTTGCTCTTTGAAAAGTTAGCAAAGCAAATCTACAAATTTTCTGCGGTGCGCAAAATAACTCAAAACAATTAAAAAATAAATAAATAATTATAATTTAAATATTCAAATTTAGTGAACTCAAAAAGCAAATTCGTGTATTTGAATAAAAAAAAAACATTAAAAATTGTTACATTTAAAGATACTTGCACAAACAATATTTCTTCAGTTTATCCTTAAGGAAGTTTTTTTTTTCAATTTGGTAAGTTTTGCTTTTTTTGTGACTGCTCTTCATATTAGCTGTGGAATTTAATAAAAAATAAGTGCGATCAAAAAAGTAGATTTAAAATGTTTTTCATTGCCAAAACTAAATTTAATAATTTTGAATTTGTTTGTTAAAGAGAAAAAAAAAAAATTAGTTTCAATCAGATTAGTTGATTCAAAAATTACATGAAATACATGACATGCTTAAAAAAAATCATGAAAAATCTTGTGGACCAGTGATTGTGAATAATCAGTGACTTCAACTTTGGGGTTAAGATACTGCAAGAACTATTATTATACAATGCGTCCAAACTACTCAAATTTTCATCAGGGTTCGGCTTTTAAGCATTAATATTTATGAAAAATTCGAGAAATTGAGCCATTATGTTAATTGAACAAATACTTTTGATGGCATTACAACTTTACTTAGCACTTTATGTTTTATCTTTATCGTCCTTATTTATGAATTTTATGAACTCTTCACGTCTATTTTATCGTTCAAATCTTATTTCTCCTTATCTTAGTAGCCCATATACCGGTTTTCATTATACTAGTACCGGAGATAGGCAAATTATTGGTTTAGGTTATAAGTGAGCGGTGCCATGCTCATTTTTTGGTCAAAATAGTTTTCGTTCCTTTCTAAGAACATATGTATGTACATCTACAGTTTCAAGTCAATTGAAACAAGCAAGTTTTCCATAGAATGACATAAATTGGCTACTCTTTCTCTTCTTCATTTTGTATGGCAGGTACCAGTTCCAGTGGTCTGATCTCAATGAAACTTTCAGACATTAAGTCTGGGTACTGAAAACTACTCGTTGTTCAGCCTTCTATATTCAAAAACTGAAAAGTTTTTCATCTCTGTCTCTTTCTGGGTGTTACAAACTTCATGTCAAAGTTATAATGCTGTTCCCTACGTAAAGAGTATAAAAATTATTTTATGTATTATTGAACTATCTTAGAGTGTCCATGCCCTAGGAGTTTTCTTTTTTAACTCGCGCTCTCGGCAGTACCAATTAATATGTATGGCATTTAATACATTGAATTCTTGATAAAATGAAACTTTCCTCAGGAACTTGTTTATTCTTAAGTATCTTATTTAGTATATGTGTGTGGTATCAAGACTCTATAGTGATTAGCTATTGATATATTTATACTTTCAACTTCGCTATATTAAAATTATCACAATATTTCTTCATTATGACTTTAAATGGAAAACTTTGCCAAAATGTGGTATTTAAAGGAATTCAAAGTACAAAACTATGCCGTTAGATTGACCTTTTTTGTTTTAGTATATATGTATTTAGTTTTAGTATTTACAAAAGTGTTTTGTTATTCACTTTCAAAATTCAATTGAAATAATTTAAGTTTGGTTTGTTAAATATATATAATACATTCCCGATGATTAAATTAGCAAGGAAAAGTCAACAAGTTGGAAAATGTAACGAAAACTTCTGAGAAACGAAATAAAAGCATTAATTAGTGCTAACGAAAAAGGAAAAAAAAAATAATAAAAATTCAAGCACCTAAAATGTATCACAAACCTTTAAACTGCTGAACTCACAACTATAAAATACTTTCAAATTAAAAAGTATTTTCGCTGTTTGCATCAGTTTCCATGAATTACTTATACGAGTGGGGTTGAAAAATGAAAAGTTTGCGTTTCAATGTTGAAACGGTTCGATGGGAGTAGCTTGGTTCCAAGCAAAAGCTCTTGTTTGTGCACTAAGACGATTCGTAATGCGATTATTTCAGACTATTCGTATGAATCACTGTTTTTTTACTTCCCCTTGGCTTGACCCAACACAAGTCATCTAAGCTCGAAATTGACTTACCTTGATGTGGCTGTGCTTGCAGTCAGCAAGCAAGTCAGTCAGTCAGTCAGTCAATAACGAAGTACACACTGTATGTTTATATAGCTTGTGCATTTATTACTGCACTATTCTTACTTAATTTATTGTTGTTGTTGTTTTTGTTGTTGTTGCTAACGTAGAGTTTGTTGTTGGTACTTTTTATTATGCCGCAATAAAGTGGCATTGCCGTGATTTCGCGCCGCAATTGCCATGCTTCGTAGGGTCAGTTGAATGCATTTTATTCGCCCTTCGTTAGCGCACATGAGCTCATAAAACTACAAACTCGCATAAATATGAAATGCATGCCTGATTGAAGGCGAAAGAAATAATGCTGGCTGTGCTAAAAGACAGTGATGACGAAAACAAGAATCCACAACGTCCTCACAGGAAGTGCACTTGATATTCGTTGAAAGCCGAAAGAGTTGTTTCTTTGACTTTGGTTAGTAATGACCATCATAAAGGTAACCGCTACCAATATTTAATATAGCCAAATATTGACAATTAGAGGCTAAATAAAGAAAGCGCCGCACCGCCACGAGCAATATTATCGCAATCATGCGGATTATCATCATCTTTTCGGGTGGGTCATAAATTTTATTATTGTTTTGGCGTTTTGTTTTCGTGTACGTAATATTGTTTGTTTGTTTGCTTTGCTTTTTCATATCAAACAATATAATTTTGACACATATGACGTCACAAGGTGTCGTTTAACTATCGCTGCCCATAAAGTTACTCAACTAATAAGCGTTACTAACGTGTAAACGCAAGAGCAAACATTATTCAAGATTTTTTTTTCTGTCTTCTGTACTTTACTTTACACTTTCGATCGTTTATACGTTTTTATCTTATTTTTATTTCATTAAAATTACAAATTATTAACACGTGACTGAAAAGGACTAATTCGAGCGAGAATTTAATTAAAAATTTCCGCTTAATAAATGAGCGGGAAAGTGGACGTACACAGAGGACAGCGATTGTATTGTATTGTGCAAGAGTCTCGATTGTTCGCTCTGCAATGTGAAAATCTGTGTATTTATGTATGTATGTTTATCTGATGTCAATTTGTATGCTTGTACGTCAACAAGCGGGTCATAAACGTGCCGTGAGGTGTGCTTTATATAGCCAACAGGCGTATACAAAGTCACGATTGTGACATGGTTAAGTTGCGTGAATTAACGCCAACTGACAACAGCAACAGAAACAGCAACAGCAACAAATTCAATGACTAATACGACATGTTTAACTTTTGTATACTTTCATTGTCAATTTTTTGCTCACTCTTACTGGGTGTAATAAAACACGGCATCTCAATAGTTCTTTTTTTTTGTTTTTTTTTTAAATGTTTGCATGAGTGTGCGAAAACAAAAATGATGCTGACTTTTGAAATATACTTATGTACATAGATGTTGATGGGCTTTGCAAAAAAAGGATGATAAAGCAAATAAACTTCCGTCAACAGCTACAGTAGCACATAAAATAAAGTCCCAATAGATGTCGTGTCATTTCATAACTATTTTACTTGACTGCCTGAATTTTTTTTCCATTATTATATTTTATTTTTTTTTTAGTACTTTTCAACGCATTTTACTTTTCTTGCTGCTGTATTGCGTGTTAAATTGAATACATATTTGCGGCCATACTTACTTAACTTACTGCTAGACAGCAGAAGACAGCCTTGAGCAATTTCTTGTTGGCATTCCGGCGCAACTGAACTATATTAAGCTCGTAAGCCAAACATGATTAGTTTGCGACGATCAGCGTCTTTCGGCCGCCAGATGGACGGACGCGCACACAAAACATTCTCGAAAATTACCGAAAAATAAACATGTACAGCCGTGGGCATAAGCACAAACGATGCGAGCGGCGTTGGTGAGCTCAGCATGTCAGACGTCGGCGCTGGGCACACGTTTAAATCAATTTGGTGCCGCAAGTAAAAATATGAAACATGAAAAAGCGTTGACATGTTTACTCGGTTGCTTTGCAGTGTCGCTGGGAAATCCCTATGAAAAAATATGCGTTATATTATCAACAGCTTGCCTTGCCTGTGCACTCAACGCTCGCTTCGTTTGGCGTCTAAAGCGCCTTGCATGACTATAAATATTCGTTATATGGCATAGTAGTTTATTAAAATTTTGCTCAGTGTAGCTTGAAATTTCTTTTATGGCAAATGTGCGCCGCATTAAACTAGAGTTAAATAATAAAAAAAAAGGAAAACGTAAACGCGAACTCAGACCAAAAAGAAACAAAGGATAGGATATTCAGGACATTCGGCTTTAAAGCATGTTGCGCGTTTTATGTTTTCCTTCTCGCTCGCTCATGTCAAAAGCGGATAAACGCGTAGCGCACGTTGCGGGTGCATAGAAAAACAAGCCAAATAAAAATAAAAGAAAATTTGTGTAAAAAAAAAAAGTGGTGAAAAAGTTTGATGAGACGAATCGCGCGTTTTTCGGCACGTTCTTTCATGAGTTTTAACGTGTAATTTTTTTCCTTTTTATTATTTTTTTTTTCACCGCCAGCATGCTGACTGTGTACACAATGCAGGTGATTCAGCATTAAGTTGCGAAAATTAATTAAATACGGAAATTAAAAGATAATAAAAAACGCTTTTAAGCGAATTTGCGCAAACTCTGCGCAAAACTAACAAAATAATAAGCCAGCGCCGAGTGAAAGCGATACGCAAGCCAAGCAAGGCGCTGAGGACAATATCGTGAATTTATTGTATTTGCCTTTCTTACTGCCGACGACTGTCATTGAAACTTTTATTGGCTGAGCTTATCCTTTCTACACTTTTTTTTCCCATTTTTTTCACTCTTTGACATCATTTGCCTTTTTGGCTTAAGCCAATCTATAAATATTTCAATTTCCTTCCGAGCCGAAAAAAAAAAAACTTAAATAAAATTGATGAAGTCAATGCCAGTCCGTCTCGGCGGGTATTGTTGCCTAGTGCTAGTGCTTGGTGCCATATTGAAGTATATAAATACATATTGATTTATTAGTTTTTAACGCGTTTGATAAAATCAATTACAATCATTAAAATAATTGCTTCATGTGCTGTGAGCGTATCGCAAATCGCAAAGAACGGCGCAATGGCTAAAAATAAGTACAACCGAAAAGCTTTCAATATTGAAAATAGTTGCACTAATTGCTTTTGCTGTTGCTGTTGCTGTTGTTGCAGGTGCATTATTGAAAATTGGCTGTTTTGGCTTATTATCGCCTATAAATATGTTTGCACATTGTTTCATGTGCAAGACCCAATTGGACACAACTTATCGACGCGCTGGCATCAAATTTTCGCATTGCACGGCCAACGTATCAAGTATTCTGTTCAGAGACAGAGTGTTTTAAAATCAAGATAATTCTTCTTTCTATAAAAATGAGTCGTTGATTTAATTTGCTCACAAAAGCGCCTTGGCGGGTAGAGAGTAATTGATCAAGACTGATAATAATAGAACAAACACACAAATGTTAATTTAAAAAGTTCTTCAAAATTCAAACCTTTCCCTCTGTTTTTTCCTTATAAACTATAAAAGTCATGAACAGTTTCCACGTTCCGTTTTCTCTGCCATGAATAATTTGTGTAGGTATTTTAGATCGTAGCAAACTTTTCTGTCAATTCATTTAAAGTAATGTGACATGTTATTTTGAAAACAATATTTCAATTGGTTTGCCAACTGACGATTCCCACCACAAAGTCGTGCTCATTACCAACTGTGCCCTTTGGCTAATTGATCAATCCTTCGTACGCTGTGCCGCATTCTTGCACATTTTAGCAAAAAATTTACCAAATTGTAATCCTTTGACATTACAACCGAAAATAGTCTGCGGCTTGTTGTTGTGCGCCATAATGTTGACTACGCTAAAATGTTTTTTCACCGTTTGAATATACCAGTTGTTTTTGTTGTAGTTGGTGCTCTGCTCTACCACTGAAACGCATTCAGTTAACAATGTTCGAATGTGGTTTGCCAAACAAACGAAAATTGCAGTCAAGTCATGCTGTTGCAGATGCTCAATTGATTTTTGCGGCTGTTGCGTTTTCTCTTTGCCACATGCTACACGTTCACTTTGCCACATTGTATGCGCCTTAAGCGTTGAAAGGGTTTTTTTTTCAACGGAGTTGGCATTTAAATTCCTTAACTCTTGGTTACAAAATTTCAGTTGTTGTTATTGGCAATTTTTCAATTATTACACAAATATTTCCATGTCTAACCTTTGCAGTCATAAAATAACATGTAAGCTCTTAGAATATCATCGTTTGACTTCATACAGTTTACAGTCGTTGAGTTGTGATATCTTGACAGCTTCTTCTCTGACATCAAATATTCACGCAAGTGTCATAAAAATTTGCGTTGACAATTTCGTGTCTGTGTCTGTGCAAATGGCATAAGGAAGTTTGAAGATTGCATCAAAGTTCAGATCGAATATAAAATGAAATCATAAAAATTGTCTCGTAGATAAATAAATATGCGTGCGTTTTCAATTCCAAGACAATATAATAAATTATGTGCAATTTAATGTGATTCTTTTCTTACACACACACACACACACACATGCACATATACATGTGTGTATATGTATATATTTTTTGTACGTTTTTAACGTTCGATTTTATGCAACGGTGAACAAAAATCAGTATGTGGTGGTCTTTTGGGCGCAATCATTTATTGTTCGCTTTCATGAAATTATGGAAAGTTTCCTACGAAATTGGAATTCCCTTCGTACTCATGTGGGTTAACATACATAATAGTAGCAGCAGCTGCTGCTGCTGTGCCAATGATAACTAGTATGGCGGCATACACTGAGGCGTGCTCATAAATCTCAATTTGATTTGGGTTCAGTCGCTCAAGCGTTTATGGTGTTGATAATACACAAAGCTATAATATTTATTCACGTTGTTTTGTGCGCAGATGCTCAAAAAAGAATTGACTTAGACTAACACATTTCTTAGCATAACTCAAAGAATATGCTGACCATTCACCTATATCAAATCATCGCATCACTTAATGTCATGTTCATGCCTTGGTCGTTTTCATGCCGAAGTGTCTAGCATGCGCATTGGGAACATTGCTATTTGGTTAATAAGTGTTCTAATTGAGTTGCTATTTCTAGATTGTGTGGTAATTGTACAACAATTACCTGACAGCTATTGGCATTGAAGACAACCAAAGCTGCCAGTCAACGAGCGTAGGCACAAATATACATATATATATACATTCAAGTGTTGGTAAACAAAAGAATAAAAAGAACATGCCAAAAGTGTTGTATGTCTCTCTGTTTCTCTGTCGCTCTGGCTATCTGTCTGTCTGTCTGTCTGTGTATCTGTGTGTGTGAGTGTAATTGTGAGTGCAAAAGAAAAATAAAGACAGCAAGGATAACGCGTACTTGTGCCACCCACAAGAAATTGAAAGATAATACCAGAACAAGCGCGTTGTCGGCGCGTGGGTGTACGCACGGACGGACATACGTACAGACGTACAGACGTTCGGATAACCGTATGAAAGAACGGCTGATGTAGACAAACGCAAGTACTTTAGATTGCGTTGCGTTGTAAGTCATTTTGAGTAAAGACTCCTACAGGTTCGTTTTTTTCCCATCTTGGGTTCATCATCATTGGCACAACGCAGCTAATAATTGATTTGATTGTGTCGACAGGTTGACGACTTTTTCAAATTTGTCAGAGCATCCGGTGTACGCGTAATGTTATAAGACTTCTGTATGTGTTCACGTATTGCCGCAAACAAATCTTTGAAATTTGCAAAAATGTACGAAATTGTATAAAATTGCTTAGAAGGCTCATCGACTCATCAATGATTCAACCTTAACAGACACGCGTGTTTGCAATTTTATTTGACACGATTCTGTGATTTCGAATTCAATTCAATTTTCGCAAATGGCGTACGCAAATACATACAAAGCACATGACACTTGTTGTATACTGTTTCATGCACACGCTCGTCAAATTAAATAATGAGCCGCGAAAAATGTTTAATTTAGCTATCTGAGTTTAATATTTCAATCATGAAAAAGCAACCTGACCTATTATGCACGCCACATTACAATGAGTTTGTGGTCTTGTATCTGTGTCTGTGTGTGTGTGTGTGTGTGTGTGTGTGTGAGCTTTGCTGCGGAGCAATTAATCCTACGTCTTGTGTGTGGATACATGCGCTAATTAGTTGTTGTTTTTATTGTCGTTGTAGTTTGAACAATGAACAAAACAAGAGACTCCAATAAAAGCAAGGCTTAAGATATGCCACAGTTCGTTTAATTACTTTGTGCGTTCAACTATGCATTCGCTTGAGCTGTATCGCTTTTGCTACTTGCCGTAGTCGTTCAGCTCTACAATAGCGTACATTGGAGTCGACATCGGCCAGAGCCCAACATGGTCATTGTCTTAATTGCCACGGTGAGCTTTGTGCTGGCAAATATTTGCCATTTATTTTCTCGCCACAATGCCGCCGTCGTTGACCGTCTTTACACTAAGGGTCTGGTCTGGTATCCCTTTATTTAAGAGAGATACAAAGCAAAAAAAAAATAAAAATGTGTACAAATTAATTTATTGCACATGTAAGAAAGACAAAGTCGATAATTGTTAGCCTTCGAGCGAGCGAACATGAAGGGACACAACTTCTGATATTTTGCGGCAATCGTTGGCTTGTTGTACAACTTTGCCTCCTTATGTTCTGTTATGTATTTCACGAGGTGCACTCAGCTTAAGGGTTATAACCTCGTTCATTGGATGTCAATGTCATTTCTTTGTTGTTTTCTGCTTAGTCATGACTGAGCGTTAATTACGTATACGTCATGTGACGTTAGTCGATGTTAGTGTGCGTGACCCGGCAGTAGAAATCAATTAAATTTAAAGTGGCTTGATCATGAATCAATAGCACATCAGCTTTTGTGTGTTTGATGGGTGGTCAAAGCGTTTATACTGTAAATGTTAATGATTTGTATTTACCACTTTGTCATTGACCTTCGACTTTGTTCGGTTTTTCATACATATATGTGACATATATTATGTCAGGGTGTATTTAGTTTGCTAGCCTACCATGGCTATGCAAACACAGATCTTTAAAAAGGCATCCTCCCATCGCTAATTGTAAGCTCTATAAAACACTTAAATTGAAACTTTTGACATTTTTAATATTATACATATATATAATATGATATAATATATATGAATCATTTAGTATAGTTTTTGTCGAGTATGCTCGACTTTACTGCTTTAATACAAATACAAAATCCTTTGCAAGCATAAGTGTGGCGTGATTTTAGTATCAATGGCGATGATTAATGTTGCCACTATCATTGTGCTGTTTATAGTGAAGTACGACTCTTATGTATCTGTGTTCTTACCCTTGGGCGACATCATTAATTCACACAAATTTGGCTTAAAAAGGATGCATATAAAAGTCAGTTTTAGATAAAAATTTAATATTTTCATTACTTAATATTATAACCAGTAAGGGAGCTATTTTCGGCTTTGCCGAAACTTATATCCTCTTGCAAGCCATTTTCGTAATTATTCTTATTAGAAAATCGTTTTTATTATTTTTCCAATAAGATTCATATTTGTAGCCACGCCCAAGTTTCTAATTTGTCTTAAAGAAATCAATGTAATCATACTTCACTACATGTTGCAATCTCGTATCTCTTCTTCTTTCAGAGAAGTTCCATTTTTGAGTTTTTTGCTATGTGGGCGGTACCACGCTCATATGTATGATTCTTATAAAACTTCAGGTTATGGTCAGGCATTAATAAAAACACGTAATTTCAAAATTTGGTCCTTTGACAAAGACCATCTTTTTGGCAGATCGTTCCTATGGAAGCTGTATCCTATAGTATCCCGATCTTGACCATTTTTGCACCATGTCTTTGACTGTGTCATAGCAAACCATGTGCGAAATTTGGCTGATAACTCCAAAAACATACCATATTTCAAGCAAAAACCTCATTTTTGACCGATCATTCCTGCGAAGCTGTATGCTATAGTGGTCCGATCGAAATAATTCTGCGTTTAAATTTTTTCGATATGTTAAAAACTCTAGGAGGAGTTCGCACTGAAAACAGACAGACGGATAGACGGTCAGACAGACAGAGGGACATGGGTATTTGAAGTCGTCTCATCGAGCTGATCAAGAATATATATACTTTATATAGTCGGAGATGTCTCCTTCTCTACATTGCAAACTTCAAGACAAAGTAAATATTCTCTTTTTTGCAAGAGTATAAAAATAAAGGACTACAAACCACTTGATATGTTTTACATTTGCATGGTAGCTGTACGATGAAACATATGCCCCTCTCTCTCTCTCTCTCTCTCTCTACATGCTAAGCCGCAATGAGTAATTATTGTGTTCAAGTGTTGGCTTTAATAAATTTCCGCTAGCGACATGTAACAAATTTGACAAAATATGAATGACTGAAGCTTAAAAAAATTCAAATTGCGTGCGAGAGCGTTCACTACAATTACATCACCGCTGGATTTGTCTGTACGTCTGCCTGTGTGTGTTTGTATTTTTGTTTTTTATTTTTTTGGCGTACTTTGTTATTGTATTGCATAAAATTCATGTTCATCATTAATAACAGACCCAGAATTAGGAGTGAACATTGACTTGAGCACATTGAAATGAAGAGGAGGTAAGCTGTATTGACTGTGACAGTTGCCAAAAGTGGAGCATAAATAAATGTGTTGAAATAAATGAATCGGTCAATGCTTTAATTCCACGTAGTTTTTTGCTACGCCTGACAACTTTGGCTGTAAAAATGGTACAACTACAATTTGCTAATATCGAAAGTGTTTCATAATTATTAAAATTATTGCCAGTTTTCTACTAAGATTTTAAAACCTCAAATAGCGTTACTCTCAAGCAAGAAATTAAGAAACCCTTACTTATTTGCGCACCTCTTCAATTACATTTTGGTTCAATTTGTAAGATAAACAAAAAGTTAAATAAATAAAAAAAAGTGCTAAGAAAAATAATAAAATTAAAAAGGAGAAGAAAAAAAAAACAATCACTTGCTCATTATAGAAATCAATTTCGTATATAAAATCCGCTCATTTCAATTTCTAAATTTTACTGCATGAAATGGAATAAAGGCGCAGACGCCAAGAAGCACACAAAAAATCATTTGCATTTTTACTTTGTATTTTTTTTGGCCTTACTATGCCTTTTCCAGGCATTTGAATATTTTTTTGAGCGAGTTTTTTTAAAGTGTGCTTTTGGATTTACCTTTTGTTAGCCTGCTGGTTTTTCTTTCCGCTTAGCTTTTCTGCTTCTCTTTGTATCTGCCATTGCCAAAAAGTGCCAAATGAAATTTTCAATAACTTTGTCGACGTCCGCTGCCAACTTTGCTGGTTTTATTGTTTTCTTAGCCAGGCGCTACTGTTTTAATTTTATTTTTCTGTATTTATTTTTCGTTTTTTTTCTTCATTTCTTCATTTTTACGCTTGAATGACACAACTAAATGAGTTTCAGCGCCGGGAAGTGTTTTAAGTGTTGTTGATATACATACCTTTATGTGTATTTAGTCTTATATGCAACATTTATTTGTATCTACTTTCGCACAGCACGCTGGCAGGCATCATGTAAATATGTCCGATAAAAATTTAATGAAATGTGCAAACAAGTGACAAAGTAAAGTAAATACATTTTGACAATGTTTTTAAAGTTCAGTTTCAATGAAAACATTGACAAATGGATAAATGGCACACATTCCACCTAAAGCAAATGGAAAGCGAATGGATATTTTATTCGTTTATTGAACTCCTTTCATTGATTTATAAGCAATTTGTCAAAGTAACTCTGAATAAATCGAGTTATTAACAATCGCATGTAGTCGTCTAAATGGTAATTGACAATATAATATCCTGCAGGTAATTCTCCTAATATAATTTTCAACGTCAAGTAACTCATACTATTATTGAGATATATAAAAAAATTAAATATTAGCGATTGTTTAAAATTTTACAAAATTAAAATCAGAAAATCAGATATTATGACAAATTTTAGTTTCATGACATTTAGGGCAAACGGGAGAAAAGAGGTATTTTGCGGAATAAACCTTTAAATAGATATGTTTACTGCCTATATACGAATTTTGATGTTGCTATCTTTTACAGCTTACGAGATATAGGCATTTTTATACAAGGGTCGACGAACAAAAATGGCATGAGTGACTTGTGTTATATCGTCCTTATCATTATCATATATACGTTATATCCTAATAAACGCCCACTTTGCTTAAAAACGAACAGGACTTTCATTCTTAATGAACATCTATATCAATAAAGCAGTCATTATATAAAATTTCAACTCTATCACCTTCGGAGATCCGTCAAACAGAGATATTTTGCTTATCGTTATATTTGTATAAAAATTAACTTTTATTCTTCTCCTCCATTGTGTAACATGTGTACACTTGACCTCAAATACAGTAAATAAACCTCTGTCACACAGTATGTAGTTGGTATAATAAAATAATTATAACTTATTAGGTAACTGTTTAAATAGTACACATACGGCATACTCTCGATGTATTCATTAACAACATTAAAAACAATAAACAAAGCACACAAGACAACATTGGCTCATGTCAATAAAATCTCAGACAACACAACAAAGGCACACAAGGCTTGGATGACTGGGAACCTGTGGTCAGCTGAGGCGGGCTGGCTAAAGCGTACCTTAGCATGAGTGTCCGTTAAGGTTTGTTCTTTATTACTATTTGGACAACTGGCTGACAAGTTGAAATGTAGTCAGTTGGCTTTGAAATGGCCTAAGCATACACCTGCCAAACGGATTGACAACACCTTGTAAATTTACTGCTAATGTCCGACACGGCAGTCAAGACATGTTTGTCAAACTCACGTGTTAATGTTGTTGTTAATTAATTTTGCTGATTTCATGTTGTTGCTGCCTTGGGACCACTGTAAGCCTAAGTAATATTTGTGGTAGTTGTTGGTATTGCCTTTGTATTTGCCGGCCGTCGTTGTGAGTGTGCTGTTTATCTAAATCGATTGATATGTGCTGCACAAAAGTATGCTACATAGTTGAACATTAAATAAATGTAACACATTTTTATCAATTTAATGATCTTTGGTTGCCATTTAGAACTAAACGCATTTTTATTGTTTAAAAATCGATTATTGAAACATGAACTCAAAATCTTGACAAAAATGTATGTATATAAATCCAAATTACCCTTAGGGACGTGCGCTTTTTTTGGCTTGTCTTCAGCCATAGCCTCGCCCTCGCCCTCGCACCTGCATGCCTGTCAACGACATGACCGTTGTGAACTCCGTCAACGACGTCGTCAATAAGCAATTGGGGCATAAATTGCACGAAGTTTGTGGCGTGTATAGAGAGAATACAAAAAAACAACAAGCAAACTCGAAACATTAGTCATATTAATCCCAGTAGAATCATTAAGTCGTAAAATTAGGGCATATTTTCGGGCGGTTGCGCTTTATGTTTAAGTATTTTTTGTTTAGTTTTTTTGTTGTTGTAGTTGTTGCGCAAATAGCATTTGGCAGCATTTTTTATAAATAGCTATAATCATATAAATTTTCCACTATTATGATATTTTATTTTACAAGTTTCTTTTCCTCTTTGCAGCTGAGCTTCAATTAGACGAAGTCGAGCAGCGAAACGAGCGTCGAAAGTCATTTGCGCAATGCGGAAGCAAGCAGCGGAAAATACAAATAGTTTTGCGACGGAAGAAGTGAAAAAGAAGTGCAAGAAGTGAGAAACGTTAGCGAAAATTTTCGCGTACACTTCCGGTAATTTTGTGCCGTAAAATGTTTGCCACCAATATCCGCACGGCATTAGGAAACTGCGACGCGGCAAATGTGCAAAACATTCTTGAGCGTTAAGTGGCGAGTGAAATTTTTCGGAAGTAATAAGCGTTGCATTCGAACGACCTCCGTGTGTTTGACTGCATTATGTGGCAGTTGCATAGCGGTAATACGCGCATGCATAACTTTATAAGATTACAGCACACGAAACTCAGTTGTGTAAGCGATTCAATTATTTGCTTGCCGCAAACGTACAAATTGTGGCAACAAGCTTAAAACAAGTCGAAACGAAGTCATGGCAGAGGATGTTTACGCGAGTGGCGGCTTCTTCAATGCTAGCAGTGAGAGTTATTGGTACGCAAGCAATGAGGCGGTATATGTAGACGGCGTGAAAAATGGTTTTCCGCTACGACGTGACACGGGTACCGTGCTCGATGTAAACAATAATCATAATGAAGTGCATATCTTTCAAACGCATACCAATCACACAACAACGGTTGCCACGAGCGGCGAGTTCGGTGCGTCCGACCTACTGGCCAGTGTCAATGGCAGCAACGCAAGTGTGAGCTTCGTACAAACAACGTTTGCGCCAACGCAGCTGGCTGAGCACGACTTGAACAATTATTGGGCACTGTTGGCAATCGTACTCGTCTTCGGCACCGCTGCGGGCAACATACTCGTCTGCCTGGCCATCGCCTGGGAGCGTCGTTTGCAGAATGTGACAAACTACTTTTTAATGTCGTTGGCGATTACAGACCTTATGGTTGCTGTGCTCGTGATGCCGTTAGGTATACTGACGTTGGTTAAAGGTGAGTGGGTGATTGAGTGAAAATGTTAAAAAGCATTGGTGTGTAAGCCAATCGAATTACTTGCAAATTTTCAAAGATTTCTTTTCTCATCGTTTATCTAACAGGTAACCGTATGTCGGTTTCTGTTTGTTTGCTCAAGAGCAACATTTTAAGTAAAGGCAAAGACGTTTATCGGTTGCCTTTTGCAAGTCACTTACTGCAAGTGCGACGTACTTATGTCGCTTTGACAGTGCAGCATGAGAAAGTGCAAGCTAGCGTGCACAAGAGACAATGCTTAGTCAAAGCGGATTTAAAAGACTATTTTTTTTTTCCATTCTTTCAAACACTTTAACATTTCATTTTGTTTTCTTCCGTTTTGTTTTTTTTCTATTTGCTTATATTTGTCTTTGCAGTCGTCGACGTTTATTCTTCTAATACAATTTTCATCCTGTAATGCTTTCACAAACGTCTTTTATTATGCGCTTCCGTTTCGCCTTTTCTCCTTCGCTATTCTGCCGGCGACGCGCTTCAGTTTTATGCAACGCTGCACATCAATGCCACAAAAGACTGCTGTCGATTATTAAAATTCGCTTCGTTTGTTGTTTTTGCGCAGACAAAAGATAACTGCATAAAAGCGAGCTGAGAACAATTTACAAAACTTTACAGTGGCTTTGGATTGGCGGCTTTGTACTAAGGTTTTACTAATTGAGTAAAGAGAATTGCAGTGCAAATGCAATTAAAATCTATTAATTTTCTGAAAAATGAATACTGTCAGTGAGCCAGATTTGTAAAGGGAAAACTCAAATGAAACTCAAAGCAAATCAACCAGACAAATCTACGTAAAAAACCCGCATGAAAAAAGTTCCAAAAGAACAGTTACTGGCATGGGACACTCAATCGTAAAATATAAGGAAAACTTTAAAAATTTTTACGTTATTGTCAATAAAATGACAATTATGAAATTGTACTTTTTCTACGATGGAAAGTTTTATTGGCTAGTAGAACAAAATTAAAAAAGATTTCCAATCTAATTGAATTCTTTTAAACGAATTCGGTCTTCACCTGAAGATCACTTCATTACAAAGAATCTTATTATAAACAATCTTCGACTTGGAGACATACTGAAGCACAAGTCGATATCTTCTCGGCTTTATGGTCGAAGTTACAACCCTTTCTACGTTGCAAGCTTCATGGCAAAGTTAATATACTCTGGCAAAAATATAAAAATTATTTTTATTTTAATTTATGGTACCTTTATTCTTTATATTTTTTCTCAGCAAAATTGAAAGTTTGAAATGCGATATTACTTATCTCTTTCATTTCACGTTAACTGAAGAACGTTTTCATAGGAAACTCCATCTTATTGTCAGTCATGTCTCTTCATCGTCTTAACTTGTTGATTAGGTTTAATTTTTTTAAGTCTTCATTCAACTTTGTTTATTATCAATAACTTTTTTGTTAAGGGAAATAAGTCTTCGCTGCAACATTCTTAATTTGTTCGCTACTCACAGCTGAAAGGTGTCAAAATTGGTAGTGATGAGACTTTCTTGTTCTAAGAAAAACAAAGACAAAATTTTAAAATATATTTTGATATACCGAAAATATTACGAAAAAGCAATGAAAATCTAATTTCTACAGTGTGAACTTTTCTTATATGTTCGATTTAGAGAAGTTGGACTGCGTATGTTTTTATTGCAAAGGTAAAATTGGTGCCTTTTAAATGATATCAATTTTGCAACAAGTGCAAAACTTCAAACAGTCAATATAAACTTTGAACGACACAAATTGCAAGTTTTTTGTAGCCAAGCTATTGAGATACCACACAGGCAACCAATAAGTTCAAATCGATCAAGAGATTCTGTCGAGCAAACGAAAGCATAACAAATTACACATACGCACTGTATGTCCGTGCTGTGGAGCGCTTAAGGAACTTGCTCGCTCGCATAGCTGACAATAATTGCGCTCGCTTAAACAAGAGAAACATTTGTAAACTTTAATTGGTTTTCTTCAACAACTTTCACACTTCCCTTGACAAATATGCAAGCAATCTAATAAATGTATCTAATAGAAGTAATGAACCGACAGCCGCATATGTCTGCATATGAGTGTACTGAATGTTTTCTCTCTCGTCTCGTCTCGTGTCGGCCTCAAACAAATGGAAATTTAATTTTATAACATTACTTTGCAAAAGGAAAACTCTCGGTAGCATTTGTAACTGAGCTTCAGGCACAGTCGAACAGAGAGGTTTACATGCTTGTCATCGTTGTAGTCGACATACACATACACTTTAACGATAGATTGTTGTTGTTGTTGTTGTTCGTTTGTAGTACAATTTTAATGAAAGGCCAAAAGCAACAAGAATTTTTCAATTAAATTAAAATTGTAGTGCCATATTCAACACATAAAACATTTCGCTTGCCAACAGCACGCGCAGTACTTCTGGCTTAAACACGAACTTGGGTTGCTGTCATTGCCACCGCCGCTGCCGCTGATGTCGCTTTTGACTGTGCTTTTTGCCTCAGTAGTTGATGTCAAATTTGCATGTCGTACAATCCTAGTTGGCATTATGTGTTTGGAGGCGGAATTGGGCTGTTGTTCTGTTTATTCTGTCTGTTCGCTGGTTCGTTCATTTGTTTGTTTACTCTCACTATTTTCGTTGTCATTTGAATAAACAAATTAAAGCCTTCCTCGCTCACTCGCCATGCCACAACGCTGCCATTAATATTCATGCAACGGACTTTGTCGTATGTTCAAATCCGACTTGGTCTGCTTCCTCTCCTTTTATTTCTTTTTGCTGTTGTTGTTATATTTTTTTTGCATATTAACATTTGTCATGATTTAATATGGCGATTGCTTTATTTTGTATTGTTTTTCTTGCACACCGGTTTTGGCCGGGTAAAAATTCATGAAGCTTCACAACTTATTTCTTTGCTGATATTCTTTTTGGCAGTTTGGTGTTGATAATTTCGTAATGTGTCTGTTACAAATTAATGTTATGGCATGAATAGCAGCGCTGTCAGTTCGTTGCCCTGGGCTGTTAAACTCAAGCCGCTTCTATTTTAATATAAATTTATGTTAATTCAAAGGTCAGCAGAGCTTAGCAGCCACGCAAGTTTACTTTTGGTATAATTCCTTAGGTGCGAATGTGCGCGGCACCATTCTTGGTGTCAGCGCTTCTGACTGATATATATTTAGCGACATAGATACATATTTGTATGCCATTTAGCGCAAAAACTGAGATAAACAAATCATTACATCAAATTAAGTTGAAATTACTTTTTAATAGGGCACACTCAGTCTCAAAAGACGACTTAGGCTCGTAAACATCTCAAAGCAGATTAAGCACTGAGAAGACAAAAAAATGTTCGTGCGCAAATTGACATTATGCTTGTTATGTCACTCTATTAGTAGCGCTAAATTATTTAAGTCCAAAGTCAATGAATAAATGCGCATAAGCATTGTAAGTACGGAAACGGAAGTGGTGGCAGCAGGTGCAGCATTAATGGCATGGGCGCAGAGGACTAACAGGCTAACAGTTAAATAAGTACCAATCAAGCAAATATTTTATCAATGTCGGCAGCTCCTCTGGCGCTGTTGGTGAAACTCGACTAACTGCGCACAAGACGCTGCGCTGCCATAACAATTTTTTATATTTTTTGCCTTAGGCGTTGATGTTAACTTAAGTTGCAAACATTATTTGTAGCTGTTGTTGTTGCCTCGTTATCATTTAATATCCTGTCACTTAATGCCGTGGCAGTGCTTAACTGACAGGTGTCTGACGGGTAGTTGGCTGAATGTTGGTGGAGGCCTTATGAGTTTAAAGTTAGCCCCTGGTGAAATTCAAAGTATTGCATTATAAGTATTATTATTTCAATAGATACTCCAAGCAACTTTTCTTTGCTAATAATTTGTAAGCCGCTGAATGAATTTTGCGAAACAAGCTGCTTATTTGTATGTATGGGCAAACAAGCATTTTATGCTTTAATTCACTAGTCTGAGAAGGAGCGAGAAGATGTGTTTGAACACAAGCCGTGCTGCTCTGTTGAATTTCTTAACATTTAATAAGCTGTTAATCGACTGACGCAAATAACTTCTTTATAAAATGTTGAAAAGCTTATCTTCATAAAAGTATTCACTCCGGAGTACCCTAAGGGGAGTGTTGCACTCACTATTATTCCTCTATACATAATAAAGCTGCGGTGCATATTTTTATAAATGAAACTTTTAATTACAAATAAACCACTTTAGTCAATAATAAATGTTCTTTTATTACACTTAAAAAAAAATTTACTTATTAATATACAAGTGCTATTTGAAGAAATGTATTTATCTTTTTTTAAGATTTTTTTTTATATATTTTTCCACACTAAAAACGATACGGCTTATTTATCAAAATATACTCATTTTAATTTAATAATTTTAATTCAAACGGTAGAGACTTGAATATTTTTTCGCTACACATCTTCAGGAAAAATACAACTATTATAGCTGGAGTCTTATATTATTATTGGAGTATTATACGGAAAAGTCCGGATTACATAGTTTGAAAAAAAATGTACTCTATACATAATAATACAGAAATGCATCAAATTTGTGGCAGTCTATTCGTTGGAAAAGTCAACAAAACAAGCGCAATGTTTATCAACTTTAGTGAATGCATTAACTGAGGCAAGCTGCTTGTCATGTTCCATGTGCTCTTCCACTTAATACAAATATATAATGGCTTGTGGCCTTTACTTTGCATCTTCGTAAAAACCGAGCTGAGCTTCTTGTACTTAGCTGTTTCCACTTATGTCTGTTCTATACACTTTGCGCCCGCACAATGACATTTAAATGCTGCGCTGTACGGCGCTTAAACAAAAGTTTTACGCTTCTGTAAGAAAGTGAAATGCATAATAATAATAAAAAAAAAAATATGAAGAAAAAACAGAGAATGAAAAGAAGAAGAGCAGTAATGCCAAACAGAGTGACAACTACGTGAGCGTTGCTTTTATTAAAATGCGTCAACTGAACTGACACGTTGTTGTGACAGCTTTTCCGGAAAGAAAAAGTAAATGACTGACAAAGACCAGCAGCAACTTAATAAAATATTAAAAATGTCATTTGTGGCAAAAGTTTATTGAAAAATGTTTGTTTATTAAGTAATCCATTAAGATGGCGGTGCAAGTGCATGGCGTTTGCTTTGTACTCGTATATTTGACTTAGCCGTCTAAGACGAATCGATATTTAAATAATTACTTAGACCTTGTGTTGCAATTGTAGGACTTTTACCCTGCGCTGTTGAACGCAGCACGGCGACGCGCCATGTCTCACCTCGTTGCAACTGTGGCAATGAGTGTCTGTCTCGAGGCTACATTTGCTAAAAACAATGTAACTGCGCAGGTAAAAATAAAAGTGTTGCACAGTCTGGCGAAAGGACATGCCACGACAGCTCTGTCGGTGGTAATGTTAGGTTTATGTACTTATGGCATTGCAGGTTGCAGTGCAAACACTCATGTACGTTGACAGCGAACAATTGCCTTAAACATGATATCTTCTCCTTGACTTTGCACTTGCCTCGCCTCACGCCCACTAAGTGAAGACGACATGCCCCAAGCTTTGTTGTTGCAAGTCTTCAAGTCAGTTTGTTTGTCTGACTACATGTCTGTCTGTCTGTCTGTCTGTTTGTGCCTGTCTCAAGCCTTGTTCGTGTGTTAGTTTGCTTGAGCCATTTTCAATTTTGAGAACTTATCGACTTGAGCAAATATTATTGTATTAATGTAATGAATTTTGCTGATTTTGATTGTTGATTAATGCAATTTAACTCATGCAAAGTGGTAGCAAAATTGTCTGATAGCAAAAAAACAAATTTTATTGTATTAAATAAAATAGATGAGCAATTTACGAATAATTCGTTTAAAAAAAGTTCAAAATCTAATTTAAAGTTGCCTTGCTGTCAATCTTTGATCATGACTGTTAGCATTTTGTTCTTGTCATGTTGCTATTTCCAACTTGATTTACAACTATGTACATACCGGAGCATGCACAAAACACTTAACAGCTAAAGGACTTTGCATAAGAAATGAACACGCGCAGTGTGGCAACAAGAACAACAAAATCAACGAAAGCAGCTAAGAATAACAGGGTTAATATTTCTAGGTCATGAAAGTGAAGACGTGTTTTCATGGGCTTGGTTGTTTTAAAGCGCGAAACTAAAGACAATATGCGTTCTAAAGTAGATAACGGCAGCACGAACCCAAGAAAGCAACTTAACTTCGGCCATGCTGAACATTGAATACACTATTTATACAATTATTGTTCAACAAACTATTAGAAACAATTTACTCAAAATGGTATTTACAGAACTTTCTATCCATTAAGCTCATATCGTTTTAAAGATTTGAATTATTCGATGGTTAAACGCCTTTAAGTCAGTTTTCGACTAAAAAATGTCTTCCTCCAACAGCAACATAAATCTTAAATTAAATAGATGATTATATGTATGTATGCCTATAAGGTTTTGATATGTTTTCGGAATCATCTATGCCTTTTGCCTTTGAATTCAAAACAATGACTGACAGACAAACGAACATTGCAAAATTGAGTTCCTTTTGACAAACACACTATAGTGTGAAGAGCATAAAGGAAAGACAAACGATGCGTTTAGTAAAGTATAAGAACTTGAATTTACAAAGGCGGACACCAACCTATGCGAGGAATTTAGAACAACGGAAAGGCAAACTCGCTGGCTTCAAGCATTCTGGTGGGCGGGGAGGCGGGCAGGCGGAACGGCAATCACAAAACTGTTCGTCACAGTATAGTGCACAGTTGATTGATGTGCGACCCGAGTCAGCTGTAGAAAATATAGAAAGTTGTTCTCTGTTACTAGATAGTTGTTGTTGTTGTTGATGTTGGTGTAATACTTATTTTGACGCGATGACCGCAAAAATAGCACACTGATTGCGTTCACAACAATAAGAGCAAAAAGTCGTAAATAACCATGCATGTAAAATAGTCTTTTTGTAGATTACGTTGCAAAAGAAATCCTTCAGTAACGAAGCTTGTGAAGTCTTTAAAGATCTGATAATCAAGTTTCATTGCTTAAAGAATTTCAATTTGTATACTAAAATGTTTGCTATAAGAAGCGGCATAATAAATATTTATTATGTATTTTATCAGCAACCCTGGTAAGTGAGGGAAATCACAAACTGTGCGGAAAATAGGAAAATATTAATTGGTTGCAGCATGCGGCGTGACAGTTTCACAACGTATTCATTTATATGCATGAGTGCGTGACATAAACAGCGAGGGCATCAACAAAAAAAAAGAAAACAGAAGAATGAAAGATATGCTGCCAAACATGACAGTAATCTCAGACTCAGGTAGATGACGGATGAATAATATGCCAAAATAAGTATGTTACTACTTAGCTAACAAATATATCTCAATAATGCTAGTCAACAATTCTTTTAAGTCTTTTGACGTTTTTGCATTATTTCAAAATAAAACACTGTGAAAAAATACAAAGTAGTAAGTAATCATTTCAGATTAAGTATGAAAAGTAAATAACAGTTCTCGACGTGTTCTGTCAGACTGAGATTCTTGTTAGCCTCAAACATATGTTTTTCCTTGTTTATACATATATGTAATTCATTGATAAATTCGCATTTCATTTGATAAATTTAACCTCAATTAGTTTACTTCAATCGCTCTTGGCATGCCGATGTTATTATTTTTAGTTGACAAATGCTTAAATATTTATTGCATACTTTTGTGCGCAGAGCAAATTGCACTCAATGAATATTCATTGGCTTAACTTGTTCCAAGAACATTTCGGTCTGATATACAAAAACGACGTAAATATTTCGCAAAGTACTTATATAATTTAGGGTAAAATTCGATTTTTAGTCTTTGCTATTTTTAGTTTTGATGGAAAATATTACAACTGTCAAGCTCATGCGTTCCGTGGCCTTTTATTCATGCTCAGCCTTCGCTCTTCGCAATATTTGCACTAAACGAAATAAGAATACTTTGAGCTTATTTATAGGCATTGTATAAATTTTTAATAATGTAAAACAGCTTGACGTTACCTCCTGAGACTGTGTTGTGTGGCTGACTTTGGGTTTCGCTACGGTTTTAAATTATAAATAAATCTCTCGATATAATTGACATTTCCAAGACAGACAATTAGCTAAACTCAACTTCTCAACAATAGACGAAGAATGAAGAACGAACAACGAACAACGACAAACATGTTGTATGCTAACATTTTAATGCGAAAACTTTTATTTTTAGTATTGTTCATGTTCTACACTTAAGCGCGTATTTGCCATTTAATTACGCGGCAGTAGAGTACAGTACAGTAGAGTATAGTAGAGTAGAGTAGAGAAGAGTAGAGGAAACAACATTTTTGTTTCGAGCGTTGTTTGTAATTTCAAACTTTTGGGATGCTAATTAAATCGACAGAGAAACGATGTTTATTACTATTTTGTGAGTTTCGTATTTCTTTCTTTGTTGGTAAACAATAATACTAATTTAGTTGCGAGCGCAATCTAACAATTGTTTGTTGAATGTCTGGTTGCATTGAAATTCAATCAGCTGAAGTTGTCACCTATTTTGTGGTAAAATAATGTAAAAAGTTTTTCATTTATTCGAAAGAAGTTTTGCACTCTGGCTGAATTTTGGCCACAAGTTTTTAGTTTAATGTCATGCTAAGTGCAATTGAAGTTTTTGGATTTTCTTTGAAGCAGCATATTTTTATGAATTTCTGCTTCAGTGCGACTTTACACCATTGGGCTCTTTAAACTTTGTGAGCGCTTTAAGAAACTTTGTTTACTTGCATTGGCCTCTAATTGTGCCACTGAGTGTAGAAAAGTAAAATACAAACAGTTATGGCACTAAAGTGCCGTAAAGAACATTATTATTGAAATAATATGAAGCCACAAATGTTAAACTATCTCAACATGTACGAAAGCCGCATTCATACAGAAAAAAGATATCAATAACCGTATCAATGTTGTTGTGCTTTAAAGCATCAATAAAGAAAAACACATTATGAAAACCATGCGTGGCTGCCATACAAATAACAAAGCATTTATTTTAAAACAGAAATCAAACAAAACCAAATTCGGTTGCCTCTTTTTTTTTTTTAATGAAGAAATGTTTGTTTTCTACATATTTTTTGTGTTTTTATGCTTGTCCGTTTGTGTCCTTTTCTTTTTTCAGTCTGCCTTCCATTTACGGTGGTCTGTGCGTAATAAGTTTGCAAAGTTATCCACATGATTTATATCAAAAGGAAATATCCAAAATTTTTAAACTATATAGTATACGAGTATAGTTATTTATATTTGTGCATATTGTTTAGCATACGCAACGATTTTTGGCATGGCACGAATCAAGAATGTTGTGCAAGTTCAAGAGCTTTATACCGTCGGCGTAACTGACAAGCGGACAGACTTTTGTTAGCCAGAGACAAAGAATACTAAAAATGTAAAGAAATATTGATATGGGAAGATATTTTTTTTGTAGGTTTTTGTGTGTCAACATTGAATTTGGTTTTCTTGTTTCCGCACTTGTTATTGGTTACCGTCTTTTGTGTATGGTATATGTAAATTTTTGTGTTCCATAAAAACATGTAAAAACAATTCAGTGTCCAAATATGTTTAAAATGAGCTGGATTGCTGAGTGCTCTTTATTTTGTTGCTTACTCAAGTATGAATTTGTTTGAAAATCCAATGCATTTATGGTTCATATCAGTTGGAAATGAAATTATGCGAAAATGTATTTCATGCAAATGTCATTTAATTATAAACATTCATGCAGATTTATTGAGCATACTGCATACTTATTAAGAAAGATGTGAGATTGCGCAATGATTGCTTAAATTCTTAAGTGAAATCAATGCGCAATTTAAATTTAAAGTAAAGAAAATCAATGTAACACTTAAATTTCTTATTTCGCTTTGTACTCAACAAAAATAATATTTATGCGTGCTGTTATTAGATACTTATAAACTCATCAATAAGTCAAGTTTGTGTAAAAGTTTTGCACAGCAATCGACTTTATTCTTCGTCTATGACTACTTTAAAATTCTCGCAACATTCGCAACTTTTCATCATTACTGTGGCATGGAATCATGAAAATTGCGAGCATAGTAAATGTTGTTGAGATAACTTTTTACTAAAGTACACTCGAGGTAGACAAACAATGAGTATAATAAAGCTACAACTGTGCACAAACAGAACAAAAATAAGAAAAAAAAAAACAAAAAATTATGTTAAAAGAGGCGGAAAACTTAGCAAGGAAGTTGGGAAGTTCGTGCAGGCGTTAGATAACATTTACACAAGCAATGAGTGAGTTATTCAAGTCTAAGAAAATACATGGAACAGGAAATCAAACGAAGAAAAGCAAACCAAATACCAGATTCAAAAGATATTGAGGATCCACTTACTTTATTTTCCAAAAGGCATTTTGTTTTTAACAAATCACTTAGGGATTATATGTGTACAATATATAACTGTTCAAATCAAACGGTATATAAACCGAACTCGACTGTCAAATCTAAGAACTATGAATATTATACATTGGATACATGATGTTACTCCCATGAATATTATACCTTGCATAGATGATGTTAGTTCCATGTCCCAAATCACCTGACTTGTCCATTCAAACATGGATCAAAAAATCAAGAAAGTTGGTAAAAAAATTTGGAATTAATAAAAAAGTAAAGTTTATTAGATCATTTTTGTGTAAATCATACCTAATTTAATATTGAAAGAAGCGAAGTTGTGTTGAAGGAATCTTTATTATTAGAGAGATTAAATTTTTTATATTGTGGTTTGACTATAACATTTTTTTCGGCTTACTTTTATAAATATGTAAAAATCATTCATAGATATTTATATTATTATGCAGTCTTTGCACGTAAGTGAAGTGTCAAAAAACTTCAACTTAGCTCAATAGAACCCTTTTTTCATAGTTTGTCATATACTCGTACATATTCACATAATCCACAACTGTCGCATGTGCGCTCGTTCATATTTACAAGTAGATCAAGAGTTCATTTCAAGCCCAAAGCTGTTGAAAAGAAAGTTCCAGGGAAATTATCGTAGACGAAAGTGAAATTTAAGTAAAAAGTGCTGTCAGCTAATGCCTTCGAACAGCCGGGTTGGCCTGTCATCAAGCAGTACGATGTTCAAAGAGCGTGGGTTTAAAGTGACATCCTAATGTGTGTTAACGCTAAGAGTTGTGGGACGTCAGCTGAGCTTCAGAAATACAAACTTGTGCGCACGTAGCGAACTTTGGCATAACTTGTATGCTGCAGACAAACGAGCAGAGCTTAAGACCTTTCATCGTCAACCATCAATCGACAGACACCGTCATTTAAAGGGATAATAATGGGCATTCCTCTGCCATCATGTATTAAATAAACTATCTAATGGACTTTCGATCACGCCCTGCGGCGGCATAGAGCATTGCTTTTGCATATTTATTAAGCACGTGTGTGCAGGATACATAAAGAACGTGTTGTAAATGTGTGCGAAAGCAGTAATCAATAAACACATTCGTGTCTCATTTACACACTTGTTTGTTTGTTTGTCGTTTCTTTCGCTTTGGCTTTGTTTTCTTTTCTTGTTTCGCTGCATGTAAATAACAATAATTTGAACACTTTGACTTCTGATTTCTTTGTAAGTTTATTTTTACATTCCGACTTCTTGCGCACAGTGCTTCCTACAAAGTCAACATCAAACTACTGCCTACCTGTCGTGCTCAGCATGCGAACGCAATAATGCAAATTGCTTCCGTGTGGTTGCGTCGTCCTGGCAATGTCCTTCATCTTTCTTGTTCAAAGTGTTTCGCTGCACGTTTTTCTCTTCGTTTTCACCTGTAATTCTTACATACATATGTACATGCGTGCCTGGCCGAGCTCGGTGAGTGTTTGACGCTGTCAGCTTGTGTTTATTTCAGCGCTGACGCTTCTATTTTTACAAAGTAAACTGACAAACGAATAAAAAACAAGCAGCAAATATACTTGGAAAAAAGTCAAATATCATCGTGGGTTGTGTGGGTGTCACAGCGTTTGATGTTCAGTGTCGGCAACATATTTTTACTGCTGCTAGACAGATGACCATATTTAAAGTAGTCTCTAAATCAATATACGCCACGTATAAGTAATATTCAAATATATTGCGTGTACGTAATGTGAACTCTCTGCTCATACCATACACGAAAATGTCTATCTTCGAGCAATTCAAATGGTTTGGCTTGTGCTCAAATGTGAAATGATCATCTGTGTGAAATCAGCAGTCAATAAATAACTAAAATATGGCTTACACGCTTTTCTATGGTTTCCTTTTTTCGTAAAAATTTATTATTATGCAAATATATTTAAAATTGAAATACAAAAATGAATAAATAAAATAAATAAGCGAAAAAAGGGGAAAATAAACATGTAAACAAATAAGCTGAATGGAAATGCTTCTGTTTGTGCGTCAAGTGCAAATCGCTGTTGTTATAAAATGTATGAAATGTTTATTCGTATTATGACAACTCAATGCTTGTTATAACTGGGATACAAGTCAACGGCAAGTATATTGAGTGGGAAAAGTCCTGGGGGCGTTATAAGCCGAAGGTATAACAAATCATAAATGTTGATAACCATAATAATTTGTACATTTGTAAAGGAAAATAAAGTTGATGCATAAGAATAACAAAAGCAGAACTTTTTATTGCTTTAAAAGAGTTCATTTTTGAAATAAACGTAAAGAAGTTTCTGCTGCAATTGATAGTTGCAATAGTGAAGCGCTCAAGCATCTAATAAAATGTTACAAATTCGCATGAAACAAATGTAGCAGCAATTTTACATGTGGAATAAGAGGAGAAAAAGAAACAGTTAAATCAGATTTTGAGCGTTTTGATTTCTTCATGCCATTGTCGACGCTGTTGCTGTTGCTGTCAGCTTTGGCGACAATCTGTCTACTTTTTTTTACATACTTCTCCAACTACACATGCCACTTTTTGTCTTGCTACACAGAATGCGCAGTAAAGCAAAGTGTCTGCCACGGCAAATGAACAACGGCAGGAGTGACACATATGTATTGTATATATATACACATGTACATATATGTGTGTAGCAAGTGTGAAATGAACTGAAGTGAAGCACAGGCACGGAAATCAGTAAGAACATAAAAATGTATGAAACAAAGTTAAATCGTTTGGGGAAATGTTATGCGCGCATATTTTCGCGTCGAGATTTCTTACAATTGTTTTTTATTTGACGCAATTTGTTTGCTTCAATTTACAGTCATTTTTCAGTGAATTGTTGACAGCGACTTACTTACACATTGCATACTTCCCTTACGCACAGGACTTTTATTATAACAACTTAAATTTAATAATACTAAATTACGACGAAGAATTATGCGCTCATGATAACATTTTATATAATAATAATTTAAAGCTGCTTGGCAATTTGGTATTTTTATTAATTAAAAAAATGTGTTCAAAATGAAATTAAATCCAATGTAAAGTTACTTGTATCATGATTAAAGTGTTGATGAGCATGTTGCTGATGTGTCAAAACACATACCCCGTTTCATACCTTTATTTCTACTCGCTTACACTTGCATGTATATGTATATATGTATATTTTGCTCTCGCACAGCATTTTTCGTGCTTCTTCTTGTTATTGCCATCATTGGCCATTGTCATTGTACACCCTGCGGTGCTTGTTGACATGTTGTCACCTCTGATGTCAGCAAAAGCATGCAAAAAGTGAAAAAAAAAAACAAAAGTTTACCAACACATATTTGTCTTCGTCGATGTTGTTGCTGTTGTTGGTGTTGGTGTTGTCATATTGCTGTTTGTGTCCTTTCTGGCAGTGTCACCGGCACGTGCTGGCGTTGCTGCTGCTTCTGCTGCTGTTTCTGTGCATGTTTGATATTGCCACATGTATCAATTTGATGTTTAACATAGATATTTGTTATGCTTTTTATTCAAATAACCAAAAAAAAAAAGAAAGGAGAGTAAAAAACAATGCCGACAAAATGTTGCTGCAGCTGTTTTTTGCGGTCAAATATTAATACATGTGCAGACTCATAAGCTTACATATTTCATGATCATTTCATTTTAGCATTTTAATAAAGTTGAATTTCAAGCCTTGACCAATACATAGGCAGACTTCTTAGCATTAACTGCTATTAAACATGCTCTGCAAGTCGCTTCAGTAAATGGAATTTTCCATTTATCCCTATAAATACACTTATAATGCAAAACTTGTAGGAACACACACACACTCACACACACATAGACTCACACGCGTTCATTATATTACAGGCCTAACAAGCTGAGATTACGGCAAAGTATCGGATGGCATGAAAGCAAGCTGTTACATAATGCTTTTACATCACTTGTCATAAAGCGGAAAAACAACTCTTTTCCAAAAATTGCTGCTAAGGTTATTTTCTTGCATGTGCGTGTGTGCGTGTGCGTGCGTGTGTCTGTATTGATTCGGTAACAAAAAAAAAAAGGACATGTGTCTAATTGATGTTGTACGCCAAATTGGTCGCAACGAAATCAATTTGTAGAACAGACAAAAATAAACAAAGGCGCAAACAAGCTCGTTTCGATATTGACCAATTGAAAGCGTTTTAATGAGAAGCGTTACTATGCTCTGTTTCGTTGCCATTCATAAATCATTTGGCATGCTGTATTTGCTGACTGACATACATAAAGAGTTCGCAACTTACACTCGGCTTGTGCATGTTTGATTGCGGTTCAGGTTTTGACGACCATTATCTTGGCTAAGAAGGTCTGAGTAAACGGTTAGATAAGTTGGATATATGCATGTAGCTGGCGATGTTAAGGGGGCGGTTTCAGTTACTCAGCAAAATGCGCAAACATTTGTTCTTTTCATTTGTTTTTTCACTTTTCTTTTTGTGGTCTCTTGTTTGTTCGAACAAAAGCTTTTCTTTTTTGTCATAATCGCGCAATGGGACTTCAACTTGTGATAATGAAAGGCCCGCCTGCAAGTCGGTAATAATCTCAAGGGTGATGTCCGGCACAACAATGAATTGCTTTCCCTATTGCAGTTGCATGAATCTACAATTTTCCTTAGATTGTTGGGCGATTTTTTTCAACTCCTCACGCAGTGAATACTTAATATGTGCTGAAGCAGATATTTCCAACTACACAAAGTACTCATAAGTATATTGACGAGTTGTTATAAACATGTCCATCAGTCTGTGTATATACAAGCTCCTCTCATAGTTGTGAAGCTTTTCAGCTGATTTGTGCGATCAACTTTTTTGTCGGAAACGGCATGGTTTGACCACTAAAACTGGTAGGGTCACATAAAAGGAAGAGGGAAAATGAAGGTCGTTGTATGTGAAATTTATTCTTTTTATAAAATAGTACGATTAAAAGTTGTCTTCTTCCATATCAAGTATCTTAGTATCTTAAGCCCGACCCTTTGAAATGGTACCTACCAATGAGGAATCCTTGCAAGAAAAACTTTTACGAATTGTCTTGAAAGTAAACTTATATTACAAAGTGAGGCAAGCACAGCCGACTTATAGCCAAACTGAGCCAAAATTTCATATCTCAGGAACCCTATGAGCTATGACAGTGAAAATTCATATGAAGACTATTAAAATAAAAAGAAAAAAACAATTCCACACATTACACCAAAAAAAGCGTATAAAGAGTATTTAATCTCCGGCAAGGCCGACTGGTTTTTGTCTGTTTTTGCTGCTTAGTTCACTTGTTCAAGCGTCATGACATGCCAAACTAATGTCATTTCATTTAGTGCAACATCATTGAAAGTGTTATTTGTTTGAATTAAATGAAAGAAAATAACAACAATGAAAAAAAAAAACAAAAAGCCAAAGAGAAATTAAGAAAGTTTTTTGCTGAGAGTTGCGTCTTCTAAGCACTTTTTCTTGACTTTCAAGTTTTTCTTTAGTCTACTTTGAATTCGTTATGTTATTTGTATTTATTTCTGAGTTTTATATGCAAAGCACAATGGAAGAGCACACAGCAGAAAAACACCAAGCAAAGCAAAGAAATACAAAACAATTGCAAAGCGAAAAAGCACAGAATTCTGTTGAAATTGTATTTAAGTAACTGCAAAAGTTTCCTTTTTCCTTTTGTTTGAAATTTGTTTCGTATTTGTAAGTTAACATGTTATACAAGCAATCCTTAACTAAGACTTTTTCTCTAACGGCAACGCAGGCAACAAAGACATTTGGGCAAACAGCATTTTACAAGTAAATCTATTTCTACGCGAACAATTTCTTCTTGCAAAAAAATTTAGTGTTTTTTCTACATAAAAAATAGAAACTGCGAAAGAAAACCTTTTACTTAAATAATGTACCTTCAATTAAATTTAACTTTTAAAAAAAAAAATCCCATTTTTTGTTTGCTTTTTGATAGAATTGATTTTTTTTTTGTGTTTTGTGTTCAACGAAAGTTTCGATGACTTTTATTTGTGGACATAAAAATGCAATTGTGTCGATTAAAGATAATATGCGCCATTAAAGCCAAATGGAAAATTAAAAAATTGTATTGTACTTGCGGCTTGTCCGAAACTGATGTTCCCCTACAAGCACAAATATTTATTTTATTCAATTATTTTTAGATACCAAGAACATTTCTTATAAAAGATAATTTTTCTACTGGCGGCGTACATCATAAAATAAATATAATATGATATAATATAATATAATAATTGTCTGAGATATTTGGCTTGAAATTGACGGAGTAAATATTATTTTAGATTATTCATCATCACTAAAAAAGAGATGACCTTAGACAAAACTTAATAGCAGCAATAGTCATACTTCTGATCGTATCAATTTGATTTTATAATTTAAATGTTGGATTTACTATGTCCAATGAACAATTGTCATACACTTGCTGTGTAAGCAAAGTTTGTGCGAAACGATTTCTTTAAGTGTATGCGAAAAGCACGCACGGCATAGTTGAAATACAAATACATGCGCGTTAAATAAATATATACATGTGTGTAGTTTGTGTTGACTGTGCATGAATGTGTAGCGATGCCGTTTAGAGTTATGACTGCCAACAGATGTGCGCAATGTCGGCCGTTGTGGAACGATATGAGCGTAAATATAACCATGGCCGACTAAAGAAAACTCACTGAAATGCACATGAACATATGTGACTACTGATAAGCAAAATGGCTGCTTCCGCGGACAGACAGACAGACAGGCAAACTTAACATTTTTATACATTTACCCAAATGATTACTATAAGGAAAATCATAGGCTTCTTATTTTGTTGTGAGACAAAACATGACAAACATTACATGATGCCTTCATCGCACTATTGCTGCTTAATATTAGTGGAAATATGGTTTGTTTTTGTTAACATGCTAGTCGGCCAATTTTATAAAAGCATTGGAAGTATCTAAAATCGAAACAAAAACAACTTGACCTTTTAGAGAAGTTTTTTTATAATAACTTAAAATTATTGAAAATATTCTTAATTGTATTTTTAAGCTCTTCACTTCTTTGAGTTTTTGGCAACTTGATAGTTAATTTTGTCCTGAAATCATTCTTTATGACAATCCAATTTCATGTTTGACTTCCTTTAAATATTTCCACTTATTTGGCACCATCTTCTATCTAGAGAAATTAAACTGTTGCTTTTTAAAACCGTAATTGTCCCAGCTGTGTTGTGCGGTATAAATGTTTGGGGTACCATCTCTAGAAATGCTTTAAGCCAGCGCAAATACGGCTTTAAGAAAAATCGTTCAAGCTCCTTGTTTTACGAGGATGCCCATAATTCGTCGTGATGGTGAGGTTCCTTCTATCTTACAACAAATTAACCGCCAGACATCCCGTTTAAATGTATGTTTGGCAAGTGCTTTGGCTGACAGCGCATCTCGTCCGATTTCAGGAAGACTAAAGAGGATATTTCCTGAAAGCCTTCCGCTACGGCGTCTGCCCACACAATTTTTCTTTTTTTAGTTTTGTACATTTCAAACCGACTTTTTTTGGTTTTAAATGTCATTGCATTCGTTTTGTGCGTTAAGCTTTCTTACATGTAAAGTGCTGCGCTTTTCTGTTACCGAAAACAGAGATTTATTTTCATAAATATTTTAGATTTGTAAAGCGATTTTTGTGATTTCACCGTCAACATCACTGAGATAAAAATAAAAGCTTGTTTATGATACTTATGATGATTATTATTACTTATCAAATTAAGAACAAAAAAGTGATTCAATTTTTTAATAAAGCAATATTGGCATTTGAGTACTTTTTTCAAGGTGAAACTAACCAATTTGATTCTTCAATCCAATACAAATATATTGTGGAAGAGCCATTATTATAATCAATTTTGTTGCTCACTTATTTAAAATTGCGATGTCTTTCCCACCAATTGTTTTTTGCAGGATACTTTCCCCTTGGATCTGAGCATTGCCTGACTTGGATCTGCTTGGATGTACTGTTCTGCACCGCTAGCATTATGCACTTGTGCACGATATCTGTGGACCGCTATCTATCGCTACGTTATCCGATGCGATTTGGTCGGAACAAGACAAGGCGGCGAGTCACACTTAAGATTGTCTTTGTTTGGTTGCTGTCGATTGCCATGAGTTTACCGCTCAGTTTAATGTACTCGAAGGTAATATTGAATCCAAGCCCGAATTAATTAAAAAGCTCACTTGCGTTCATTCATTTTTGCAGGATCACGCTTCCGTGCTTGTGAATGGCACCTGTCAAATTCCGGATCCGGTTTACAAACTCGTCGGCTCTATTGTCTGCTTTTATATACCGCTGGGCGTCATGTTGCTAACCTACTGTTTGACGGTGCGCTTGCTTGCGCGTCAGCGTCAGAATCTCGGTGGCAGCAATCCAACGACGGCGGCGCCGGGCTGGACGGCAAGTGGCTGGTTTGGTCAAACACCGGCGCTGGGTAAGTGAGCTTGATCTCTGGCTGCTCGAAAAATTTCAACATTTCAACTTAAAACACGACATTTCACGCGGTGTCACATTTCCCAGCCACAAGCACGCCAAGTCTGTGTCACAAAATGCGGCAAAAGTTTCACATATTAAGCAGCTTAGGCATGCACTCAGTATCAGTTTTGGCATAGCAAAAATTGTCAGTTTCAGGCTCGCACTTAGAGTGGCGCTTAAGTCGTGGGCAAGGCGGCTGAAATGTGTGTGGGCAACAGTGCACATTGAATATGATTTTTGCGCTTTTAGTTTTGAGTTTGACTCCTTTATTGTGCACAAGAGCACACACTAGGCAGACTGAGCAACGTGCAACAACATTTGGCAAATATGTGGAGAGTTCGAATACAAAACTTGGCGTCCAAAAGCACTTTGCATATTCATAGCCGTACGAGTGTGTGGTGCATTGAGTCCGCTCCTGAGTGCTGTCAAAAGTGCGCTGTCGTTGTGCGTGTGTGTGTTGGTAAGTGGAGAACGAGTCAACACTGCAAGAGTTAGTTATTTGTGCTAAATCTGTTGTAAACTACTGCCATTTTGCTCAGGCACGTACGGCATGTGCAAGTTTGCTGCGGTTGTTGCCTCCGTGCACAGAATTGTGCCGCTCAACTTTGACATGCATGTGTGCAGGCAGAATTGGCGCATTTATTCAACTACTATTTAGTCAGCCAGCACGCTTTCAACAACTTTCGAAGTATCTTTTGCAACACATTTTCATTTTCCTATTTTCATGCTGTCAACACAAATTATTTGTAGCATACTTTTTTGGTTGGCGCGTACTTAATTGTTTCTTCTTCTTTCAAACATACATAATTCATTTTAAAGAGCGTCGCTGCACTTGGCGTCGTTTGCTGAAGCCCGGACAGACAACAAACTCGACGTCAGCCATGCATGCACATTCGGCGAACTCAACGGATACGGATCTATCCACATTAGATAATCATGAGCTCTGGTTGCCCGATTCGAGGTATTATACTTCAATGCAGCGAAATGTCTCATTTTGTTTGTCTTTAATTATAATTTATGTATGCTTTAGTGTGCCGGAACCTACGCATACGACAATGACCGCATTACATCAATTCGGCGCTGAGATGCTGAAATTATCGCGTGGCCTTGAGTCGGTGGCTTCATCGTCGACAACGTGTTCGCCCACAAAATCAGAATTTTCCATATCGAATCATTTGCAATTTCCATGCAGTCCACAACGCTATGTGCACCAGCAACACCAACAGCAACAGCAGCCGCAGCAACAACTATTGCCGACAACAGTTGCATCTGCAGCTTATTTGCATCATCAGCAGGTTGCTGCCACAACAACAACATCATCAAAGCAAGGCACACAACAGGTACAATGTCAAAAGCTCGAGCTTGGTTTCCGGCAAAAGAATACGGCCGGCGCATACCTCAACAACAGCGAACACAACCAGCGACAACAACTGCAACATTCGCCAACGCCCGCGAGGTGAGTGCTAAAGGGTCCCATACATTTTTAACAAAAACGATAAAACATTACGCTTTAATTGTATCTTAATTAAGGTGGCGGAGCGAGTGGCTCCTTTGAGGCCTTCTCCTGATTACAACAGCTTTGTTCATTTCTTTTTTAAGTATTGAAGTTTTCCAAGAGCAGCATGTGAAAAAAAGCCGCCGGCAATTGAGTTTTACAAAAAAAGCGGTTCCCGAAAATAATTAAAAATAAAAATAAATTAAATTCTATTCTTTGCCGTTCTATTCTATTTTCGATAGAAGTAAAGTAAATAAGTTGCGCAATGGCGTGTGGAAGTGCTTAAAAAGTAGAAGCTTTCGCTTTCCTTTAAGCACTCCTTTTAGGGTGCTCCCACTTCGATTTTGCTTTGTGCCTGGGTCTTTAAAGATTTATTTGTTGCCTTCAGCCTGAATAACCCGCCCACAATGTGACCAAAAAGGCCACTGAAATGGCAACCGAGTCATTCAACATGAAAGAAAGCAAAAAGTCTTTTAAAGTATTTTGCGCATTTTGTTTTGAGTGAATTTTTTTACTCTTCACGCAATGATTGAATAGCATTGTGACTTTGTCATGCAGTTTGTAACACACAAAAAACAAAAAAAAAAAAAAAACATCTAATACCATTTGAACATATAAATTCTTGATCAGCACAACAAGTTGAGTTGATTACGACATGTCGGTCTGTCCATCTATGTCTGTAAGTCCGCCTCCTCCCACATTTTTTAAAACGAGAGACTTGCAATTTTATTTTACTGTTTTTTTATGTTGCATTGAAATTGTTAAGTCCCCATTATTGATACTGCAATGCTTCTACAACAAAGAAAACTAGAACGGAGATCACCCAAATTTGTATTTTCGACGACACTTAAATCATTTTTAGGAAGACCATATATAAGAACATTTCGCACAACCTGAAAAGTTAATTGCCTTTAGATGATTTATACTTGATTAGACAAATCCCTATGGTCATATTTGTCTAACTCTCTATATAAAATATACTAACGGATCTCACAATTATAAATCTATCAATCTATAAATTTAGCAAGGAGTTGATGATGATGTCTTTAACAACTTCACGTTGGTCAAAATTAGGATCTCCAAAACTATCACTTCATCTTCAAAAGGAATGATCAAAAGACTTATTGATAGAGTAATGCCTGTTTGTCCGAACTGCTTCATATTCACAAGCTATATATTGCAGTCGCTCAGTGACGGTTTAAAGCGTATTAAATCTTCAACATGATCAAATATTCTTTTTTTCTTCTTTCTCTAAAATTTTTCCTCTTTTTTTTAATTTAATTTAATTTACATTTCATTTGTACAAAATCAATACCGAGTGTAAGAGGATTCGAGCTAATCTGCGGCTGTGAGTAGGCAATGAAATAGTATGTAAATAACGCCGCTAGTCCATCTGACAACTTGTTGTTGGTATTTGTGTGCTGTATTTTTTCCCTTGGTGGTTTGAACATTTGCTTGTGCAAACAGAGGCTGCAATGAAAATTGTGTTATGACTTTAATCAAAGTTTTCAATGCCGCTGCAGAGCCGTGAGCCAGGAGCGCATTTAATTCGGTTTTGCCGGCGTGAATTAAAAGTATATCCACGCCAATGCGCGTTCATCAAGCATACACCGCGTAAGCTCGCATGTGGCGCGTTGAAGAAAGTTGGGTTTGACGTGTATTCGTTTAGCGTTTTTATGCTGACACTTCAGCGATATGCATATCTATGTTGACTATAAGCTGCTTTGGGTTTGTATGTGTGACAAAGCGTGTATCTCTGTTGCAGACTCAGGTGATGGTGAACGCTTCAGTTGGCAAATGACAGTCGAAATTCAAATGAATTTGCGCGCTGACTTTGAGTTAATGCCAAAGTTTTGTGCGGCGTCAAAGCTCATTATTCAGCGCAGCCATTTTTGATTGTGCACGCAAAATGTACGTTTGTCTGTGTTCGCACTTTCAACAAATACACACACACACATACATTTGTATAAACAGACACAGACACAATTACACTTATGTAAGCAGATACGTGTGTGTGGTTTTCTGTTTGCCGCTCATTATGCAAAGGACAACAATGAGGCTGCTTTCGCATCTCATCTCCTTTTAATGTATCTGTGTGTGTGTGTGTGTGTGTGTGTGTGCTTTCACCATTATTGTTTGAGCATTAACCACAAAGGAATTAAACAGCTGCTAAGCTCATCAAATGTGTAAAAGCAAGACGTGTAGTTTTGAGGGGCAAAGGGTGCGCACATGCCCATTCGACATTACACATTGGAGTGTCAACTTGTCGTTTCATTGTAGAAGTAAAGAAAAACGTTAAATTCAACGTGCTTATACACTTCGGCTTCAGTTAGTATTTTTTTGCTTTTCTTTTCTGTTTTTGTATCTTTCATGGTTTTCTTTATACATATGTATCTCACTTCATTCTCTCTCTGTATTCGTACGTGTAAGAGTGCATTTTACGAGTGTGTAAGTACAAGTACGTATGCTGCTTTTTAATTATATTGCTTTGGTAATTTCTAAGAGCTTGTGAGTGAGTTTCAAGCACTCCGAACAGTGAGACTGCTAATCTTGCAGAAGGCCATAAATTTGTTATTTTTTATTCACTCAGTTGTAAACGCTTTCGCCAAACCATTTTCATGCTTTCCTTTGTCTGTTTTATTATATATATATATATTTTTTTGTGTTGGGCGTTTTATGCATATTCCTTGTTTAATTATAAGATGACAAATCGTCTGACAATTAAAGTCTTTTGTTGGTCCTTTATACGATTTTTTCGCGTCAAGTGGCAAAAAGCATTGATGAAAAAGGGTCGTTTCAAATTTGATTTGATTGCATGTCATTTGTATATCATGTATGTATACTTCATGTTAAGACATGAATTTCATGGTGGGTCAAAACTCCCCTACTTGTGATATTTAATAAATTTGTATATTATTATATGAAAAATGTTCAATTTTCAAGCAAGAACAACGACATGTGTTGAAAGAATGAGATGAAATTATAAAATGGGATCTTGATTTGTATAGAAAATTTTTGTCAGAAAGCCTTTACTCATTACTTGATGAATGAGTTTATTATTGTTAAAAAAAACTTTCTTTAATTGAAACAAAACATTATCTTTTCAGCACACCCACCATATTCTCGCAGCGTATTTGCAGCTACAGCAAGCGAAGGCGCGCTTCTGCAGCCGTGACCGGCCGCGATGTGCGTGAGCGTGACCAGGAGACGCCGCCAACAAAGCGTAGGAAACGCTTTAATAGTCTACCCAAAAATGTGCTGTTTTCGCACTCGACCCAGCAGTTGAGTCAGCCGACAGAAGAGTGCGACGAGAACGAAGACGAAGCGACTAACAGCCAGGAGTCGGCGGCCAAGAAGGGCTGCCACTCGGATACGGAGTTGGAAAGCGGCAGCGGTTTCGGTGCGAGTGGCAGTGCAAAGAAATGCCATGTCACGCAGCAGACACATTCTGCCGACTACTTGCAACTGCCGCCGGTCTGCACATGTCCCTATTTTGGCGATAGGCCGCTGCAGAAATGCGTCAAGACAGCGGAGGTTAAGATAATCTCCTCCAACTTTACAACGGCAGTGACGACGTCGCCCAGCGAAATGGAACTGCTGCTGTGCACAACAACCGCCGGCACAGCGTCTCACGCTGGCCACAGCCCATCGCACACAACAAATGCTGTGGTGAACACCGTCGGCAGTGGCGGCGGACTCAGTCCTATCTTACCGTTGTATCAGCAAAAGTCACCGAGCCACAGTCATCATAATGTGCATGCGGCAATCGATGGCGGCAACAGCTATCTCGCAGCGCCCAGCACGCCCTGTCCGGGTCGTCGGAAGCTGAGCATTTCCAAAACCGCCTGCGTGGTTACCTGGGACTCGAGCCGTCATCGTCGGCGGGGCTCCAGTTTCGGCGGCGTGCGCACCTCGCTGCTGCTGACGCCTACGAAGACAACGACGGTGCCCACATCGACGTCGGCAACGCCGTTGCGCAGATCTGCGACGCTGCGCAGTCACAATAACATGAACTACAATCAACATGCAACTACCGAGCTGAGCGGCTTGAGTTGCCTCAAGTCGAAGACCTCAAAACAAACGCCACACTCCTCGCCCTGCCTGCTGCAACGCAACCAGACGGTACGTTCACACCACTCACGGAACTCGAGCGTGATATCGCGCAACTCGTCGCGTCACGGCCGCATCATACGCCTCGAGCAGAAGGCGACGAAAGTGCTGGGCGTGGTCTTCTTCACATTCGTCATACTGTGGTCGCCGTTCTTCGTGCTGAACCTGCTGCCCACGGTCTGCGGCGATTGCGAGGATAGAATCGATCATTGGGTCTTCGATGTGGTCACTTGGCTGGGCTACGCGAGTTCCATGGTGAATCCGATATTCTACACAATCTTCAATAAGGTCTTCAGGCAGGCCTTCAAGAAGGTGCTGCTCTGCCGGTACACGGGTCAGTCTAAGTGGCGTCCGAGCAGATAGCAGACGCCAGGCAACCTGCAGACGTTCAAGTGCGGCGGCGGTTTTGACTTAGAGGCCAGTGACAAGCGTTTGTTTGGCACGGCTGCCGGCAGCGGTCCAAACTTTCGTGGCATGCTCAAGCGCAGCAGCAATGTCAGCATAAGTCAGTGCAGGTAAGCGATACAGCTTGAGAATGCCAAACGCGCGTTTGGCTTCCGTTGACCTGTGCTTTGAAACAGCTTAGAAGTTTCGTTGGTTCGCTCACTACTTATGGCTGCTTGCGCACATATCATCGAATTAGTTTTTAGTCTGCTTAAGCACACAAGCCATATTGTTTTTGTGTGCACAGTGTGACGAACACGCAGTCTAACCACTGTTCTTTGGGTTTTTAGGTAGCTTAGTGCTGATGTCTTTGGCTCTATCCGTTTATGTTCTTGTGTGCATGTGTATGCGTGTAAGGATTTGTGTGCGTACGTATTGGTGTCTGTGTATGTGTGTGTGCGTGTGTTTGTGATTGTGTGTTTGTCTACGTTCGGGATTAAGTGCTTATGCATCACTAATTAATTTCAAATTCAATTTGCATGCCACTGAGTCCAATCAGAACTTGAACGCTGGCTGTGTGTGTGTGTGTGTGTATGTTTCTGCCTATTTGCGTTCTGCTGCAAAATTCAATTAATACTTAAAGACATTTCACTAGAAATTCATTTAAAACAAGGACGATTGGCTTTGGAATTTCTCATCATTGAACAATACGTTTAACAATAATTTGTTCATCAAAAATTCCTCAATTTGTGTTGTTGTTGTTGTTGGTTGTATTCAACAATATAAATGAAGAAAATGTAACGTATATTATTTTTGAAATTGTTTACATTTTTATTTGTTAGAAAACAGACAAATTGCAACAAAGATTCATTCTTGCTGACATTTGCGCCTTTTGTATATGATTATTTAATCAAGAGCAACAAAGTAAAATGGCTTAGTGTTTATTGTTTTGGTCAAGTAATTTTTTCCATACTTTTAATTCCTTTTTTTTATCTTGTCTTAGCTTGAAGTGCTTCACTGAACTACACTCTAGAGCAAGCTAAGTGGCTGAGGCTCTTCGTTATTTGCTGTAAAGTTACTGAAGACAATATGCTATACAATTGCGTCATTACTTTATTATTTGTTCTAAACAAAGAGACACAGCAACAACAACAACAATAACAACAATGTGCGTAAAGCTTTTTCAGCAAATGACAAAAAGTCCAGAAGTACGTCAGTGAAAGTAAACTTTCTTTATTCGTGCAGTCGCTTTCTTTTGGTTTTATTTGCGGTCATCGCAGTAATATAACAAGCAGTAAAGCCGACAAAGTCGCAAAACTCACATTGGATTCATGAAACCCAAGCAGAGTCGAAATTTCCGACATTTAGACAAATTTTTTAGTTCGCCAGCGTTAAGCACTCAAGGTGAACTTGCACACACACACACACACACACACACACACACACACACACACACAGACAGCCAGGCAAAGGCAGTCTGTATTGTAGTAGAATTTTCAAAGTCGACGCTTACACTTAAGATTTATAGCTCTTTTATCGTCAGCGGAAATATGTTTTCCACTTCATTGACTGCGCCTCAAATTGTCTTTTCTCAAGTGTCACGCCGCCGGAAGACAGCAAAAGACTTCCTTTAACTTTAATAGCGTTTAGCCAACGAAAAGTTATTGACAACAAGTAAATTTGAGTATACAGACATACAAACATATATCATGGAATAGTCTTTGTTTTTGCAGGCTCAAATGACACAACTTCTTGTATTCCATAGAATTGTCATACATTTTTCTATTACAATGAATTTCTTTTCACACACTACCGAAGATCGTTCGACTGTCCTTGGAAGAGGCTTTTAATGAATATGTCAGTGAATGTGTTTAAAACACTTTCAATATGTAAAACTTTTGTTCTTGGTACCAAACGCCTTATGAAATCAAAAAGAAACAAAGACTCTATGCATCTAAAATGTTTGGCTAGTGTACTATGTTGTATTACTTTTCCGTATTTATTGAAGAAATATAAATATCAAGCTATTCAATCCAAAATGGTTGGTCGACTCACGCTTGTATCGCTTGCCTTCCTTAGTAAGAAAAGTTGAGTGTCTGTGACTAAATTTCCATTTGTTTCTAATTGCATTATTATATAAATTATAAAAAAGATATAATCATATGTATTAAGTTTTGGTTTCTGCAACTGTAAAAAGTAGTCTAAGATAATCGTCATTAGTTTAATTGTAAACAGAAAATGTAAATGCAATTTTCAGTATAGAGAGGGGAAAATATGAGCAAAACGCTTTTAATTCCATAAAATACATACATACCTACAGCCGTATGAATGTATCAGTCTTTTATGTGATTTAACTCTTAAGGCATCATTGGTGGACTCAAGACCATTTAAAGTAGCAAAGCCGCAATAAGCTGCACTCTGCAGGCTTTCATTTTGTGTTTTGGAAACTACTTTAGAGTAAAAGGTCCATTTAACATTTTAAATGTGAATTAGCTGATAAATGTGTGTAAATAATAAAATACCTAACTTAAAATTGTTGTTATAAATAGAATTTAAACTAATTTAGTGACGATATTGAATATCATTCTTCTACTACACATAAGCAAAATAAATGTACTTCAAACTGTATTTAGTGAACACAAGTGAATCAAGTGTGATTTTGTTTTATTTAAATTTTATATTAAACTTGATTTTTTTCTTGGTAGTTTAAGATGTGCAATTCAGAAATAAACCATAAAAAACTTCTAAAATTGTTTGTTCAATATAAGTTTTTTGCGCAACGGAGCGGCAATTTATAAAAATCTGCAACAAGTCATTTTACAGATGTAAGTGCGAAAATATGCAAATTACAGTCATTTATGCGCATTTACAGAAGAAACAATAAAGTAGCACGCAATAATTGCAACAATTTGCCGCACTGCTAATAACAAATGCAGAAAAAAAAAATACAAAAAATAAAAACAACACAAAAATGGTGAAAAAGAAAGGCATAAAAGGATCTGCAATCTGTTGATAATGACATGCGTTGACGGGAAGCGTTTACTGCTGATTTTTTTGCTATTTTTGCTGTTACAGTCAATTTCTTCACATCAATCCATATGAAATTCTACTCAATTAAGCAAAAGCGCAGCGCTTGAATACACAAAAACAAAAAAATGGTTGACAGCGTTCAGTACACCGCAATCGGAATGAAGTGCGCTCGATGCTGGAAATGAAGTGCACTCAATGCTGCCACGCTCAATAAATGGCGTTTTACATGAATACACACAGTCGGTTAACAATATACATAGAAATAAAAGAACTATAAAGCGGAAAATGTTGTCAAGAAGTCATTTATGTTTTTTTTTAGAAATTTCATAAAATTTGTTTATATATTCTTTTTTATTCATTATTTTTTGAATGTAAATTCTGAAGTTTCGCGAGACTTTTTAATTAAAATAAGCTTGTACTAATTGGGCGCAACAAATTTCAAGCATAAGTGGCAACTTATTAGCTAAAAAAATATGTTGATTATCTCTTACTCAGCATTGCTTAATTTGTTTATAGCTGAAATAAGCGGATAAACAAGCTTTGTGTGTTTGAGTTTTAAAATGAAGGGGAAGCCAAAGTGCTTTATTGGCTATGAAAGAACGCAGCAATTCAAATACGAAAAGAAAGCTAAGCGCACAGTAGAGCTGAGCGAAAGTCGATGTTCGCACCATCGGTTTTTGCTAACCTCGATGTTGGCGACAATCGATGTTGACGATGCTAAGAAGAAAAACTTGGATGCTTAATTGAATTGGAACAAAAGCTTGTTGACTATTTTAGGTTTTAAGGCGCATCTGCGGTCATAAACCAGTTGTCCTGAATTCCTGAATGTGCGCTCGGACTCATAGGATTCTGGTACACAGATGTATCGTTTTATAATTTGACTTGGACTTGGACTTTTTCATCATTATTCTAAACAAAAATTAGTATTATTAACCATTTGTAAAAAATATTTCTCATTTACATACCTCCCAATATTGTAACGCATCTACGTCTTCAGATGTATATGGCTTAGCAATGTAATTCGTCCCCGCTTATGTGGATTTGGCTGATTAGATTCGTGGTATCACCCTTGGTTTTAATCTACCTTCGCAATGGTTATAAATTGCCACTTCCTCTGCGTATTTCTCTATATTTTAACTGTCACAATGAAATTATCCAAAATATATTTAGTGCTAATCAAAAATATTAAAGTTATATACTTACACTCTTGCCGCTTTCTTCGTGATTGGTCTTGGAAATAGTAGGAATGCAAAAATTCGGTGCATCGATGTTTGTGATTTTCCCAAAACATCGATTAGTCGATTTTAACATCGATGCTTCGCCCAGCTCTAGCGCACAAGCATTTCAGTTACAATCTGCCCTACCAAAATAATGTAAAAGCTCCTTCTTTTTTGTTTTTTTTTTCTTTCTGCTTGTAAATGTAAATACTGCATTGCTTTTTGCGCATTGTCGGCATTGCCTCAAGTATTTCATGTTTTCTTTTTGGCTTTATTACCGCCGATTTCGTTGTCTACACTTTGCATCCGTTAAACCACCAACCAGAAAAGTGGTTTTCTACAACATTTTTGCATGATAACTTTTTGCAAAAATTGAAAGTTCAATTGCACAACTTTCGAATTATGCGCTCAACATAAACCAGCATGCTTTATTAAAATATCATATTATTGTTGGTCGGAATTATTTTTGAGCTATGCAAATGCACATATTATTTATGGGCGTTTTGACCGCTTATCGTGTTAAAAGTAAATGTTGTTATTGCCTTTTGCAACCGCAATTTTTACGCAAATCAATTAAAAGTTCCATGCAGGCAAACAATTTAAATAGTTTGCATTTTGTGTTTTAGCTCGCTCATACACAAATGAATAACACGTATACGCCGCAGCGTCGAGCACAGTGAAAAATACGCGGTTAGCCACTAAATTCGCGAAAATATGTTTATAAACTAATTTATTTTAATCCGCTTCAGCGAAAATGAAATGCTGACTGTACATTTCGACATTTGAAGAACCGCTACGGCACAGCCGAACAAAGGCGTGGAACGCTCGCTGGCAACGTGCTGCTTTTGAAGTCAACGAAAAATTAAATTACCATAAAGGAATGTGTTCGGCCGGCAGGCAAGCAAGCAAGCAGGCAGGCAGGCACAAATATTTTAATTGAAAACAATCAATAAATTAGGCTTTCAAACTAAAAGCATCTTGCTACACACATAGTCCTTGAAAAGCAACATTCTGCCGGCGTGTTAAAGTATTCAGTCGATACAATTATAAAGTCATGAAATCATTTTTGGAAAAATAAGAGTTGCTGTCGTAGCACAAAGCACAAGGGCGTATGAAATATCCTCTAGCTGTGCTGTGTGTAAGTTATTGCCAAAATGTTGTTAAAGCTCATGCCTAAAAGCGTTTGGAAATTAAATTTGGCTTTTAATTAAACGCACTTGAATAATTGAAAACATTCATTGTGAAATTGCTTTATTTAATTGCTGGCGAGCGAACTGATTTAAATATATGCGTGTTGTCGTAGAATGAAATTGCATTTTATGCAAACTGCAAACGCTTCTGTTTGTTGAAACCATTTTGTTGATATGTCATAAATTTGTTTGCCTTTCGAACAGCACACAAAACAACCGCGCACGGCTTTCGGCCATCATGTGCAATAATCTACTGACAATCATACACACACACACACATACAAACACACATACAACGCAGCGTCATTATTATTCTGAGCTCTGCGTCAGTCCCGCCACAAGAACTGTTCGCTTTATAAGTAGACACACGTACATACAAAACAAAGACTGTAATTTGCCTCAAGGCTATAAACTTTAGTGTGCATGTGTAATATATTCAATATAAGCATGTCTAAGTATGTGTGTGTTTGCGTTCTTATTTTAATGGCACTTCAATATGTCTGTATTTGTGCGCGCAATTGTGTACACCAATTATAATTTTCCAACGCGTTGAAATGCAACAATTATTGTAAATTAGTACATTTTGCCCAGAAACGTTTTACGACAATGTTCAATTAATATAACACATGCTTTACACGGCTTAAAGTCGAACAGCGATTTGTGACTTTTAATGAGCAACTCTATTTTTAGCATTTCTTGTTTTTTTCTAATAAAATGCTCTTTAATACTTACGCATATAAATCGATCCCAACTTCACTCTCGGCTAGACGAAGCTTAGCAAGCACTTAGAATAAATAAACGTCGTTTTCAGTAAATTAAACTTGTTCTCAACTGCCGAATTCAGGACCAGTAAAAGAATTAAACATAGGAAATGAAAGGAATATTTTTCAAATAAATTAAATTAAAGTATTTTATTATTTAATGTTATATGTCGGCAGCTTATAATTGATTGTACTAGTAATATTAAGTGGAAGAATTGAAGTACAATCGGTAGTCTTTATACCAGTATGTTGCTGAATAATTTATTTATTTATTTATTGAAAAATGTTGACAACTAACTGCTAATGTAAATATACAAAATATACTAAGAACTAACGTGGTAGCGATTTAAAAATAATATATGTTGAGGGAAATATATTTGCATTATGCAAGCTCAGCCATGAGTGGACAGATTTGTGAATTTCGTGAAGATCCGACACTTGGCAATGTATATTGTAAGAAGTCGTCAGCCAGAAATAGAATTCCCGGAACCTCGAAGATACCTACGAAAAGGATCGTGAGGAGCAGAGTTAGTTGTGCATCTTTGTAAGGCTAGTGGAACAAAATTCCTAGTTGTGAAAGAAAAACGGTTCCCAAAATGATTCTACGGTGTGCCAATGATAGAAGGTCAATAAGAAGAAGCCTATCCTGGTATGACGGCAACCTTATGCTAGGATTCCAGTTGAGGCCACGAAGGGCAAAAAAGAGGAATTGCAAATTGGAATAAGAAGAGTGTAACAATTGATCTCTGCATAAATAAAACCCATTCAGTTGACAGCAGGCAAGTTTTTTGAAGAGGAACTAATATTGGTTATTTGTGGCCAAGTATATGGTTGATCGAAATTAGTTTGATTAGCTGCTGGAAATATCATTAACAGACTCAGCTTATTAAAATCGTCGAAATGGAACTCTATACGGAAAACTTTAACATTGTTTATGTATCTACGGTGATTTAATTTGAAAGCGGCAAACATTTTTATACATGAATATATTTATTATTTTTGACTTATACAAAGCGAATTCTCAACGCATATTGTTTCGAGAGGCATAAAGTTGGGTTTTGTTTTAATTTACCTTAATATTACGGCCCTAAATGTGCTGAAATAGCAAGTCATAAATTCGGTAATGAGTGAATACATAAAAAATATGGTCAACAACAACAACCACAAAAATAATAAATAAATAAATAAATAAATAAAAAAAATTATGTATATAATCACATTAAACGGTAGCCTAAGCTTTTTTTTTTTGAATGCACGCATTATGGCCGTTAGCCATTACTCATACAGAGAAGCATATCTGAAACACAAAAAGTACGCAAACCATCGATTCTATAAGACAAAAAAAAAAAAAAAATAACAAGAAACAAAAACAAAACCACTGAATACCTTTTATACTTACACGAAAACAGGAAAAACTCGCAAACAGGAGCAAAAAGTAAAAAAGTCTTTTTGCTGTTGTACAACAGACACACACACACACACACACAAGCATACAAACACACAAAGAAGTAAATAAATACAAACAAGGACATTGACAACAAAAATAAAAAAAAAACAAACAGTACGAAAAGAAAAAGGTAATAATATAACGGAAAGTCTAACAAAAGAAACGTACAGCAGGAAGGAAAAGCAAACATAATGAGCGAGCTGAGCGAATGAAACAAATGAGTCACTATAAATACGCGCTCAGACATTTAGATTTGAAACGTACGATTTTAACAAACGAAAAAGATATGACATACGCAAAGAATTAGAAAAAAGTAAAATACGTGATCGGGGATTAGGGATTAGGGCACCGAGAACAGGGAACAGCAGGTGAGCAATGTACGGGTGGGAGGTGTTAGCGATATGCGTTTAAAAAGTTACTTATGCCTTTATACAAGTTGGTGTGTTCTTACGACATCAACATGCTGTCGGTGTGCGTCTGTTTGAGCACCTTTCGTGGGTTTTGGCACAATGAAAAATGTCAAGCTTAAATGAGTTGAAAACTTTTCTATATCTCAGTATGCCAACTTTTGCATACGAAATGTGCAGGATATGAGCACAGTAACTTTGTATTTGCGCCTACAGCTTTCCGCACCCATGCAAAGACAATGAAAGTGGCTATCGCTAAAGCTTAAATGTTCTTCGAAAGTAAAAGAAAAGTTTATGAAAATTAAGCTGAAATCAGCGACGACATTTCGAATGGTAGCCGATAAAGAAGTTATGAACTCGAAAAGGCGCAGGGCTTAATGACGTCTACGTTCGCGCTTGTCTGTGTAATTTAAAATTAAGCAAACATGTTTTCACCATAATTAAAGTTGCTACAATTAAAGAAGTTGTCACTTAGCCATCATCCTTCTTTGCGGCTAGCTTCTGGAGCAGCGTGAGGAAGGAGAACGCTTGCGTTACGACCTTGGAATACAAATAGACCGTTAGTAGCTGTAGAAGTTCGTTGCATGCGTCGACACTTACCGACCTCAAGCGATCCACATCCATGACATAGAACTTACCCGCGGTAAGTTTGACAACGCGCCTTGAGTTCGTCAGAAATATGAGCACATCCTGGCGTATCGAGTGCGCGTACTGCCACCAATTAGAGCGCCAGAAGGCCTCACCAGCGCGCACGCTGTGATTGCGCAACAATTCGCCGCAGTATGTGAACATGAGCAATTCAAAGGCGGTCAGACTGAGATATTGCAATTGGTTAACGATCCGTATAGTCGTGCGCTCGCCCTGGACGCCCACGAAGACAAGCAGGCACAGTTGGATTGTAATCTGAAGTGATTTAATCAAACAGTAAGGATTGAAAAGCGCCTCCAGAGTATCACATGACTCTAGTATAAATCGGTGATGATGTACGCAGTCGATGAGCGCAATGTGCAGGGCGTTACTGACATTGCCATTAGGTGAGCTTGATTGGTCTTGCTGACGTTGCAGTTGTGCAAAAACCCTCAGGTCTGTTTTGTGCTCCTTGAGAAAAACGTACTGATTCAATTCGTCTGAGTCATAAGCACACTGTGGAACTTTTTTTCTAAAAAAAAGAAAGCCGAAACACGATGAAAAAACTTTGTTTAAGAACTCCAAACTTACTGGTTTACTGGGACCTATTTTCGGCTTGCCGAAACTTGTATACTCTTGCAAACTTTTTCCCATTTATTCTTATTAGAAGATCCTTTTTTAATTTTCCAAAAAGAATTATATACGTAGCCACGCCCATTTTCGCCCTTATGTTCGATTCTTATAAAACTTTGGATTATACTCAAGCATTAATAAAAACACGTTATTACAAAATTTGGTCTGTTTATATTCAAGAACAAAAAAGTTTCTCTAACAAAAACCTTCTTTTTGGCCGATCGTTCCTATGGGAGTTCTATGCTTTAGTATCCCGATCTTGACCATTTTTGCACTATGAATTTGTTTATGTCATAAAAAAACATGCTGTATGCTATAGTGGTCCGATCGAAATAATTCTGAGATATACAATGACTGGACATATCTGAAGAACTTTTACGTATACATTTTTTCGATATGTTTGAAATTCTAGGAGGAGTTTGCACTGAAACAGACAGACAGATAGACGGACAAACGGACATGGTTATTTGTCTCGTCTCGTCGTGCTGATCAAGAATATATATAGCTTATATAGTCGGAGATGTCTCTTTGTCTGCGTTGCAAACTTCACGACAATGTTAATATACTCTTTTTGCAAGAATATAAAAAGTTTTATAGTACCAACCTCAACATGCTTAAGGGTTCACCTGCCATAATTCGTGCATTGAAATCCAAGTTCTTGAGACTACAATAAAGCACATCGAATTGTGCCAGCATTATGATGCTCAGCATAACGAAAAGCGATGAGCCGTTGCCAAAGATAAGGCCCATGGTCACTTGGCTAAAGAGCTGCGTGACGTAAATAAAAGGATAGACGCCATCTTGCTGCCAAATAACGGCTTACATTAACTTTTGTTTTCACAGCCACTTCATTTCACATACCAACTGATCAAACGGATACCAACACTTGAGCGGTAAGGTGCGCGAGCCCAACATTAAGGGCGTTATGCCCCAAAAAACCACACCAAAGAAGCATGCCGTCTCCCAAATGGCCACGAAGTTACGTGCTCGGCGATAGCCCTCGTAAGCGCTTACAAATGTGTTGCCCGCTATCGAATGATGGCGATACTGACGATTGATGCCGGCCAGGAATGTCATCAACTGCGGCGATCGGTACAACCAATAGCAAGTCGCATACGCGGCAAAGAAGTAGATGACCGTCATGGTGAGCGCATCGGTGATGTCCTGCAGATCGCCGTCAGCGAGCGTATCGAATGTGGTCTTCATGAAGAGCAAGCCCAAGTGCAACGTCGAGAAGATCACCAGCGCGCTGTAGCAATGTGCCAGGCACTTGCCCAGCGGTACCAGGCGCGCTGGCAGCCACATGTGCAGCCCAAGCGGCACTTGTCCCATGCATTGCATCATGATCTCCGGCAGCCAAAAAAGATGCCGCACGCGTGGCTTGTCCTGCACGGCGTACAGTAGGGACGATTCGTTGCCATTGTCGTTTAATGGCATCGTACACATGTCAGTTGGCGACGACCGTTGCACACTTAATGTGTCGTTGTCGTTAAGTGTCGCGCGTATTTAAGGCAACTTAAGCGCCGTCAGAGTGACATTTTCAATTAGCCGACAGCACACACAGCCCATGAACATCTTCAGCAGCGGGCATGTTTTTTATTTTTAGTTGCTCTGCGCTAAATTTATGCAGTAATGACTTTTTAAACTTTCTCAAGTGTACTCTTATGTCTGTCTGTCTGCCTTGGTGTCTATGATTGTGTCGGTTCGTGTGTGTGTGTGTGCCGTGCCACAATCCTTGTTTAAAAGTCTAAATTATGCGTTTCTCCACACCATTACTTCTAAACGCTTGTCGACTTCGTGGAAGTCTTTGCCCCGCAGGTGTACAATTTGCTCAAATGTTTAATTACCATTTAAGTTTATATGCGTGAGAAATGTTGTTTCATTCATTCATTCACTCGTTCATTCATTCATTCATTCGTTGGTTCGTTCGTTCGTTCGTTCGACGGTTCATTCATTAATTGTTAATGGTTTCCACTCATCGAGTCCGCCATTTTCTTGTTCACCCACAATTGAGCAAATATTTATAAGCTGCTTAATTGCTTCTTTCTTCCCGTCGTATAAGCTCCCATTTAGTTGAATTTGTTGTTTTAATTGCCCCACAATTCTGTATTTGCTGAAATTAAACGCTTCGAAGACTCTAATTAACATGATCGTGCACGCGAACAGTTTGATTCTGTTTACAAGTGTACGTGTGCTTGTTTGTTTGTATGCGTGCTTAATTGTGGGTTGGCTTAAGACGACAAATTTGAACTTTATTTGGTAATTAACAATTTACCGAACTTATGAGACACCTTCGTTTCATGGCTAAGTATGATGACGTTCTATGGCAATTTTATTAAATTTATTCAATTCAGATTTCAATACAAATTCACAACGTGGATTATTATCAAAATAGCTTCAAATTCTCTAGAAATTATCAATTTGATTTGATTTCACTTAACAGAAAGTACTTCATCTACTAATCTCAATTCAATTTGTTTTCAGTAAATTCATTTTGTGTATTAATTTCAATTAAACTTACCTTATTTATTGTGCATGTTTTCTTAAAATATTTTAATTGAAATGCTTAATCAAAATAAGCAGAAAAAGCGCTTTGCTTCATACATGAATTCGCAGAACCGAAAATATAAATAAATATGGTCAAACAACTGGCGCTTTTACATTGAGTTTAATCTATACATTTTGTTCAGGCAAATTTTCCTCTCGACGCCACTGTAAATTCGCTTAGCCACATTATTAAAGCAGTTTGAAAAGTTGCGGCAGTAATAAAATAGTTAGAATCGATACACTTTCCTGTCAAACTATCTAACTTAATAACTAACTAACAGTTTTATTGTATATGAGTATCTTTGTTATTTAGATTCATTCCGCTAACTTATTTTAATACAATATTGTGCGTTGAGTGATGTTTTTCCTGTGTCATGTGTTGGTCGTAAGTTGATTGGCGTACCAAAGTGCTCAGCTAACTTAGCAAAGGACGCTTGGTGTAATAACATAAACAAAGGCAATAATTAGTGGTCATTTTTAGCTATTTTTGTCGCCACTTTGGTTACTTAGTGCTCACATCATAAGCATCGAACATTGCCATTGACACATGTCGTTGCATATGCGTCGCCTGCCTCGGGGTGGACTTCAAAAACTGGACCGCACTGTATAAAATTGAATTATGCTTGTGTGTACAGTGTACGCATAAAGCAGGCTTTCAAGTGAAACTTGTTTTGAAGTGGTTGTAGGTGAACACTTAACTCAATTTAGCAACTTGAAAGTTTTGTGAAGAGTTTCCGCAAAATTACGGTTTTTGCACAAAGCACATTTATTTCCAGACACACGAACATTTTTATTGACAAGCGGCCGGAAACACCTAAACACACACACACACAGCAATGCAAAGAGTGAAATAACACATATGCTACAAGTATGCTTCATTAAAGACGCTACACTGAACAAAATTATGGGTTAACTAACATAAAAATGTTAAATATTAAAACATTTTCATAAACTATGACTAAACAACAAATTATTTGCAGTGTAAAGTAGTCTGTATGGCGCATTGCCATTTGCACATTAGTCTGGCTCGCTTGGCAGGCGTTGACATCAACATCAACATCACAAAAATGCTTAGAAAATTGCATTAAAAAGTTTTCGATTTCCTGCGACATTGACGGCATATCCTGTCAGTCCTCTATGTCCTTCACTTGTAATAGTACTTTCGGCCCATTTCTGTGCTTTGTTGTTCAAATTGGCCAGTAAACGAGCTAACAATCTGCTACAAAAAAAAAGGGATCCAGACGACGATTGTTTTGCCACACTTTCACTGACTTCACCCGTCTCGTTTTATCACCAGTATCTGACGGTTTATCAGTAAGTATCTGTGTATCTGTGTGTGCCTTTAAAGTTTGGACAAATGTGCGCTTGTGATTTCATTTTGGGTTGCTTTTCCGTTTTCCGACTGCTGTTGAAGTTATTCTACAATGACTTTGAATGTGTTGAGCGCAGCCAAGCACAAAGCACTTTTTGTTGCTCGCGTTGTTTGACAAATTGTTTTCCATTGGCAACGAAATTGTTCAAAACTTACTGCGCGTTTTTCAATGTCACTTCGTGCTTTATTTATGATCTCCAGTGTCATCTATGTACATGTCGGCTGTTACTAGCATTGACTTGAGGCCAGTGCAAAATAAATAGTTTGCAATTTTGTGCGCCTCCATTGTGACGTAAATTACAAATATACTTTTATATGCACAGCTGGAAGTATTTCCTACGACTTATTGTGGCAGCTCTATATACATTATATGCCATATATACCTATACGTATATATATAAAACTTCGTTCTATCATCAAGAAGGTTTGTTACTAAGTAAAGTATACAAAGACAATGTTAGACCACAAGGAAAATCGACCGATATGTTCATCTGTTCGTCGGTTCCTGTCCAAATGCGAAAGTCCTCTATAGTTGTTTATATTTCGGCAGTGAAAAAAAACTGATTTTAAAAAATTATAATATAAAGCGTATTAGTGTAATATAGCATGTTCTTATTTGGGTTTATTTTTCATTCAAAAGGCTGAGTAAAGAGTATTCAATCTCTGCAAAAATAAAATTTGTTTTTTTTTTTTGGCACATTTTTGGTCATAAATCCGAGGCAAATCAGAAAACAGCATTTTAACAAGTGACTTACGCACCACAAACTACTGCATAATTCAGGTCAACCGCTTCTTTCGCTCTTCAATTCAATGTCCTTTAGTCATAATATTATTTAAGGTAAACTTTCTGTTTTATTATGTTGTTGTATTTACCTTTTGGCTACAGAGAACTTTCAACATAAAAAATAAATTTAAACTAATTTAATTTCGGCGTTTTACTGGCCAAAGGGCAACTTTTATTAGGATGTAAGCTCGCATGCCAACACACACACACACACACAGACATACACTTGTACAGACATACAATTGTGGGCCACGTGTGAGTCGAGTTGGCACTCAAGACGAGTTCGTTTATAGTTGAGCTGAGTTAAGTTGAGCTGAGCTGCGTTGAGTTGAGTAGAGAAAAGTCAAAGGCAACGTGGGCTAAGATAAAATTCATTTGTGTAAGAAATTGTTACACACTGTTGGCATAATGAGGCATGAAAGCTTGTCTGCTGAATTTTTGGCGCCGGTTTTTATGTAGGCGCTTCCTCCGACACCTTGCTGGCAGTAGAGACTCCTGCTCGGCCTCTTTATTGAGTTAGTCTACGTTAAGCCAGTGGCTTACTGACTGCACACATACGAAAAAGTTCTTGTTTGTTGCTGTAAAAAAGTTTATGATTTTGAGTTTATTTTTAATTTATTTCGAAAAATACGCGTGTAGCGTAAAGACTCGCCTACACAATTGCCTTTACCCTTTCTGCACTTCCCACTGATTTATTTTAAATTTTGCATGCTTTTTATTCTTATTTATTTAGCACTTGTGTGCGTAGAAACCTTACGTTTCCTACTGATTTATTCAGTTAAGTTTGAAGGACTTTTTGTATTTTCTCTTTGCTATTTGTGACAAAATTGAATTTTATGCGATTTTAATGGCAATTAACTTATGCCAAAGCGTCAAGAATAAAAATATCGAGCGAAAAGTTAAGTTTCACTGACACACGTTTCTTAAAAGACGGAAAAGTTGGCATTTTCATTTTTATTTTTTATGTATGATATAAATATGAAAGCATGCAACATATATAAGACATCTCCAAACATATAAGGTATATCTAGTTCAGCAAGTTGATTCTTTATATATGTTCAGGCTCTGTATATCTTTTAATTATTAGAAGAAGACGCGACCTTTTCTTTAAAAAACTCATGTTAATCATTGGAAACCTGTCTTGCATATAAATAATTTGAACAGAACTTGTAAGAGTATATAAGGTGCGAGAAAGCCGATATATTGATATTTACAATAGATCAATTCCCAACACAATTATAATCTATACACCCCATTCCTCATTTCCCTTTGTTTAGCTTACAAATAAAAAAAGTTGTAGAGTTCTTAAGTATAAAAATCGTGAAGCGCTCTTTTTCTATGACTCGCAAATACATATACACACGTGATTTCATGCATCCATGATGAACCTCATTTAAATTACTAGTATCGCATATTTTCTCAGTAGCAGAAAGCAATTTATGGCTGCGCTAATATCAATTTGGCTCAATTATGGTTTCTACTACTTTCAACTCTACTCAGCGCAGCTCAATTCATCTTCACCCCATCCACAGCTCGCCGCCTCTGACCTCACTTCATCTAACATCCTATCGACACCGTCTCTAACTTCTTCACACCGCTGCTCGAATAGCAGATTTTTCACGTTTATTGCAAAGACGTGTCTCACTCACTGAGTTTTCTTCAAGTTTTTCTTTTCGCTGCTGACAAACAAGCCAAGGCAAAAGAAAAGGTTAGGGTTCACACTTACGGCAGAAGTGGAGTAATTTCATACTCTGCAGCAATAAACGACTCGTTTACGCTTTAAATACAATTAAGGATGAAATTATGGAGTGCGATAAGTTGTTGGGTCTCATTAACTGATGGGTAGGGTAATGTGCGCGGCGTTATAAGAACTTTGCGTCACACCCACTGACTTAATACAATTTATTTGTATATCTTGACGATGATGACATGCTTAATATATGTTAAGCTTTCGTTATAATTTAATCATTTACGACAAATCAAACTACAACTCAATCATGACGATATTCCAGCTAAAGACTCATTTCACAACGTCCGCCCCCGCTAGTCCTCGAGCGGCAAAGTCAATCAGTCAGTCGAAAAGGGCGCTTCTGCAAATAAGCCAAAGGAGGTCATGCAAAGCAAATATCCTCTATTCGTTTAGCCAATGTAATTATTAATGGGCTCGCAAGTTTTTCAAGTTTTCAATTAGTTTGCAGCTTCCAAGCTGATCTACTCGGCAGTTTGTGTATACGATATGTATGTATGCATGTACGTGTCGCTATGTAATGACAGCAATTTGCTGGCATAGCTTATAATTTAATATCTAAGCACTTCCATTTTGGCATATTAATTGATATTCGAAAAACAGATATTTGCTTCTACTACTACTAAACACTTTGCGGCGCCATCAAACTAAACGTTGCGGTCATTACTCGCTCAGTTGTCTTCATTAAAGCAGTCAGTCTACTATGTTTTATTTACTTTCGCCCACAAGACTTGCCCTGGTTGTAATTAATTTTGATAGCCGGTTCCATGCAATTAATCACCGACATAAGAAAGTTGTTAAAAAAGAACACAGTGATTATTATTATGAACTAAGTATGGGTTGGCTGTGTACTAACTGCAGTGCCGCGCTAGAGCTAACTTTCAATTGATGCAATCAACTATTATTGAAGAAGTCAACAACACTCAAAGTAAAAGCGCCTAAATGGTAAATAAAGGTGTGCGCTGTTTCTCATCATTTGCTGTATCTATTCACTCATTCACCTATTGACTAATACGATTTCATTGCAACTTTTATATATGTATGACAAATTAGCGTATTCGCTTCGAAGCGCTTCTTCACCACACTCAGACGCTTCGCTTCAATAAATGAATTCTATGAGCTTTGACGCGTGTGTGACGTTGACGCGCGCCAGACGCTGACGGGGTCGGTTGTCTTCTTTTTGGCAGACTCAGAAGCAACATATGACTACAAAGTACCGACTTAACGAAAAAGCCAACCAAGTTTTGTCAATCGTTGTGCAATTTCAATATCTGACTTTGAAAATAAACAAATCGTAAATCTTTTAAGCTCTATGATTGCTGCTTGCCTCTTGTATAGTTAAACTCAGCATTCATTTGTGTTTTGTCAGCAGACTTGTGAACAGTTAGCAACGCAAGAAAGAGAGAAACAATTCAAGTGTATACATTTGTGGCAGCATTAAACAAAAACCAATTGCTTATAGACAATAAGACAATATGTTGTTCGCTTTCTTGTTGGGCTTTTGGGCCATAACACTTTGGCTGTATTACCTGTGGTCTAGGCGCGAATATTACCGTGTTGCTTGCCAGCTGCCCGGACCTATTGGTCTGCCGTTTGTTGGTCTTGGCTTGAATATGATGAATCCGGAAGGTACTTATTAATTACAAATACTTTGCCCATTTCTTACTAATCGTGCTTGTTTAGTTTTCTTGTCATTCATGGAGAAAATCTCGCGCCAATACGTTTGTCCTTTCATCTCATGGATGGGCACTAATTGCTTCCTATACGTTAATGATCCGGAAACTGTGGAAGTTGTATTTAATTCGCCGCATTGCACGAACAAGGGCGACTTCTATCGCTTCATGTCGTCCGCCATTGGCGATGGCCTGTTCACTTCGAGTTGTAAGTTAAGTTGCGTTTTGCGGCAGTAAACGGAAGTTGCCGTCTTTGTGTTTGCGGCTGCTGTCTGCTTGTAGTAATGAGTTGCATTCGTGCCCTTTGTTGATTTTATCTTTGTCTCTTTTGGCAGCGCCGCGTTGGAACAAGCATCGTCGCTTGATTAATCCCGCCTTTAGCCGGCAGGTCATTCATAATTTTTTGCCAATTTTTAATGCCGAAGCGAATGTTTTCCTTGCCAAGTTGGCCAAAGATGGCATAAACGAAGGCCAGCAACTGGAAATTTATCAGATGTTGAAGAAAATTGTACTCGAGGCAGCTTGTCGTAAGTAAAACATGAATTTTTAAACAATTTTATTGTGTAATATCGCTGCCTCATTACGCTAGAGACGACCATGGGTAAGAAGATGAACTTTCCACACGATGGCTCAAGCGCCATTTTTAATGCATATAACGGGTAAGTGCGTCAGCCATTTTCGGCTTAATCAACTGCAGTTTTTAACAACAGATTAACATGCATGCTTTAATTTCAATAAAGCACTCATTTGCTTTCAAATTAATTATACTTTTCGTGCTTATCACCTCCTTTACCAGACATTTATCTCAAAGCAAGCATGCTCGTTCAATCTTACCATATTAGCTAATTACAGTTTTTGTTGTTTTTTTTTTACACACTAACACGTTGCGACATTCTCACACAGGTATGCAAATTCCTATAAGTGCACAAAGCTTTACACTTCAATTTTCCCACCGAACAACATACCACACATTCATTCATCCATTAACACTACACATCACTTGTTACGGCAACTCTTTAGTCATGCCATTCTTTACTTGTTGTTGTTGTTGTAATTGTTGCTGTTGTATTTTATTTATTGTTGTATTGTGCTTACAGCATCACTGAAGTCTGCGTGACAAGGATGCTGTCACCATGGCTTTACCCAGATGCAATCTATCGACACTCATCGCTCTGCATGCGCGAACAAAAAGTCGTCAATGTGCTCTTTGCCTTTGTGGAGAAAGTAAGTCTATTCTATATTGAATGTGTATGGCTGGCTATGTGTATATGTGTGTGTGTGTGAGTGTGTGTACTGTTTGTAATTTGCTCGAGTGCATAATTTTAACATAGCTTGAAATCGCACGTTCCTTTGTTTTGCCTCGGACATTCTTAGTTGCTCGGCAGCCAATCCGACGTGACAGAAACACAGCCTGGTGCAACAGACGCCGAGAATTATGCAACGGCCTTTGTTGATGTACTGCGAAAGTTGCCAGAGGCAAATAAGAAAGCAGGAAGTGTGAAAAACGAACAGGCGGAAGAGCATAATGAAGATGTTGTAGGCCGCAAGTCGAAGTCAATATTTATTGAACAAATGCGTGGTTCCGTCGAACGTGGACTTTTGAGCTGGCAGGATGTACGCGACGAGGCAAATGTAACAATTGCAGCGGTGAGTGCATTGATATGCCAATTAACAAGTTTAACAATAAACGACCGTTTTTTGTTCGCCTACAGACCTTTGAGACGACATCGACAGCTTTGTATTTCACCATACTCTGTCTGGCGATGCATCCCGAGTATCAAGATAAATTGCATGCCGAACTTGTCGAACTCTTTCCGGATAATGCATACGATGATGACAACAGCACAGAACCTGAAGATGACATGGCCCCTGGCATTGGCTACCTTAATGTGACTAATGAGCACTTGGATCGTATGACATACACCGAAATGGTGATTAATGAGGCAATGCGTCTGTTTGCGCCCGTGCCAATTGTATTACGCCGTGCCGAGCACAACTTCACGCTGCTGTTGCCTAACGGTCAGAACCGTCGGAGCGTCATCGTGCCGCGTGGCACACAAATCGGTATTGACATATTCAATATGCAACGTTCGGAAGCGGTGTGGGGCAAAAATGCGCGAGCTTTTCGCCCGGATGAGCATTTCGGGCCTGGGGCAGCGACACGGCATCCATTCGCATTCGTGCCATTCACCAAGGGCCTGCGTATGTGCATCGGCTATCGTTATGCGCTGATGCTAATGAAAGTGCTACTAGCGAAAACATTCCGTCATTATCGCATACGCACGCAGGCAAAAATGTCAGATCTCATTATCAAGGGTACGATTTCATTGAAGCTGCGTGAGTATCCTCTGTGCACAGTGGAGCGTCGTTCGAGGGACACTTAAGCGGGTTATGCTAGAATGTTATGAGATTTAAAACTTTTTTACACAATAAAGTGTTGGAATTTGTCCCCATTTAATTTGGCTTTTGCTTTTAGACTTCTGCTTTACGGCGCAAGCAAACATTGGAATTTGCTTTCGGTCGTTTGCTGTCTATGAGGATTTTACTTAAAGTTTGGCAAAGTTTACTGTGCAAACCCTTGTCTGGCTGTTTTTTTTTTATTCTAGAACACAACTAATTTGTGGATTGCTGACAGTTTGTTCAATCGTTTTAAGCATAGTTTTTTTTTCTCTTATTTCCCATTTAATTAAAATTCTGTTTGATAAAAGAATAAGTAGGACTGATTCTAATGGCAACAAGTTGTGATAGGCAGTCGATAGTGGGAATGATACGGTGAATTTGTATTATTTATTTTTTTTAATTACGTTTTACAAATAAAAAAAAAATTTTAACTTTATTCGGAATCGTTTGAATGTTCAATGAAGTGAACTAAAAGAAACCATATCGTTAATGACGATTTTGATTGTACAAATAAAAGAAATTAACAAGTCCACAATTTATACTACTTACTTCTGAAACTAACAGCTCTTTTCTGGCAACAATGAAAATACTCAAAATTTTTCCAATTTGTATTACAATATGATAATTGAAAAGACAAAGGTTTTGAGGTAAAGTTAGACTACTCATTGTGACTGCTTGACAAGCATATCACAATCGCACCCATTGTATGTTAACAGTGATAATAAACAAAAGACATTAAATACATGCCATGTAAAATTGGAAAATACTTTTAATTAATTGGGTCATTTATTTTAGAGAGGTGTTAAAAAAATGTTGGAAAATAAGTGATAATTCATTTTCTATGAGTGAGGCATCAATCTCTTTGGCAATAGGAAGCAAAACAATTATTTTTATACTCTTGTAAAAAGAGTAAACTTTGTCATGAAGTTTACAATGCAGAGAAAGACTTCAATATGAAATATATATATATATATATATATATATATATATATCGATCAGTGTCTGTCAGTCACTCTGCTCACTCAGTTTTGAAGTTATCGAAAAATTTTGAATGCAGAAAATTGTATTACTCCTACCGACCGCTTAAAGGGGGTTCAAAATCGCCTTTTGCATAAAACTGACCACTTTTTGCAAAAATCAGATCTAATTCAACTCCCTTGTGTAGTTTGCATGTAAAAATCAGCTTCAACGATTCAATATAGCGTAGAGGTTGAATCAGGGTATATAAAGCTTGCTTGAGGGCATAAGTAAATAACGCATAGAAGGAGAGAAATTCATATAAAGAAATATTCATATATTCTTGATTGGGATGACAAAAGAAGTCTACCTAGTCGTGCTATTCCGTCTGTCCTTATCAGTGCCTCTTGGAAACTATAATAGCTAGAGTCTTAAAATTTGGACGATAGACTCGTAAAGTACGATAGCAGATCAAGTTGTAATGGTTTTGTAACACACCCACTCCTTCCCGCCCTTCTAGCATAATCCATTCAATTAGAAAGCTATAGCTCGAACTCTAGAAACGATAGAAATATGAAAATCGGTGTAGAAAAACGTGATGGTGCGTTGCATAGATGATTGATAGATTAAAATTGTTTAAGAAGACTACATTAATTGAAATATTTCGTATGCCAAAAATCAATTAGCCGTTTCGAAGAAAATTACAAGCCAACGTACAAGCAACGTGATATAAATTAATTTAAGCTTTAAGAAGCTCGCTCATATGAGCTCACATGAATTTATAATCCGAAATATAGACGGGCGGGCGGTTGAAAGACAAGTGTAGATCGATTTTTTTTTTAATTATGATCATTGATGGATTATAGCTGCCTTCTTTGCCAGTGCTTGCTACTTTACTTGTCTCGCAACTTAATTAATATGAATTATGTGTCATTCGAATTCATTTCTTACGACGTACATTAAACAGTTGACGGAATTTCGAGTTCAATGAATTAATCTCAGAAGGCACAAGAAGTTACAAGCATAAACTATCAAAGGTAAACTGTATTAATTCATTCCGAAAGCAGTAAGAATTAAATACCTGAAACAGTTTCTATATTTTTTTTTTTTGTGTTTTATTTAAGTTTTATTTGTTTGCTAATATTTTCGATTTATTCACAATTTTTCTCTTTAAACTTGATAACAGCATTTGTTCTTAATCAAATATCTCCTAGAATTTGTATTTGTTTGTTTTTTTTTGTTATCTTATCCGATGATAGATGCGAATAATGCTTAAGAATTGTTAATTCACATACACATTTACGCTTAAGTTTGTTGTTTATCTTATATTCTTCTTTCTTTCATCAATTCTTCTGGACGTTAAAATTATTTATGTGAGTTCCCATAAAAAGAGTACAAGAGTAGTATACAAAAATTTTGAGTTGATTTTGTTAATACTTTGTTGACTTTTTGTTTTTGAATTGAAACTATTAAAGGTTTTGAAAATCGTGTGTTGTTTTGTTTTTTTTTTTTTTAGAAAGCAGGAATTGTATTAGGATTTTATATATTTTAGTTGTATCCTTTGTTTTGTGGATTATTCGCCTTAAGGCCTACACATAGACAATTATGACGCTAATCCTCTTGCTTTAAAAAAAACAATTGTGTCACTTATTGTCAAACCAAACTGACAGCGCGTGCCTTACGATTGCGAGTGCATTTGTCTTAAATTTTAATACAATCTATTTATGTATGTATGTATATGCATCTATTTTGTTAATATAATATAATATAATAATTATTTGATGTTTTTTTCTTTTATTTTATTTTATTTACCCAACACTTGTTTTTTTGTAGTAAATCGATTTACTTAATTCCTTCCTACAACTTTTAATATTTTTCAGTTTTTTCCATTCAAATACAAAAATATGCAAGGACCATTTTTATGCCACCTTCAACTATTCGCCACCATACTTTCTCTTCAGTTTACAAAAATCTTAAGCTTATTATTTCATGCTTTGCAAAATTAAACGTTTAGGCTTATATTCCAAAAATTCCAAAAGTGGACGCGCTTTGTGTATAGTTCATCTTTAAGTTTTAGTATATAAGCTTATAAAAAAGATTTTGGCTTTGTGGTTTTAACTGTGACGGTGTTGATTGATAGATACTGTTGTACGTGATTTTCTTTTCCTCTGTTTATCGAATTTTTACAAATTTGGATTTCTTTATTTTATATTTGTTTTACTCATGCTATACGATTTTCTGTATTGAAGAACCTGAGCTTTTCTATCTTTTTTACTAGTGTTGCTTTAGGTAACGTACACCCTTCACACAATTAACGGCTTGATAATAATTTATAAGCGTTGTAATTTAAGCAGTTATTTAAACAATCAATTCGACACTTATGCATACCACGTCCAATTGCCTATGACATACATTCATGTATCTTGAAACAAGTATTTATTCTAAAAAAAAAGAGGACAGGCATATTACATAATTAGCATTTTAGTGTGAAGGGCATTTATAATCCGGTGTGACCGAAGTAAAAAATTGATTTCACATTTTTTTTAAGATTTTTAAAAGCGTTGCTTCTCTTTTTGTGAAATTTTGGTTATATATTTTCTGTTTCCGATTGATTTCTTCGTTTTGTTTAACTTTTAACGTTAAATGTATTTAATAATTGTGATAGTTTTTCTCTTGTTTTATAATTAGGCACAATAAATTATTTAATTATTCATTTCATTTATCAACTGTTGACTTTTTTCAGTTTTCTATTTTTGTTTTTTTTTTTTAATTTGTTTTATTTAATATGCTTAAAATTTAATACTTTATTTATTTAAAATGGTGTTTTACAATTCAAATGTTTTACTTTATGTTTATATAATTTGTTTTTATCTTAAAAAAATGCCACTAATAAAAATGCAGCGCACTAAAAATGAGCACACAACTTTTCTTCACTATTCCATGTGTATTTAAAGCTTTCGATTTTGCAAAAAATTATTATTTCAAAAGTATATTTAATTACTTTTTTTTCCTTGTTCTTTTACAACAAATTAAAAGTGGATTTTTAGCTGCTTGTTATTGTTGAAGTGAAATTGTCTGTTTTCTTAACTTTGACCTTTTTCCCTTGCTAAGTATCTTCTCTCAATTAAAAACTATTAAAATATATTGCTTTTTTTTTTTTTAAGTGGTCACAATGATTATTTCTTTTAAATAATTGTTTGCTATTTCAGGTTTTTTTTTTTTATTGGGTACATAATAATTCTCACTGTAGTTTTGTGAACTTTGCTAATCAATTAAAAACGCTATACAAATTTTTATAACTTAAATTTTAACTTCTAATTTTATTAACAAAACACAAAGCTCTTTTTATGCAGTTAAATGTCTGCATTTCATTTTTTTTTTTCATTTAATTACAGCACAAAAAGTTTTATTTTTAATTAGTTTCACTTTTCACTACAAAAATTAGTTTTACATACACACTTTTGTTTTACTTTTTGTTTGCTTTGTTTTACCATTAACAAACAAACACACGCTACGCTTAAGGGCTACAAAGTAAACAACAATATATAATTTGTATGGTTTTTTGTTTTCGCGAACTTGTATCAAATTTTACAATTTGTTATCTTGCTTGCTCGCTTGCACGTCTTATTTTATTAGAGTGTTTAACTCTCTGCGGGTTGATTTGTCGTGAATTGTGTAATTCCGTCTTTTTCCATTGACTCAAGCACATCAGTCACATAAACTGCAACGTCAGTGTGACTATTCTCACCGCGCTGTATGAAAGGCATCTCAAGCAAGCGACTGTATTTTGGGCGTTTGCTTTCGTCCTTAATAAGACTACATAAGTCAAACATGAAGACATATTAGATTTTTAGCTTAAACATGCAAATAAAGAAAACTTTATACGTACCAAGTATTAACGAACTCTACGAACTCAACGGAAAACTCCATACCATTATACGAGATCTGCAAGCGTGGTGGATCCCCCTGTACAACCTATAGTAATCAACAGGCAATGTATAAGAATTAGATTATTTTACAAGAAGATCAAACTTACCTGACATAATTGCTCAAAAACAGAGTCCCATTTACGATAGGGAAAATTGCCTGTAGCGACTTCCATGAGTGTGATTCCCAATGACCAAACATCACTGCGAACGTCATACCCTTTAGCGCGCTCTGGGTCGATACGTTCGGGCTGCAATGCAAAATATGTTCAATAAAATGCCATTATACATTTTCATGTTATTAAAATAACTATGTGAAAATTATTTTGAAGTTTGATTTTACCAAAGGGGGAGATGGAAATCAGCAAAGTTTTTAAATTTTTAATTAGAATATTTCACGTGTTTGCATGGAAAACTTTCTTGTTAAGCTTATTGAATGAATCTAAGATTTATATTGACGATATGGGACGACGGGTTCCCCTCTTTCCTTTCTGTGCAATTTGGTATCATAAATTGAAATCAAAATGTATTTCTAACAAAAAACATATTTTACCAAATACCAACAATATATACATATATGCTGTATTCGTCGGATCAAGATAGTTCAGACACATACACTGCCTATTATTAGTTTCTGCGTTTAAACTTTGTTGAAAGCATTAAAACTCTGAGAAGAGCTGATCGTAAATACATATAATTAATATAGACGGAAATGTTTCCCCTTATCCTTGCAAATCCTTTTTGACAAAGTTAATATATTCTTTTGCAAGAGTATATACGAGTTTAATATTAGGGAAATGAAATGAATACTCGGCCGAAGTAAAATTTTTTACTGTCATTATACTCACCGCCATATACGGCCGACAGCCTGCGTCCTTAGTCTTGGCAATTGAATCCACCAATTGGCCAGAGATACCAAAATCGCATAGCTTTATGTCGCCACGTCTGTGCAATAGGATATTGCTCGGCTTTACATCACGGTGGATTATCTTAAGCTTCTCTTTCAAATAGTTAAGTGCCGCGACGGTGGCGACAGTAATCTTTGCCAATATGGACTCTGGTATATGACGTTGTTGCTTTTCATATATATATTTATAAAACTTATCTAGCGATGTGTCCATCAACTCCATGCATATCCAGCAATCACCCTCTTTGAAAAGAGCTCCATAGAACTGTACAATATATCGGCACTCATTTGATTTCATTACTACCTCGAGATCCATAAGTAGCTGCTTTTGCTCTTTTTCATCAACGGTGGAGCGGATTCGCTTCACAGCCATTACCTTGTTAAGTTTCTTGAAAATCATCTTGTTTACAGCACCGAATGCTCCACGTCCGATTTCACCTAAATCCTCCAGGTCATCGGAGGTGAAATGGTGTGTGTTTTCGCTACCACTGCCAAACTGCAGTTTTCCGCAAGCTTGCTGCTTGATTCGCTCGCGTGCACGATCAGTCGCAGAAAAATGATTGTTGGTAGCGGCCGCAGTAGGGGTTGTCCCAAAACGGAGTACAATGTTTGCCTGTTGCGATGACGAGGAGGAACTTGAACCTGACGAGGTGGATCCTGTTGATGTCGACGAAGATGTGGACGAGGGTGGGTGACGTATCGAAAGATTACTTAAGTTTAGTTCACCTGGTGGTGCACGAGATCGTCCGGGACCAGCTTTAAAAGTAAATAAAGAGATAAAGTTAAGTGTGATGAATAAAGAGATAAAGATTAATGTGATGAATCATAGACATGAATTTGATAGTCAACATTTAATATTTAAACTCACTTGCGTAAAGATTATTCGGTCGTTCTGCCATTTTAAGAGGACTTAGCGCTAGTGTGTCGACTGTAATAAGCTTTCTTACTCCTTAGGGCTGTTTTCAGGCTGGGCGCGTCCGAAATTCTGCTGTCCACTGCTGCACCTGAATGTGGCAAGCGCAAAGTGACTTTTTCGACAACACCGACTTGTCCAAAGTGGTTATTATGGCGAGTCGATTAAAGTTCGTCGTTGACTGAACATTTATATATAGTTTAAGAATGTTTAACTTGCATAAAAAACTGGATTTTGTAAATTTTGTAACAAAACTGCACAAATTATTTGTCGTGGATGGGCTGCTTTAATAGTATGCAGTGTTGCCGAATTTGCCATTTGGTCTCTGTCTTGGGCCTTTTTCAGACTTGTCGAGCATATAACATCGTCTTACAGCCGGCAGCCAAAATTTTGGCCGTTTTTAGGACAGCATTTTTGCTTCATAAATATTAGCAGAACGGTTTAACAGACTTTAGGTGGCTAGCTTTGTGTCGACTTTGTATAAACGCGATATGACTGTAAACCCTTTTCTTAATGAGACTAAAAGTATTGCAATTTGTGTCATTTCATATAAATAATTTCTTTTCAGACTCTGCATGCGAAAGTGGCAGCACTTATTTAACATTTTGCCACCCACTCACCGAAAAATCTGGTGGGTGAATGACAGCGTCGAAAACAAACACCTCTGTTAACTAACATTTCTTTAGAACTGTTATAAAATAAATGTAGTTTTCTATTTTTTTATGTTAACAAAATTTAGAAAACTTTTAAAGACATGACCGGGTCTTGAAGTCCAGCACTTCGACATGACCAAAAACAACATTTATTTAATGAATGAAAGACCCGTACGAATACTTTTGATTTGCGTTTACTATCAAGTTTCATTTCATATAAAAATTAAAAAAAATTAATTAAAAAATGGTAATTAAAAAACCAATTAGTTATTGAGTAAATTGAGTTTCCTTATCTTTTCTTATTATTTGCATGTTTTCTTTAAAAATCTTTCTTTACAAAACAGTCTACAAATGGAAATACCTTTTGGCAATATAATCTAAAATAAAAAAAAAATAACCATTAAAATTTAAATTTTTGTAAGAAGTTTTTCCAAAATAGTTTTGAATTTTGTTAATTTTTCGCCACATTTTGATTTTTTAAGAATAGTGGCTATAAAAAAAAATTGGCATCCTTCGTTTAAAAACTGGTTAATAGTATCTTGAAAACGTGTAAAAAATTTTATTAAGATTGGTTCAGTTAATTTCGAGTTTGGCTAGACTCCTTAATTTTCAAATCACAATTACTAATTTAAAAAAATTGTAGATAAAAAGAATTGTAGATCCCTATGTTTAACATAACAAATGGTTAGCTTAAAGAAGCGGGAAAGTCTGTTGCTTAATTCTACTCAACTTTAAAGTGCTCTATGTGCAGCGATTCCTGCAAACATGTTTGTGACTAGAATTTCGTGACAGAGCCGACCATTGGATTATAATTAGGGATAAGCGACATCAGTATTTTTCAATATCAATAACTTATGTGTTTGACTTAATAAACTATCAGTGATTTCAAACTGTGATTTGGTATTACAATTTTATAGTTTATGTTTAAGAAACAAAAAATTTTTGATATATTATCAGATATCGAAAATTTTTTTTTAGAAAGCACTCGTTATTTTGCCCATCCCTAATTAGAATCGTTCGTCAATATTTACACAGACATTTCGTGAGCATTTCCCATATTGGCATAGCCTACTGCTTAGACAAATGCCAGCAAACTTAAGGCTAGTCACTGTGCGTGCTTCTTCTTCCTAAAGACCACTAATTTGGTTACTCTGACACTAAATCGGCAAAGTAAAACGGGAATATTGGGGTGGTTCATGTCCTTAACCATTTTAAGCGAACATGAGCGCAGCTATCATTATACATTAAGTAAGATTGTGTTTTTCATCCAGTGCTTACAGACGCAAGTGCGCCATTTCGACGCACAAATGATTCTTCCACTGACACTGACTGGACGGCAACAACAATTAAGCTGTTTGTGTTTACTTGGGGCGGTTGACAATTGTATTTTGTTTTTGGATATTTTGGAGTACTACATCCAAACAACTCGGAACCACAGCGGTACGTCCTAAAGATGTCACTTCTTTTCGCACAAATAGACAGTTAAACAGAAAAAAAAATTAAGAAGAAAACTGTTAAGGAAAAAAAAGAAAATTGGACTATTAGTAGTGTAACGAGTCGAGATAAAATATTTATTTAATTTTCATTTTAGTAGTTCAATTGGGTATTTAATATATTTGGAGACATCTAAACCATTGTGTCGCTGACAACTCCGTTGCGATGGCTGATGCTTATTGTCTGTCCAATTTTATTGATTTTTCTTTGTCGGTCATACAACCGCTTAAGCACAGCAATCGTATAAAGGTAAGCCATTGTTGTAAGCATAAAATGAAATGTCAGTAATCACAACCGTTTGTCTCGCAGTATACTTGCTTCGACATTTCTGATAACTATATCATCTTCGGAGCCAGCTCTGGTTCGCTGTACCTCTTCAATCGGCTGGGTAAGTTTCTGCATCTGATACCAAACAAGCATGGCGCCGTAAGTCAACTGGCCATATCTGCGAATGAGAAATATGTTGCGTTTGCTACGCACCGCTCCCTCATCTGCGTATATGCAGTAAATCTGTCAGCGCAGTCGACGCCTCAAGTTATCGTGACACATCTAAGTAGTGACCTGTCAGTGCAGGTTACGTGCATACGTTGGACACAGGATGAAAAACAATTTTACTATGGCGACTCGCGCGGTCAGGTGAATCTAGTGCTGTTATCGTCATTCATTGGCCACAGTCTCCTTAACATGACAGTGCACCCGCTGTTGTTTCTGGAATCTCCGATAGTTCAAATCGATGATTTTGAGTCGCTGCTTCTAGTGTCCACAAGCACAAAGTGTATACTATGTAACACTGAATACGAGGAATATAAACAGGTGAGTTTGCAATCAGCTTTTTTCTATAAAATATTTTTGAAAGAGCTTTGCTGTCTTAATATCTAAGTTGCATATTAATATTCGGAATTACCATTCTGGTCTTCATTCTGCTAATGTTCGAATGAGTAAAGACACTTAAGCAACTAAACAAAAGTGTAATTTCATAAATAATTAAGAAAATGTGTGTTTTGTTATTATTCAGTTGAATTAACTGTATTATTTTATTGAGTGTAAAAAATCGGACTAAAAAAATTTGTTGAAATTTCAATATAAAACTAATTTTTTCGTGCTTTACGTGATAAGACGCAGCACTGCTTATTTCAGAAAAAAAAAAAAAACGTATAAAAAACTGAAACAGATTGAGTTTTTTGAGCTGATTTGTATCATTTGAAATCGATTTTATTTTTTATTCAGCATCTTAATTTTTTACAGATTGGCAACCGTCCGCGAGATGGCGCATATGGTGCTTGTTTTTTTATTTCACCGCACGAAAGTATGCAAGCATCACGCATTTACTGCGCTCGACCAGGCTCTCGTATCTGGGAAGTCGACTTTGAAGGAGAAGTCCTTCAAACGCACCAATTTAAGTCTGCGCTTGCTACTGCTCCCGCCAAAATTCATAAATCCTGCGATAACGAAGCTGACACAATCGCTAAATATGAGGCAAATGATGAAATGCTTGATTATCAGCCGCAAAATTTACAATTTGGTAAAGTGCAAAAGTTAACGCAAGACTTCCTTGTCGCCTTTACCGAACTGGGATTATATATTTTCGATGTTCGCAATTCGTCTGTTGTGCTCTGGTGCAACCAATTTGAGCGCATCGTTGATTGCCGTGTTGCAGGATCTGAGATCTTCGTGTTTACACAAACAGGGTCTCTATATAGTGTGCAGCTATTTACTTTGCAGGCTCATGCATCGTCGCTGGCCCATCAAGAAAAATTGCTCGAATGCGCATGCCTTATGCGAAAGCATGTAAAATACTTCTCCGACAAAGCGCGCGAAGACTATGATCTGAAAGTATTAAATCATATAAAGAATTTCCTTATTGATCGTCAGGAATACGAATTGTTAAATGATCTCTCGGTAATATTTGATGCGATAGCGCAATGTTCAATGAATACTGGCGATAACAACAGTTCCGGCGGTAGTTCCGCCACCACTGAGCGCAGCGGTAGTGTTGGTGCGACTGGCATCAACTTCTCTGCTCCCGTGGAATTGCCGTCAAAGCAGGCACAAAAAGGTGTTTATGTGCTAGAAAATGCTTTTTGCGATAACCTGAAACCACATAAGAGCGAACGGCACTTTAAGGATGCGCTACTAACTGTAACAGGAAAATTTGGCAAAAATATTATCAAATATAAGTTTAATATATTTGCAGAGGAGCAACAGAAACTCGTCCAAGACTTAATACCAGCGAGTGAGCGCTCTTTACCCTTTAAAGATATTAAAGCGAAATACGAACAAGATGAGGAGATTGTCTGTCGTTCAAGTAACAGGAGCGGCAGCAGTAACCGAATGGCGCTTGGATCAAGTCAGCACAAAACAATTCCTGCTATTAGTGCAGAAGAGAAAACTATCTATAATTTGTATCTTATCTGTAAAAGCGCCAAATTCAGTAATACTAATGCTGTTGACCGCTATCGTTCTGTCTTTGATGAGTACTCAGCAAACGAGCTTATTATATTGCTGGGAAAACTTGAAGTACTTATGGTTGAGCACGGCGACAGCGTGGATCAAGCCAAACGCAACTGTTATGAAATGTACTTCAACTATCTTAATCCGGAGCTTATTTGGGAAATGGACGATGCAGCACGTGACTATATTGCACAGGGATTTATACTGATTAATGCAGCTGCTGACATTGTGCGCTGTGATAATTGTGCATTTCCACTACGATTCGACAACTCTTGCCTTTTCCACGAATTGGGCGCAGTGTTGCTTCGCTACTTTTGGTCCCGTAGTGAGCAAGTGAAATGCTTTGATGTGCTAACCGAAGTGCCCGCGTTGCTCGATGTGCTAGCCAAATTCTACCTGGCGGAACATAATCTGGACAAAGTATTACCGATAGTACTAAATTATGGACAGCCAGATCTGTTGGTGGATGTGGCACGCCAATTCAATGCCGTTGCCTGGGCACGTTGCTTCGAACAGTTTGTGGAACTGCAACGCGGTCGTTTGGCATGCGTCAACTGTGAATGTGTTACGACCGTGGAGAATGTAAATCGGCATTTTTTCTACACCTGGAACTGTTTCTTGAACATTGCATTGGATTATCTACAGGCCCAGGACATATTAGCGCTCATTTTCAAGTGGTCATCGTATATACCAAACGACGCTATCGATCGTGAGTTTTTTACGCGCTGTTTGCTTAAGGGTGAGATTTAAGCGTCAGAAGCACAGTTTTAATTTGTAATATATGATACAAATTTTATTTCTTTTCTTGTTAATATGCGATCTACAATTTAAATAATATATACATATATATATATATACAAGATTATATACATATACATGTATTTACTGGTAGTCTAAACTTGTCGCGAAAGAGAAAGAAGAGAAAACGAGCCAATTTAAAAGCATTTATATTAATTATTTATCGATATATGTTTTACGCTGATTTCATTCCCGCCTTATACTTACTCTAAAATACTTTTGTGACTCCAATTTACCATATGTAAGCTAAACGATCTGACTAATGCCACTTCATAAGTTCGAAGTGGTATTCGAAGAACTGTCAAACCCAAAAATTGTTTATTCAATATTTTATATGTGAAACCAAATATAATTTAAATAATAAGTTTATTCGAATGATTTGCCACAATGTATCACAGTGTCTAAGTCATCTTAACATTATATTATCATTCGCTGTAGCCGAACAAAAACTAACATAAATTAGTTACTTAATCTTATACCAAGTGTAAATTATATAAATATATATTATAAACATACATGCTGAACCGAAATGAAAATTGAATTTGAGTTTGGGAAATAATTAAGCCAATGGAAACATGTTTGTAAATGACATCAATTCACGAGTACAAGTGAATACACAAACAATACCCATTGATGTCGACATCAGTTCGTTTCTGAACTTTTTAGAATATCTTAATATAATTGTTGTATCTTAAAGAGACTAATAACGTTGGCGCAGGTTGAGGCTGAAATCACTTTGTCGTACGATATAATATAATTTAACATGCAAATTGTTTTATCTATCAACAAAATAAAAAGAAGAAGAGTGCGTGTATTGGTGTGCCACTTGTCTCTGAGTGTAGTTACATGTCAATAAAGAATCACGTTAAGTAACACAACGTTGATAGAAATTGCACATACATATGTGTGCGTATGTACAATACACACATATGTGTATTGTGGATGTGCTGCTGTCTGCTGCCTTTGACATGTTTGTCAATTTTAGTCATAAGCAAAGAGCAACATCAACTCCAACACTGTTATTGATACCTCAACTTCCGTTTACATGCAGCAACCTCACAACATTCCATGCATGTTTTTCAACAGCTTTAAGCATCGCCTTTAGCCTGTCTCCTTATACAAATTTGACTTCAGATCATATCACTAACATTGCGTGGGCGGCGAAAGTGATGGCGTTGAGGGCTGGGGGGGCTAGTCATTGAAATTGCTTTAAATGACAATAAAGCAACTTTCGGCTGTTTATTAACATGTTTCTTCGTCAAGTATATGTGTAGATATACAATGGATTTACCGTACACACATACATACATACATAAGTAGAAGAACACACAAGCACAAACACACCCACACACACGTCAGTACACATAAGTGTCGCTTTACTAGAAAAATTCCTTCAGGCCAAAGTGTGCATTAAGAAGATTGTTTTACTATTGTTGTTATACACTTATCGAAACTCAGACTTTACTGCTTGAAAAAGACTGCCACAAAAATGCCTTGTGCTCTTTGCAATTGTTATTGGTGTTGTGCTATCATTTTGGTATCGTCAGTCGCATCGCATCGCATCGCATCGTTGCTTTACATTGCTTGTTGTTGTCATACCACTCAACAAAAGGATTCAAATTTCATTAAATCTCATACAAAAGTATCAAAATGTTGCTGTTGTTGCTGTTGTTGGTGTTGTTGCTGTTCCTGTTGTTGCCTTGGGTTAACAGACACAAAACACTTGCAACGTGCTGCTTGTCTATGTATTTATAAAGCACGCCAGTCTCGACATTCACTGCCGCTACTTGCCTTCACTTCAAACTGATGCTCTGCTCTACGCTACTCTGCTCTGCTCGGCTCTGTTCTGTTTCTTATTGCCTTTGGCAATATGTAAGTTACACTTTACTTCCTGCCTGACATGCCTTAAATAAAGAGCCAAAGAAAAAGTGTCGGCGTTATTGTGTGGCATGTAGTGGGGCGTGAAATGAGACGACCGTCTATTAGGGGCGTTTATTGGACGTTGTTTTAAATGTTGTAAGTGCCAGCAACATTTAAATTTGATGGATAACTTTATTGAATGATAGATAGCATAGAAAGGGTAAAGAGAGATTATGCTCGAAAACATGAGCATGCTAATAAACTTATGTATGCTAATAATAGTAAAATCCGTTGAGAAATATGCATATGTTAAACAGTTCAACGTCGCATTAAGTGCTTTCATTCTACGTACACCTTAAAGGTGAATTTATTGTTGTTGCTGGCATACGTGATAATGCCGTTTAACAAACCCATTTGTATACTTAATATTCACGCCGGAACCGACAAATTGATTTAAAGCTTGTGCTTGTGCCGCGCCATGTGCGGTCCCATTTTAGAGTGAATACATTCGACTTATACACTGCCAGATTTGCTTCAATGATTTCGGTTACAGCATCACTCAACAGGCGCTTCCGCTCTACATAGATACACACTAAGCTGTATGATAGAACACGATTGCCACTAAACAACACAAGCACTCACATATCATAAATTTAAGTAGTTTATTTGTAGCATACATTTGGGCTGTTGCCGCCTCTTAATTGCTATATTTTTTACACTATGCTCATCGATACGCATATGAGCATATGTTCAAAGCTTTGGGCTTGGGAATATTATAATAAATAATAATCTGCTAACAAAAGAACTTTACATACACACACACACACACACTTAGATGAGTATGAATATGAATAAATTCTAATACTCTTTTCTCGGCTGCGTATAACAAAGCGTGTCAAAGGTGCGCTATAATTTATGTATTTCTAATAAGACTGAGTTATTATTTACCTATAGAAGCGTGTGTGTATTGGTATTCAAAGTGTTAGCGCTTGTGGTTGAGTGCGTCTATGTGTGTGGGTGTGTGTGTGAGTGTGGCATGCTGCCATTGTTATTTATGCCAAAGTACAATTGGCAATCAAAACGGGCATTGATAATGGATACATTGGAAAAAAGACTTATGCTCACCTTTACTGTTATGATTATTTTTCGATTTGTGTTAAATGTTTTTTCTCTTTCTTTCTACATATATGCACAGTTCCAGAAAATAATACCTTTATTTAATTTACACGACTTTCTTCGACTCATTGATACTACTTCTTATGCTAAATTTACGTGTCTCAAAGATTACACAGTTGCCATGAAATAAATGAGAAAAGTTTATAAATTTTGCCAGAGTATCCGAAGTGCTTTTCTAGCCGGCGGGTGTGATCGACAGGGCAGTGTACACCAAAAAAAAAAAAATAATTTGTTCGACAATAGCATTGGTATGTTTATGCATATGGCAGAATAAAGACTGTTGCCATTTGATGTTGATTTCATTTGTGCTTTGGCTTCTGCTTGGCCTGCACAGCTGTACACTAATCTTTGGCCCAAGCACACGCCCCCCTGGTCATACATTTTGAATTGCACCTGTTTTTCATTCCATTCCATTTCAATAGCTTTTGCTTTTGCCTTTGCCAACCTAATAACGTTTGCCAAATAATGAACGATGGCGACGACGACGACCACGACGACAACAAGGACGACAACGACAACGATGTCGAACGCACATTTATTGGATTTTCTATTTGGTTGTGCCAATGCATTTTGCTATTGGTGTGGTCCGTTGGCTCTGTCGATACTCCAGTCGTACGAGTATGTGTGTTTGTAGGTATCTTTGTTTGCCTGTGGTTGACCAGTGCAGAAGCAAAACCGAATCAAACTTTTCTACATTGCTATTGTGTGCGTGTGCTAGAGCACCGAACCGGATTTGTGCGAGCATGGGTTATATTCATTGAAATTGAGTATGAAAGAAATTGTTTCGAATCCAATTTTGATAAATGTGCATTTATGTATAGTATCGTCTATATATGTATGTGTGTATGTATGTGTGTACACTACAAGTTCTATTTCTACTTTCGTGCATTGTTCTTTATTTTACAATTCGTATATGTACAACTGAGTGCTTAGGTATGCTTGAATATCCTTGGGCAGGACATTTGCTGTTTGGCTGCTTAATATTGATTTCGAAGTTTTATTCAATAAGCAGGTAAGTAAAATGAAATAGAATTTTCTACTCTGCTTTGCTGCCTTGACTACCACAACTGGATTTCAATTGTGACAGGACACGCACTACTTACGAGTGTGCTTGATTTTTTTTATAAGCATGTTTTTGGCTTACGAAGGAGTTCATCAGCGTCGGTGACGGCGCTTTCATTTGATGCCATTTATTCGTATATACATATATGTATACATATGTTGGAATCTGCGAATGATACGCACACATCAATTAACTTGTGATTTTGTGTGTGTGTGTGTGTGTGTTGCGTTAAGACGCTTGAGTAACCTTTGTGGCCTCGATCTACCTTTGAAACATATCTTCTGGTCGACGCATGTAGTTAATCACGTGCATACATACGTGCAGCGCATGTAACCTCATGCATTTTAGTTTCCATATTAGCGGTTATCCTTTACGTGGCTTCTGTTTTAGTTCGTACAAATTTTTTAATTAGAAAATTATTCACATGCGTCTGCGGCATTCTTCGCGACGCCTTCTTCATTTCTTGCTTCGCTTGTTTCGCTTGGCGTATAATAAATTTTCTGGCTTTGCTGTTCCGACATGCGCAAACATCGTGCACTGTGGCCTCCCAAAAGTATGCAGTAAGTTTATGAAAACTCGTTGTTATGCGTCAAGGATGTTGTTTTACTCTCTTCATGTCCTGGCTTAGACACCTTTTATTATTTTAGAATTATATTTCTACATGAATCTAATTCGTAAATTATTCTACACACAAATTATTACTCATTTCCCTTTGGTTCTATTTTTTCTTACTCTTCTTTGCTTTGGTTCGGTAAAATTCTTGTTTCAATTATTTCATTCAACATTGTTTTTTGCGCACAGATTCTTCATCTTTAGTAATCACACTTCCAGCTTATTATCTGTCTCTTTCTAACGCAATGCGTCGAATTGCGATACGAAATTGTTGCTTGCTGAATTGTGATAATAACTTTGGCTACTTCAAATGTACGTTTATAAATCTAAAAAAGGATTATAAAAGCTAAGAGAATAACAACAACGCTGAGTTATAAACTAAGTTGACCAAATAGATAGTTCAATAAATAAGTCTTTTTTTAATCCAGCAACTCATACACTACAAATACATGTGTATATATTTATATGCAAAAATATTAGCTTCTTTTGCTTTTGAGATTTTACTTAAAATTCACTACTCGACCTCAGCAGCATTGCATTGTGCAAATAATTTGAATTGTCTTGTGGCTTTTAAGCTATTCATTTGCTGTGCGCCTTTAAGTATGCAATGCATATGCTGTCACGGCGTAATTATAAGGCCTTGTTGTCGTGTTGTTTTTGATTTGATTTTGTGGTCGAGCCTCAAACAATTGAAATTGAAACATTTCAATTTGTAATTGATATGTAAATGTTACCCTAAAACACAAACGCGCAAACAAGGATTCAAACGCAGGCAAAGCAGCGCGTCTGCCTGCAGGCAAGACAAGTAAACTTTGAGTGCTTGGAATTAAAGCAATTAGAATTTATGAAGAGCAAAGAATTTAACACAGGATGAGTCGCATTAGTTTGCAGAACGTGGGCTTTTAAAAGCAGCCGCAGGCGATAACATTTCGCACGCCCGCCTGCCATTCGCATTGCCATTATTACACGGACAAAAAAAAAAATACAATGAAATTTTAAGCAAAAACTATTGCAACACACTTAATCCGCTTGTGTCCACAACCCGAACAACGCTTTAAACTTATCAGAGTTGTGCACAGCTGTTAAATAGGTTGCTCGCGCCGAGGAGGGCCATTTAAAATGGCGTCAACGGCCATGTTGTCGACGTTGGCTGTTGTCTGTTGGCTGTTGCCACTACCATTAACGCCAGCGAGGCGTGGCTGCTAAGCCGTCTTTACGCAGGTAGAAAGCTTGTTTAATTTATATACGCGACAATATGCAAAGCTGTTAGGGCGATGTTGGTGACAGTTGGCCTCAAACATATTTGAACTTGTTCAGATTTATTACGCATACAATGGGACAGACAACAGCAGCAGCAGTACAAGCAGCCACATAGGGCTGCCGATGATGAGTTGACAAAGCTTAATGACACTTAACGCACATAAACACACACACACACACATACATAGAACTAAACCACGTATGTGTAGATACATATATACTCTTTAACTTTTTAGCGTAATGACAACTTCCGTTTGCACACTCGGTGCCCCACAATCGTCAATTTGTGCGCTTTCACAGTCTTTCATGCATAAAACGTATTTTAGTGATTTTTAATGCGAAAGCAATTTGAAAAGTTTGTTTTACACAAAGTTGTAATGATATCGGCGCTTGTCTGTGTGTGTGTGTGTGTGCGTGTGAAGGCGATGCTAAATGCGATTAGGCATTAGTGCCAAATTTTTGGGTGCTTCTGTTGACTAGCAGAAAGGCTGCAAGACGGGGCAAGCCGGTTAGAGTTTTGCTAAAAGCTATGTAAATAAGGCTTATGAGTCACGAAATGTGTAAATTAATGTCGATTATTTATCTTATGACGTTTGCTTAGTTGTGTGCATTGACAAACAGTGAAGAAGACGTTGAGCAATGCAAACGACACATTCATAGTGCTGATGGCATGCAAAACGCAATGAGACTTATGCAAAAATGTTGTTTTAATTAGCCGAATGTGCGCTGGCGGCACGTGCCGCGTATAACCACAAGATGTCGCCGTGGCAATTAGTCGCTGATGATGGCCAGCATCATTGATTGACATGACGACCACCGCAGACGTAGACGGCGTAGCGTTGCAGCAGTCACGCATGCAACATGTGTCGCTCAGTCCCGCATTAAGTCATTCACTCAGTTAGTCATTGAGTCGCTCCGGCAGTCGAATGGCTAGTACGTGTCGGCCACATGCAATTATGTCGCATTGGTACAGCATTCGATGACAATGATACATGATATCAATGCTTATTTGGCTTGGTTTGTTGTTGTTTGCTCTTGTTTGCTGTTGCTGCATAGTCTCAATTACTTGCAACACACACACACACACACACAAACGCACACACAAATCACTTTATCGATTAGCAAATGAGCATTACATCATTGCACATAATGTGGCACGTTCAGTCCTTGTGGCGGTCACGTCGCACATCGACGCCTTGCTAAGAGATACGTTAACTAGTCTCATTAGTGAAAAGTGTACATTTCTGGCTAAAGAGCGAACGTAAGATCAAGACTTCGACTCATTAGGATTTTCAATTAATAATCGAATTTCATATACTTAATTAAAAACATAAGGCAATGCATACTCTGATAAATTGGGTATGCTTTGCGGTGGTTTATTCACCTGGTGCGGATGTCATTATAATTAAAATCAATAACGGAAATTCGGAAACACAAAATGTGAAACGGATGTTGCTGTCATTCAACTGCGTTTGACCGGCCTTGTGTGAGGGATAACACCATTAATTACATAAATTTCCTTGCTGTTGGACATGTGTGTGTCAGTAATAAAAGGCCCGTTTAGCAACCCAGCGGGAAATTTAATGCCTTCCAACTGCCTTCTGAATGGCTTCTTTTGCCTGGATCTGTCATGGCTATTACTTCTAATTTCACATGGAGTTCGAGCCTTCCTCTCTAGCTTCTAAAAATGGTGCGCTTTCGCTTCTAAAAATGCTGTACTCGCCTTAAAAGAACGAGCATGGATTTTGGTTGTAAAACACACTACAGTCGTGCGTTCGTGTTTCTGTTAAATATACTGTTACTGCTCTGCTAGTATACATACTGTTTTTGTGCTGTTGTCAACCGACTGTTGTTCTCTCTCTCAACTTTTTGTAAACAAAAAACACCTCCGTTCGTTCGCATGGAAATTTGGAATGCTTTGTATTTCTTCCCGTTGGCAATTAACAATGTAAACACATGTACAGTTTAATTTTTATTAAATAATATAATACGATTTAAATTTGACAAAATATACAACCCTTTAAAAAAATTAAAGACAAGAAAAAAACTACTCAAAAGTCATCAAATGCCTTGTAATTTACTCTTCATAATCATACACTTGCTCATATTCCTGCTCTTCATCGACTTCATCGACTTCATCATTGGACTCTTTTAACTCACTTTCATAGGGGCTGTTGATATCTTCATCGCTTTGGAGCTCACCATTGGTACAATCACTGTCATCGTCCTCTATATCATCATCTCTCCGGTCTGCCTTTCGTTGCATGGCCATTTGAAATTCATGTTGCAGGAAACGTACCTTTTTGTTGTAAGCTTCCTCATCTAAATATTCATCATCTTCGCCGTCGAAGATTGGCTCGTAATCATCTTCTTTTGAGATTGAACTTTCTTCTTCTTCATCAGCATAGCTGTCATCGTAATCAGAACTGTCAAAGTAGTCAGGTTCGAATTTTTCAAGCGCATTTCTTGCTGCAAGGCCTCTAGTGTAGCAACCGTTATTGCCTCCTAATTGTTCTCGGCGCGAACACGAGGGTTCCATGGAATGTTGAGCATACGTTTCGTTGGAATTATCTGACACACTGTCTGCAATAGCGCGTGTAGTTGTTGTATTCGTTTGCCTTTCACTTTCTTCATCAATATTATAGGCACTTTGATCATCAAAGTTACTCTCAGTGTGCGTTGCTCGTGTGCCAACGCTCCCCTCAGTTGCTGTCGTGCCATAATTGCCTTCCATTGAACAACTATCGCTGATTTCTGCCTCGACAGATTTATGAAGCGATCTGGCATATATGGTCGATTCATCGCCATCGGAAAACCCATTGAATACTTTTCTAGAACTGTTCCAGTCGCTGGTTGTACCCACTGTATCCGAGTCTTTCTGGTTCGAAGACGCAACAGTATCTGTATCTGTTTCTCTGAAGCGACGGACATGTTTGTGCCGCACTTTCGATTTCTTTCGCAAAGGTGCTTGAGCACTTTGGTCAAAGAAGTGTTTGTCTACACAAGCTTCTGTAATTTTATTAAAAGGCTTTTCGAAAGACACAACTGGCCTGGGCTTGACGAATTGTATGTCCTGTGCTTCGGAATTGGTAATGGAAGTACAAGATTCTTCCCGATACAACGCCTGCGTACCTCTTTTGATTCTGCGTTGTTGACGTTGCAACATTTTGGCCACAATCTCTAAGACAATTGGCAATTGTTGGCATTTTGTTGGGCCAACCATGCCCTCTAGACTCGCTCGCAGCGGCGGCTTGTTGTCTGTACCGGTTTCCATGCTGAGCGTCTGTGCGGTGTACTTATAGCCATACCAGTGCAAATACTCCATGATTAACTGATTCGTAATGACAATTCGCATATCGCCGTGCGGCTTGCCCCTGTCGTCAACACCGCCCAAAACTTTGCTTTCATCGTTGACGTTTGCGCCGCTCAAGGACTCGCCGCTCTCACGTTCACCACGCATCATGGTTATAATGCGCGTCTGCAGCTCGCAGCGCAACTCACGCAATAAACCATCACTTGCGAATTGAGTCTTCACGGTGTTATAAAGCTCATCCGTGTATTGTTTATGCGGCATATCTGCCATTGTGTTGCCTCGTAATAAAGTCGAAGTAAATATGATTTCAAAGTTATAAAATATAATTTTTAGATTTGATTGGTTTTGGCACTTTACTGAATTGATAACAATTTGAAATTTGAAGACTTTCACAAAGCATGCTGAACATTTTCGAATAGTTTGAGTTTCGTAATTATTCTCTTTCAGCGCGTCTGGCAAGTTTTCGCGCTAATCATGGCGGATAACCTTCAGGTGAAAGTCGCATAAAGTTGCTCCTGGTCTGCCAGCAAGTGTGTGAAAAGTTTAAGAATGTTAAGCAGTTAGCCGAGTATGCTTGAGCACGGCGGCCTTCAATTGTCGTTTGGTGCCGTCATATCGCTTACAAAATTTATTGCACTTAATGGAATTTAAAAGTTTGTTTGCTTAAGCAAGCATCTTTGCCAGCAACGTTGCCTTTGAATTTTCTCCAAACGTTGCATGAATTTTTTTTATACTTTTTGTAAGAAATACTTACATTGTGCTACACATGCAGAAAGCATTTTAAAAGAAGGTGTATACTTGATTAGCATTGGATTAAGTCACACTCGTGTGTCTGTCCGCCTGCCTGCTTGTTTAAAAGGAAGCCAGGGCTTCTGTTCTAGAACTATGAAAAATACCATTCCTGGTATTTTGGATTTTTCGGAACCACCGGAACCATTGGATCACTAGGAGAGGTATTTTGAATTTGCCGGAACCACCGGACCCATTAGATCACTAACATTGAAATCTTGCATAGAAGTGCCTTGAGCGCTGAGATTCAACGCATATCGATAAAGATCGATTTAGAGTTTTTACGACATAACACTTAAGTATATCACAAGTTTCGCTTAAGGTAAGTCTTGCTAAAAGCTTTGTAATACTCAGCAGCGTTTAGGACTCAGCTGGCAAGACGTCGTAGTTCTGTAAGAATTAACAAAAAAATATATATATGTGCCACAACTAATTAGCAAAGAAAGCATTTACTTTTGTACGGAAACAAAAGTTTTTTTCGGTTCAATTTTTATCTCTGTCAGTAGCATAGGGAAAACCAATTAGACACTGGCAAATGATGATGCTCTCGCATAAGCACTGCAACGCCAAGCCAAAGCTGAAGCTAAAGCCAAAGCAAGTTAAAGTTGACACGTTGCCGGCGACACTCGCAAATAATTGCCACAATTGTTATATTTGTTACTTACTCTACTAATCGCATTAATTATGCGTTTGACGCTGTGGACCTCATTTCCGCTATGCTTTGATTCCGTGTTGCATACTTTCGGGTCAAACCACGAATTGAACGAGACGAGACGAGATGAGACGCGAAGTAGCGCTTATAGATAAAACGAATTCTACATATATAACCGACATAATTGCCTGTCCTGGGAATTTAATTAGAGCCAAGCAGCTGAGCTCGTTTTTGTAAAAGTTCTGCCGCTGACAGGCTTTGCCTTTGCTTCGCACATTCCTTCGTTTGGCGTTGGTGCTGGTGTTGGTGTCGGCGTCGGCGTTGCCGATGTCGTCATTGCCAGTAAACGAAGAATTTTCCAAATTTAATTTAATTAATTATCAATTAGTTTTTGAAAATAATTATGCCGGCTTCAGTAAGTGCTGTATATGGTATGTGCCGAACGAAAGATGGCAGCGGGGTAGCAGATGTTTTGATAGATGGCTCAAATAAGAAGTCGATGCGAACGTGTGGTTTTGCGTAAGATTTTGCCCTTATTCAAAGCTGCCAAAATTAATTTGACAAATGAAGATTGAATTAATTACGAGTGCAATTAATCAAAGGAGCGTGTTAAATTAATCAGTTATGTTTGCAAAAGACCTAATCAAGTCTTTGAGCCGTTTGTTTTAAATTTGATAGGTGCACGCACTGCAAGTATTTACGTAAAATTTTCATTTTTGATGCCATTGTGTATAAACCAGTAAAAGGCGTTGCTGCCTAGCCATGAAAAGAAGAGGAAATCAGTGCAGAGCACCGTTAATGCACAAGAATCCGAATTTAAAAACGAAAGAGTACGAAAAATAATACGGAAACCATGGCAACTTCGGCCATGCTGAAATTTTGATTCTCTTTTTATGCACAAATTTATTATTCCATCTTCATAACTTAAGCTTAACGTCGTTTTCTACTGGTAGCACCAAAGTCTTTTGTGTGAGGTATCCCACCTACCGGTTGTTCTTAACGCTACAAAAAAAAATTTTAAATAAGAATTTTCGTGTATTCTTCATCTTTATTCTCTTTTTTATTTATATAGCGATAGAAGTTCTAGGGAAAGATAGCTCCATATTTGCTTGCCGAGCTGAACAATAATACTATGTATAATATAAGGAGACTGCTGTGTGCCAAAATGCATGACAATGCCAATGTACTGTGCTTGAAGTGCACATAACAAAAACACGCCGACAATGAAGAACAAAAAAAGAAAAAATATAAAGCAAAACTTGGGGAACTGTCATTGCCATTTCAATTTCCGTTTGAATTTTGCACTTCATTTCGCAAGTTCGCAATTTTCTCTCACACTCAGTTATTTTTATTTCGCCCTACAAGCAAGTTGTTTTGCACTTGAAAGACTAAAGCTGCAAAGCGAGCGAGAAACAAAAAAGAAACCCGAAATAAAAATCAAAATAAAAGAAACATCGAGCAAAGACGTTTGCAGTGAGCTAAAGCAGTTGACGCCAAAATCGTAGAAGTGGAAAAAGAAATGCAAATATTGAAGCATGAAGGAAATAAAACAAGCGGGTGAGCACTGGCAAGTGCGGAGGCAATGACAGCGACAGAGACAGCGACAAAGGCAGCGACAAAGGCAGAGGCAGAAAGAGAGGCAGAAACAGAGGCAATGACAATGACAATAAATCGTCGCGTGGAGTCGAAGCTCCTTTGTCTTGGCGCAAAAAATTGTAAACTTCCAGCTAAGATAATGATGAAAAATCAGCGCAGGAAAACAAGGCATTGTCTACCGGTTGAAGAAGCGCTTCAATTCAAAATATTTGTTTGACGACAAATAACTCAAGGAGAAAATAATGAAGTAGGTGCAAATTTGATGTTGTTGTTTATCCAACTGTGAAGCATAATAGGCGTTGCAGCACTGAAAAATAAGTGTTACCTAAGATGCCAATTTCTTAAGCCAGAAATCAAATGTGCTGCTATATACTGACTTACTTGTGCATATAAAGATACTTTATTTGCTTTTCGTTTAAATAAATTTCAATACATTTTGTGGACGTTTTTCTTACTTTTTTCGCCGTGTACTTGTGAAGCTTGCATGATTTGAGCATTGCGTCGATGGCAGCCAACAGGAGAAAAAAAATACATAATAAAGTGTCGTTAAACAAAGGAGCTACGTGGATGTTTATTGACATTTATACATTATTTTTTTAATGCCAAATATGTTTTGAGATATTTTGATTATTTAAAGCTGCTAACATATTTGCGTATCGTTTTGATCATCGACTCTGCCTGCGGATTTGATGAATCACGCAATAATGCTATCACTTCATTGACACCGCCGCCCGGACGACCTTTGGTCGCTTTAGTGGCCAGCGCGTACAGCACGCCGGCACATGCACCACGTTTGCCTTCCCAGTTTTCGGGGCTGGGATCAAGTCTGGAAAAGATTTCAAAGAGCTCAATACAGAAAGATAGCCAGTCAATGTATTGAAACATACTTCTCCAACATATCGAACGCCTTTGCAGCCACCCAGAATTCCTCGCACTTATAGCACTCGTTTGCAATGAGTTGGAGCAGTAGAAAAGCTTCTGAGTTGGTATCTCTGGTTATGAAGACGTTCCAAGCTAGCTCCGGCCGGCCTGCGTGTATGTGACACTTGGCGAGTATCATGCAGAAAGTGTGCTGGTTCTTTATGTCGATGTCTGTGACCTGCATGAGCAACTCTTCAGCCTCCTTGTAGTAGCCTGTAGCGCATTTGGCCTGCGCGTAATTGTAATTGAAGGTGTCATCGTTTACAAAGTAGCTGCGTATCGAGTTCATGTAGACAAGCACCTCCTCAAACTGTTCGTAGAGAAAGAAGGCCGAGGCCATGCTTTGGCGACCTGGTATGGTGTCACACTCCGTAGCAGAGCTGCCCACGAGATGAAGATTCTGTTGTGCGGTTTTGATGTGTTCTTTCTACAAAGAACATGGTTAGTAGCTTCTTATTAAAATGATCGCGATATATACGTACCGAGCCCAATTGCTGACCTAATGCTGCATGCACGACACCTTTCAGTATGTACTCGTGTGGCACTGTCGGCTGTAATTCCTTCATCAATGCATGTGCTTCCTGTATGTCACCGTTTTTTAGATAGTAAATGGCTAAGTTTAAACGCGCCTCCGGCACGATACTCAGCAGCGCCGGAAAAACACGCAGCGCGCCTTCGCCGTTACGAAAGACGACTAGATTGTGTCGTATGAGATCGGCGCCAAATGTACCGTTATCATCGATATTCTTAATCTCCTGCTCGGCGACACGACCGTTGAAGAGACGAAATCGATTGCACGCCTTTAGATTTATGGCAATCGTGCTGTCCGGGTTCCGGTTCAAATAAACTTCCAAGACCTCCTGCGACATGTCGTAATAGTCGAGCTTGTAAAAGCACAGCGCCAAATAAACATTAATTGCCAGATAGTCTTTGTTCTCCAGCAATACACGCTTGTACACATCGATAGCTTCTTGATAGTGTGCGCGCAGATAGTGCATGGAGGCCAAGCTCAGCTGATCTTCAACCTGCTCTGCGTCCTGCAGTGACTCGTGCAGCAGCTGCAGCATGTCATCGTCACTGAGATTGTGCGCGAGATGGAAGAGCAGGCGCGTTTTGAGCGCAGACTCTGGCAGTGCGGACATCAGCTGTTGCGCATCTTCATACATGCCCAGGTAGAACATGCAAACAGCAAGATTTAATTTAATATCATCTGCGTGGCTTTCGTTGCGATTGCTTGTGCTAATCGTCTTGTACTCGTCCAGTGCCCGCTGATAATCGCCGAGGTGAAAGTAACAGTAGGCTATCCATTGATCAATAAGGCTCTGCTTTGCCGTTGTATCCTCATCGTCCTCATTGGCGAACTGTTGTTGAATTGAAGTGAGCACAAACGCATGGCCAATTGTGTACTTTACGGCAACTTACCTCCAAAAAGGCTCTTGCGCCGGTGTAATCACGCTTAATAATGAAGTCCTCCAAGCAGGCAGGCGCCGTCTTGCGCTGCTGTGCCGCTGTGGCAGATGTGTTATGACGCGAATTCGCCGAATCTGTTTTACCACGCGATAGTATCTAGATAAGTGTTTGAGAAAATGTTATACCTTTTAATTCACTAATTGAAATTTAATCTTACACTTTGCTTACCATTTCGATGTTTGCCTGTGCTCAAAATATTTTGTTTTGTCCAACTGAGTTGTTTGCGCTTTTCGTTGCTTGGTTACCATTGCCACGGCAACTCTGCGTAAGTCTTAGTTCTTACCCTTGTGTCGGTTCCTTAGATGGTTCTCGTTATTTTTATGCTTCATTCAGCACTTCCATGATACTCAGATATTGCATTATATGTTTATTTAATTCTGTTCGGTATCTGTTAGCCGACATGCGTTCCTTATAAATATGCATTTGCTGACATTGTAGTTCAAGTAGTTGACACGAAGCTGTTCAAAAACGTCGACAAATATTTAAGATTTCACACTCGAGTTCCGTTTTCTATTGATGCTCGGCTTTTTGCACTAAGTTCATTGCTGCTTCTTCCTCTTTCGGTTCCATTACTGTACTTAGTGATGACGTTGCATAATGCAAAATGCATTGCAAATCCTTATGTATGTACGTACATTCTCGTACTCTTAGGCACGAATGTCGTTCAGGTTGTTTACTGCTTGCAAAAAGTTGGCAAACGCTACATTTGTTTACTTTGCACTTATCTGTCAAAAAAGTAGGTGAGATAAAAACAGAATCTCGAATATCGAACATTTCCCGTATTACATATAATGTAACACTAATCGAATACGATTGGTAAACTCATTTGTTCTCTTAATAAGTTCAGGTAAGCTTATAATCTATATAAAAACAGGCTTAAAAAGGCCCAAGCTTTTTGGAAAACAATAAAAATATACTAAAACCAAAAAGAGTCTCAAAATAAAGAATTTCAGCTTTGCTATTTTTAGGTGATTAAAGCCATAAAATGGTAAAAAATCTTATTCAAGTTAAGAAACATCTATTGGATCGCCAGTTCTGGCGGTCGGAAGCGAGGATTCCCACAAATTCCGATAGTTCAGCAATTTGCACTTCGAAAAATTCTTCAACTCTGTACAAACTCCATGACAAATATAATGTACTTTGTACACACATTAATACAACAAAAAAAAAAAAAAAGAAAAATCACTTAAAAACATTGAAAAATACATTTAGTTTTTCTTTATATGTTGATGGTTTTTTTCTTTCTTTTTTTTTTTGGTATTTTCCACTCACTTCCTTCATTTCTATTGCAGAAGCGAACATTTTTATGGCATACATTCAGGAGCTATTTCATGCATGAGTGTATGTGGCTATATTAACGACATGCAGTGCTTAAGTATGTGCATGTGTGCTTGTGTGTTTGTGCTTGTGTGCTTGTGTGCAGCTTTCCACTCTTGTTTAAAGTGTTGGCACGAGCAAAAAGAAGCGAAGACACGAAACAACATCTTGGCAGGCACTAACTTTATTCAATATTCTCTAAAATGTTACTGCCGTCTTTCCTACTTTTTATTTATTTAGATCTCACACTTTTTATGACAGCAGCAGAGTGAAAACCACCATACACGTGCCACCACCACACTGGAATATTCAGCAAGAATATTTACACGTATGATGTTCTCAGCTTGAAAGTTTGCAGTGTTAGTTTTTCTTGGCTTTCAACGAATTTGAGGTTGTTGGCTGTGTTGGCTGTGTTGGCTTATATACACAAATAAATGCGTGTTTGCACATACGGAACATGTTTTCGAATTTCGTTGCGTCCAGAAGCATAGCGCCAGTACGAAAAATTTATGGTTTAATTAAAAATATGCAAAATGGGATTAATTTTGCTAAAATATGAACATTTTCACGCAATTGCCCAAAACATTTTCCATTCGCCATTCGCCATTTGCCGTTTTCCAAAAATGTGCAAAATTGCGTGAGCCATCGTATGTTAAATAAATTAATTCGTGCCTGCACATGGCCAACGCTTAATTGCGGCAACAGTTAGTGACATGATCGTATACGAGTCGTGAGTCGCAGCTTTGCGTCTGGCAGGTATGGCAATTCAATTTTGTCATACCGTCAGCTATTTCGATTGTTTTTCGGCTCAACTTGTCTGCGTGCGTGATTATAATCACTTCATCTTTAATGCTAAAACGAAATGTAAAGTGTCATGATTTAGTGTTGTTTCGGTCGCCATGCCCAAGCGTTCATGATGATTACTTTATTTGGCAATGCATGCATGCATGCATGTGCCACGCCCACACAATCATGCGTCCATTTATGCACTAATTAAAATTTTATCGTTAAATCTTGTTTGCATATGAGTCTCCGAGTACATTTATTCAGACACACACACACACACACACACACAAACACACACACACACGCACACACCATGCTCTACTTGTACATTTGGCCTGCTGAAAAGTATGATGCTTTCATGCAACTTTCGCAACAGTTATTTGCATTTCCGCTTCCGCTTCCGGTGTCGCCTGCCCCGTCTGCATGCACTCTCTTATGACCATTTGCCATATTCTCATATTTTATTTGCTTTAACAATAACAACAGCAAATAGAATTCGTTGATAAGTGCCTTTGCATAACTCTGAAGTGGTCCGCTGAGAGTTGCTTGCGTATTAGAAGGGGTAGAGGGGCGCTGCATTGCTGCCTTGCTGGCATCAGACAATGGCATTACAACTTTTTGGTTCGTTGTGTGTGTTCGTGTGCGTGTGCGTGCGTGTATGTGTGAAAACATCGCGTTGGCGCATTCATTTATATGTTGGAATTTGTTTAAAAATGTTGACTGCATGCTTTTGTTGTTTGTGTTGTCGACCTTCGCTTCGAAAAATTTTAAGTTTGTTTGTTTGATTTGAAACTTTTCAAAGTATCTTTGGCATACATACACTAATGTGGCGAGTTGTTCGCATGTGTTCATTTATTAAGCTTGCCATCTCGTTCACTTGCTCGTTGCGCTTTCACACTCTTTTACAAAAACAAAAAACAAAAAAAAATATAAAAGTTTTTGAATGTTCGTTAAAGTCAAACAAATAATGAAATTCTGCGGTTGCCACAATGAAAAACTTACAAATTAAATATGAATTTTTGGCATGACTAAGCGTAAAATAAAAAAATAAAAAAAAGTAGGAGCATCCTGTGTCGCAGCGTTGCACGCGCGTATCTCAGTCTGTGCATGTATTCGCACTCTTATTTATTGCGCAAAAGTTTCCAAATTGCATTTACAGCTAAACGCATTAAAAATTTAATTTTAAAACTAAAATCAGTGGGAAGTTTGAACGCCACCCATGCATACGCACACACACACTGTACGTGTGTGCGTGTCGTGAGTAAACTTTTTAATTTCATCCAAAAATCATTACTGAAAATTTTCGACTTTTGTGAGTAATTTGTGGTTTTTGAAATGCGTTTTTTTTCGTAATTATTTTTAATTCTGTTAGCCACGCAAATCCTTTTAGCGTTTTCTTTCTCGTTTGTTTTCTATGTGTCTGTTTGTTGTACAAAATGTAATTAAATCTTCCACATTAAATTGTCTTATTTAAATGTGAAGCGAGTTTGTTCAGCTGGCAGAACGACTGCATAATGAAGAGATAATGAAATCAACAACAATAAATCAACAATTCATTGTTTAGCATCTTCTTAAGTTCTTTTAACCACTTATATAAGCGGCATGGCTGAAGCGAATTGTTTGACATTTTTGGGGTAGATTCACTGGTATACCCTGCCCAGTTGAATTAACACCTTATAATATAATATGCTTCATATAAGCAAGAATCTTCGACATGGCCGACTTGTTACTTGATTTTTTCATCGTCTGTTAATTCAGAAGCTGCACAAACTTAACAATGTAAAAACAAAATTAATGCAAAACGAAAGCAAATATTTTTCTCCATCGTCCTTTTTTTTTTCCTTTTTTTTTTTTGTTTAATTTCTGTTTTTTTTTTTTTGTTTTTGTCTGGACTGCTCTTCAAGCTAAGTCTTAATACAGTTTGTTGCGTGCGCCTTACAAGCACTTCCGTTTCCGTTTGCATTAAAAAAATAAATTATTTTTGCTGGTCCGTTTGAAAGTCCCTCTTGTACTTTATTTATTACCTTTGTTTATGCTTTATATGACACTCTTGTTGATGGCTCTCTCCCTGATACTTGTGCTTGCAAGAGTTTGCCTGCTTATAGGCGTTGGATATTGTTATCGTGCTCGCACACACTTTGCCAACTGTGTGCTTGTTAATACTTGGTCTTGGTCTCTTTTTGCAGCTTCATTGCTTGTATCCAATGAAGACTTGCCATGTCTTTTGTCCAATTTCACGCTGTCCCTTTTTTTAAATATTTCTTTGTTTATGTGTCTCAATTCAGTCATTGATGTGTCACATAATTTTTGTCTTTATTCATAGAATACAAAACTTGTAAGCACAAGACTCAAGTGAAAAACAAGCAAGCGCGCTCTAGTCGGACTTTCATGACTGTTGTGTACCCTACAACTGTCTGAATGACTGAAGCGCCAAAGAAATCATGAATATAATTTTGTATAATATTTGGTTTATGAAATTTCGGTTTTACTGGCATCCAAAGAAAAACTCTTCATCACACACCAACTATTGGGTGTCGGTTGTAGGAGAGCTCCACAAGCGCAAACAGGCCGAGTGCCACAAAAAAGCAATACGGAAACTTTTTCAAAGTTTTCATTAGAATGCTGCTTGAAATATTTTTAACAATTTACCTACTTTAATTTGTTTCAAAACTTTGTTTCAAGTATTCGGCATAAACACAAAAATAGAAGCGAAAAAAAACTTCTGTGGCTTAGTAAAAAAACAAGGAAAAATAATTCCAGGTTTGTTTACTTGACTTAAATGTTGTACATAGTTGATTTTGGCATTCGGTGTGTTGTGAACCTGATTGCGAGTCCGAAAAGTTTGAAAAGACCAACCAAATTGTAAGAGGCCTGAGCTCTACCAAAAGAAATTTGGTTTGAGAAGTATAAAAGTTTCGTGATTATAATGCCAAGTGCTTTACATGTGCGCCTGCAAATATGCAATCTAAAACAACAAACCTAAAATTATGCTACGGCTAAACAAGAAAATGTGTTGAAAATATTTTAAAAGATGGGCACACGGCAAACTGAACTGTAAAAGTCTCAATACCAACTTGACTTCCGGTCTCGTACAAAGGCAGCAATACTCCTTGTGGCAAGACAGCTTAAGCTTGCCACCAACTCCGCCGTTCTATCGACGGAAGTCAAGTTGAAACCGCTACTATTTGCCAACTAACCAAAAGCATTTTGCTGTGGTAATGTCTGCCGTGAACTTTCGCCAAACTAAGAAATGACAAGCAGCAGCAGAGGGAGGGTCAATGTGCGCAAAAAAAAAAAAAAACTATTGCGACACATGCAACACAATAACTTTCACGAAAACTTTGTATGCGTCTTGGTGGCCGGCAGAGACACGCGGCTGTGGCGTCTGCAACATTTTTGGTAACAGCTTTTTACGCAGAACTGCGACAAGTGCGCTTAACTGTTTTGCGCTTTACACTGCCGAGGCAAAAGTGCCAGACATCATTGAGTTGGCTGCTTCTAAGTCTTGCCATTTGCCGACTGTAGGCATCGTCGCCATTATAATATATATGAATTCAACGTTAACTTTGTGTTGTTTGCTGATTGTCTTTAACAGCAATTTTTCATGCCCGCCACGCTACCAACTCAACTTAACTGAAATCAAGTCAAAACTTTGTGCGAACAGCTGACGAAATTCATCATTACTTCTTCTTTGTCTCCGGCAAACGCAAACTCCTTAAATCATTTCTCTTTTGCAAGATGACGCCGCCGCAGCAGTTGTTATTAATGATTTCTGCTTGATGTCAATGTCGTCAGTGCCATTCCATCATTCTATGCACTCAAAGTCGAAATCGTTCATGGCTTACATTGCGTCGTTCCTCAGATAGACCTGTTTTTTTATTCACCATTTCAATTCTACTATTGCTATTGACCTCTAAAATTTGCTTTATTTCCGTTCACTCACTCCTTGGCCACTCACTTGCAAATGTGTTTGCTTGTTTATTTGTCAGTAATGTCTGCATTTTTGATTTAAGTCTGACATATTTTGTCTGTCACTGTCACTGTGACTGTGTCTGTCGCGTTGAGTTTCAATTGCCTGCTCTATGTTTCGCGACCATCTGTCTCATATTTCTATGTCTGCGCTTTTGGCATACGTCATGTCGCTTTATTTAGTGAAACTTGACTGCTAGGCAATGATTCACTCTGCAGTTTACAAATTTCCTCTTCCGCCGCCGCTTGAGCCAAACAATATTCCGCTTGCATCTTGTATTTAATATATGCTTTCAACTGCAGCCAAAAATATAATAGCAAATATATTGTTTGTTGTTTTTTGTTGATGATTTTTGTTTTTATTGTTATTGCAATTTGTCAAAAGTACTCGTCTCGTCTCGTCTACATTTGCTGTTTATTTGTTTGTCTGTCTGGCAATTTGGCGCTGCAAATTGTTATTTATGACTGCCCCTGTGGCTTACCCCGTCTTTTTCAATCACTCGCATATGAATAGTGCAATTTTGGTAAATTTTAAATTGAATTTATAGTGTGGTGAAGTCTATGATTTTTGTGATTTCGTTTTGATAAGCAACTCTCTGTGTTTTTAGATCCTTATTGAGGCTTTGTTTAGAGCTTTAGAAAATCCAATAATTTTTATTGAAATGCCACAAATTTAAATGTATTGCTTGACATATTCAACGCTACATTGGGTAGGTAGTGAAATGCAATAAGACTAGAGCGACTTACATTAGCAGAAAATAGCTTGGTCTGATGTTTTATAGCTTAGCCTGATGTTTGGAGAAATTAACAAAAAGGAATAGAAGGAATGTTTTTGGGCATGGAATATTTTTACATGTTCTGGTATTCGAGCTATAGCGGTTGAAAGGGTTGTAACAAGCCTACTCAATCTGGATCTGCGCTGTTGTATGAAGGTACATTTGTTGAAGGTATTCAAGAGTATAGCGGTACGGTACAGCGCAGTTATTTCGATAATATAATCCTATGTTACTTTATCTTCAATGTATGTATAATTTATATACCATATGCGTGACTTTCTCCCCTTTCATGTGTTGTGTTCATCATTTGATTGAACACATCAACATAATATAACATTTTTCATTATTATAACTTTGTCGTCTTTAAATATTGTTAACACTAAAACATAAAAGTATATCTATCTATATATCGTATATCTAAAAGCCAGAGCAACCATCTAAACGAGATGAGCGCAGTTAATACAGTTACTTTATATGTAACATGCAACTCTATATTTCAAGCAATTTGCACATTTTACGGTTGTTTTCAATGTTGTTAAAGTGGCGAGTCCACTGAGTTGCAGTTGTTGCTGTTGTTGTTGTTGCAACAACTGAGTTGTAGTCGACGATAATCGGGGTTTGGAATTGTATCGTTGTTGTTGCTGTTGCTAGCGGTTGACTTTTCACTAATAAAATTTGGTTTCAAAAACAGTTTTCATCATTTGACCCGGACAGCCTTCTCACATGCCAAAGCAGACGCCAGACAAGTGTGCAGAGTTGACTGAGTTGGCCATGAGTTGTGGAGGATCTGACGACTAAGTGAAAATGCGAAAAAGTGCGTTGTCTGCTCTATTCAGTCCGTGTTTGCACCTTGTTAATTTTAGTGAGCTGCCAAAAAGCAGACTACGCTTTTTAAAGCGTTGAAAATTATTCAAACATTGTAAACATTGTGCATTTGGAACGTATGAAGGCCAACTCTAATGCAACTTTACAACTCTAATGCAATTGTGTGTTTATATTTGTTGCGCCAAAGCCAAATATTTTGCAAAATTTGTAAATTTGTTAGAACATTTGCAGATTTGGCTTTTGGTCTGACAATAATTGGCGATTGTGTGCCATATTTTCGCATTGACTATTTGTGCATTATGGTCTATTTGCATATTGGTTTGCTTAAAGTAATTAAAAATTACATTTATTAGAAAAATGTAAAAAAAAAAAAACAGACATTAATGTATGCAAATGTGAAGTATTTGTAATTTGCAAACGTATATTTGCAATTATCGTTGGTGTGTTCGGTCATCGTTCGTTGTCAAATTTATTGGCCGTTGAATGCACGACAGACAAACCAGTAACTGATGTCTTTCTGCCAATTGCCCTGCATTTCTTGACTGCGACTATGGCCGATTGTGGCCTAGGTCAACCTGTGTTGCCGCAAACTCGGCTTTCAGCTCAGCTGTCGCGTGTCCAGTCGAGCCAGACGAGCTGCCCTATCTACCCGCCTGTCATTCGGTTTGTCTGCCACACATATGCATGCACCTTTTTAACGTCGCATCGTGCTAGCATAGTCCGGCTGAAGTAATCAGTTATAGCCATGATATGCGCGCCATTTCGACGTTTTTTCCGCTTACTATTTCAACCGATTTAACCCCCCTATCGGCCACTATTTGCACTACAACATACAGGAAAAAAAGGCAAAAGGAATGTCGTTGGCTCTTTTATTTTTTCGGGGCGCCACAAATGTCATGCAAAAATGCCGCCATCGCAGTGGCAGATAGCTGTGCCATATCGACAAATGTAACGCTGAAATATGCGAATTTTTGTAAATGACATTTCTGTGGCCACCATCACTATCACTAATTGATATCAGATGTTTTTACGTGACGTTACGTTGCGGTTTGACTTTCGTGTGTGTGTGTGTGCTTTGGATTTATGCTGACACAGGTGACCAATCGAGGCTTCCACTGCTTCTACGCCGATCGGTTATTTACCGTATTTATTTCCAACATTTGCCTGCAAGTCTCAGGCACAGCAAGCTGACCCTGTGATCATTCATTTGTCAACTTGTCATTGCCTGTAAACTGCTGCGGTCCTCTTGCCGTATTTTTTTACAGCTGCATTTAATTTTGAGGCCAGTTTCTATTGGACCAATGCAGTGCAATGGTGCTTTTGAAGCAAATTTTGCATTTAGATTTTATAGTTGCTGTTTGGCATGTTGTTATGCTACTGAGGATGGCATTTAATGGAATTCTTGCATCGCATGGGTTGGCTTCACGGACCGTTTCTTTAATAATTTCTTTACTTTGAAACTTTACAATGATGTTCTGTTTCTTCAGATTTCATAAATTATTATGAATTTCCACGACCATATGACTGAAGTTACTCTTAAAATTTTAAAATGCTTCAAATTCATACAAATTTAAGGTTCAGATAATTTATTGTACAGAGGGTAGGAATAAATATAGAGTATACAACGAATTCAACAGTTTTAAGGACTTATAAAAATACTAACTGTCACCGACCCTTACTTGGCAAACGAACCAAACTGTCGGGAATTCCGTCGGTCTATAGTTTTGACAATTTTTTGATAATGAAGTATTGAAATAATACTTCTATAAAAGTAAATCTATAGATCAGGTCACAGTGACACAATGAAAGAACCCACTTCAAAGCAAATGTTAGTTTTAATTAGCTTATTTATTACTGATGTGTATAAGAAATTAAAGATCATATAAAATTAACCAGTAACTTAAAGTAAAAAAAAAAATCAAAAAAACTTCGCAATATGTTGTCCTAAAAATTATACTCTGTATAAATTCTTTTTCCATGGGGTATTTGGGATCTCAAACATACATGCATGTATGTGTATATTCAGAATAGGGAAATGAAAAGACTTTCTGTACCTTAAATATTAAGTTCTTATGGTGGAATACCAACTTTTCTGACAAAATTTCAATCAGATTATTAGCAGCTTAACTCGGTAGTTGAAAACTAGGGGACTAGGTGACTACGGTAGGGGTTTGCGCACATACAGAGAGATTGTCTGACAGACAGTTGGACACATACGACACATACAAATGTATAAAAACTCCACAAAAATATAGCATAAAGCAATAACGTTGCTGTGCACCTTATTTTGACGCAAGGAAATAAATTGAAAAATTCGAATGTATTGAAGATGGAAAGAAAAATCTGAAAAAAGTCGGAGAAAAGAGAACTCAGAAAAGGAGCAGCAGCAGCAGCAACAGTATGATTATTGCTCGGGCGGATGTGTGGGGTGAGGAACAAATGACAGCAGCATCAACTAAGCGTTTGGCATTTCTTTTGCTTAACAGCAAAAGTTTTTCCATTATTTGAAGATTATAGACTCTAAACATTTGCTCGGTGTCGGTTATGGGGGGCCCGAAGCGATAAGCAGAGAGAGAGACAAAAAAAAAAAAAAAAGAATAGCTCATGAGAATCATGACGTGAACAATGATGATGACGACGCTGGAATTTGCACACTTTTATGACAGCGTTAGCAGCAACGGCAGCAGTAGCAGCAGCAGCAGCAGAGACAAAACTTTCACCAGTGCATTGTTTCACTCCGTTCGATACATTTACCGAAGACATCCTTGCCACTCCTTTTTCCGTTGCTCGCTCATGCAAAGTTTCATATATTTCTGTTTAACATATTCGCACACTTGATGCTTTTCCCGTTGCTGGTGTGAGGTTTCCGAGATTATAGAATGAGCTTTTCATTTGTCTGCTAAAAACTATATTGGCATGTGACTTTTGCGTTGTTTGTTTCTTTTTTGGTTTTTGATCCCAGTGCTTGATGCTGTCCTCGCATACCATACAAACTGCATGTGCCAGAATTTGTTGGTGTTGCAAAACTTTACTACTTTCCCTTAGTTGTTATGTTGTATATGTCTCTCCCATCTACTGAAGTGTACATTTGCCACTGGTCTTTTGGTTGTGTGCATTCGAAAACAAGTTTGGCTACCCAACTATGTGCGAAGTTTAATGCTTTTGTTTCGAACTCGTTTTTCGATTGCTATTTGCGCCAATCTTTTTCTAATAATTGTAAATTTACTTTTATACTCGTCGGTTGCAAAATATTTGCTGTATGAAAAACAAAGAATTCAAAATAGTCATGCACAAGTCAGATAAGTTTTACGTATAAAAAAGGGGTATAAGATGCCAATTGAATGAAAAAGTTTCGTGTAGCTTAATTTTCGACACTAACAAATGAAACCGTCCTTTGATTAGCATAGCACCACAAAAAACGTACTTCAGACACACTCGCTCATGCTCTCTGAGCGCCTCAGGTGTATTCGACAGCATATTTACTCTTCATATTTTGTGCTTTTGATGCTTAAACATTGAATTTGATTTTATTATATGTTTTTGCATATTTTGGTCTGTCACATTTTTGCATAAAAGCTCATAGACATGCAATAAAGTTGGATTTTTATATTATGTGTATTTGTCTACATTTCAAATATGGCAAAAGTTTTTGAATTAAATAACCAACACTTCAAATATCACAATTATTATTATCATATATGCTAGAAAAGTCTTGTGCATTTATTTCTACATGTATACCTAAATCAGTGTCCTGTTTGCACATTTATTTAAAAGTGACTGAAAAAGTTTGCAACTAAATTTGCTTAACACCTTTTCATCTTTTTATGTATATAAATTGGCTCATGGAAATGGGAAACGGGATTATGTTTTTTCATTTTGTGTTTTATGAAAGCTTTGAAGTTCTCGTCTTTTTGTTGTGTGTATAATAAAGTTGAGTTATATATAAAAATATAATAAAAAATTAATTTTTTCTTGGTTTTGCAATACGAAGTACAACAAATTCTATTAACTGCACAACGTACACCCTGTATGCTCGAAGGGGGCAACACTCGCTCACAGCTGCACATTGTACGAGTGGCGTGGCAAAAAGACTTGCCACAAATAAGTGAAGCACATTAAAATGCAAATTTTTGATTTGTGTGAATGTGTTGATGCGACTGCGCGAAAGGGGGGACGCATGTAGGGGGCGGCACATTGCTGTTGGTTGCAGGATTCCTTGTCACAAAATTTCCGGTTTGCCAACGCATAATCATTGAGCGTGTTTTTATTTATTTATTAATTTAGTTTTTCTTTTATCATTTTTTCTGCTTCTTTCCGTTTTTGTGCAATTGAAATTTGTGTGTTTGCGAATGTGCATAAAGTAATTTATTTGACTTGAATTTATTTATTTATTTTAGTTTATTTTCTGTTTTGCTGTTTTCTGTTTTGCTGTTTTTCTGCGTTTTTGTTACAATTCCGCCTGAATGAGTGACTTTCAAAAGCGGCATTTTTGCATTTCCTTGTTTTTGCCACCGCCACCGCCCCTGTTGTTGTTGTTGTTGTTTATTTTTTTGGCTACATTTATTTTGCTTTCTTTTGAATTGTGGCAAGTTCTTTTTGTGAAACAAAGTGATTTTGTAAAAGTGTTCTATTTTTTTATTACGAATCCTTCCGTCGTATTTTGCCGCCTTTCCTCTTTTCAGCGCTTTGTTTGTTTGCTTGTTTGTTTGTTTGATGTTTATTGAGTTATATTTCTGCAACTTTCAGTCATGAATTCAAGCCTCGTTTGCTTGCTGCACAATTGTTGTGCGAATTTAACTATTTTCGAGTTGTTCAAGCGTAAGATTTTTTGCTTGCTGCTGCGTCAAATAGAATTTTCCAATTTGCTGACTGCGTTCGGTTATGAAATCATCAAATCAAGCACACAGAACTAAGATAACGCAAGTATGGCATTTGCTTATTAACATAAGTTCAGCTTGTAAATACCAATAAGTCCAGACAAATAAGCGCAACGCTTGAGTTTGCATATGGCAAACTTCTGTCAACAAGGGGGCGGGGCAGTGTGGCGTGTTCAACGTACGTCAACTATTAAAACAAACTTTATAGTTTCTAATCCACATGCCGTTGCAGGCGGGCTGGTAGACAGGCACAGAGACAGAGACATAGACAGACAGTATCTGCAGCCGAAAGACCGTAGCTTTGTTCGCAAATCGCAAACAAACTTCCAACGCAGTCTGCGGTTGTCTGGGATATGCGGCGTTGGCTTCTGTTCGTGTTGTTGGTGTTGTTGGCAAAGTGAATGCAAGTTTGCTTCTGAAATTGTTAAGAAAATAATTGTCTATGTGTGTGGTCGTGTGTGTGTGTGTGAGACACATGTATGATGACACTGCTTGAGGCTATGCATAGTTTATTTTATGCAACTGAAATCTGCTAAGACAAGTTACCCAAAAAATAAATGATATATGTAAGTAAGTATGTATGTATGTGTGTATGTGTGTATATAAGCTAGTATGTATATTGACCCAATTATGCGCAAGCCTGACAATTTCACAAGTCAGCAAGCCGACACCTTTGGGCGTAAGCCAAAAGTGAGCTTAGCGCGTGTGCCAGCCAGCCGAATGCATTTATCTAAATGTACTTTTCTTATTCTTCTGCACCGTTAACAATTGCCTGCTCGGTAAGCTCGAATGAAATGTTGCCGCCTTACTTTTAGGCGTCACAACTCACACTGCTACGCGCCAAATGTCTTCGACGCGCCTCAAGTTTGCTCGACTATGTGTTGACAGCCAAAAAGATTCCGTTTGATTGCCAAGTTAAGCTTTAAAGCCAAAAGCTAATTTAGCTTTAAAATATTTCACTTCAGCTGGTCTATGTCACTGCTGCGATGTCACTGCGCACGCAAGGGGTGCTGCGGCTAGGCGTGATACTTGATGTCTGTTCGCAGCCACTTTTCGCTCTGCCAAAGCCAAAGTCTCCTTCCTTCAGCGCTTGGCGTGCTCCACTTTGAGTGCTTGGTTCTTTTTGGCATGCTGCACTGCTATTGCACGACTGCAGCAGCATAAGACTACCAAAATGGACATTATCCGATTGTGATTAGGGGTGTTAGTGCCAGTGAGACAAGTGATATATGCCAATGTTGGGCACGGCATTAGAATTAGAATTAGAATGGAAAAGAATAGTAAATGCAAATGCAAATTTGATGTCAACTCAGCTTTTAAAATGATTTCCACACGTTGAATGCAGTTTTTTGTCACTATTTTCAAGCGAATGCTTTTGTTGACTTGCTTACTCAATAACAAATTTTCACAGCCAGAAAGTTTTGAATTTACTCTAAGAAAGTTCTGAAACTCTCATGCCAAACGTGTACAAACATAACTGTGCTTAAATAATAATTTCAAGGCCTGTCAAAAGTCTTTTAATTTATGTTGTCCTGATGCGAGATTTTTTGTTTTTGTTTTTGTTACTGTTTTTGTTTTTGTTCGCATTGCTGCTGCGATAACTTCACCTTTTTCTTTTCGCAAGTCTAGCAAATAAATAAACATAATAACGGTGTTGTGTTGCCTACTTTTCGGCATAAGGACAAAGTTTGTCTTGACTGGCTGATTTTGTGCGCTCTATGTATGTGTGTGTGTGTGGGTATGAATGTAGAACGATGTCAACTCTGTTTCAATTATGGCTAATTTTATACAAGTACAACTACAATATTTTATGATCGACATTGAGAATTTTTCGTTGCATGCCTTCAGGTAAATAACTTTATTAAAATAATGTCGTCGACGAGACGATGACGATGATGAAGATGAAGATGAAAATGACGAGCAGTACGTTGATGGGGATAAGGATGGGGTAGGAGACGTCAGCCAAGCCACAAAATGAAAAGGACTTTGTTTGGTTTCGTTTTCAAAGTGCTACCAACTTTCAAAGTCCCGCCAACCAACCCCCTGCCTTGCAACTGTATACACTCTCGTTTAATTAGGGAACTAAGCAGCTTGCGATTTGTTTAAGCGTGAAAATGTCTGGGTTGCGCGGTGCGTGTGGTACGTGTGCCGCGTACATGACATGCCATTCCGCAAAATATTATTAAACCATCTTGTAAATAAGCCGCAGCTGTGTTGTGGCCAAAAGTGACAGGAAACAGGAAGACCTCCCACCACGCACGCTTGCTTGCTTGGCACAAATTTATGCAAAAGTTTGCTTGTACGTTTTTTCGGACAGTTAAAAAACCGCTGCTATTTAAGCCTTTTGACGTTGCACCGTCGAAAGTATGCTATGCTCTGGCCTGATGCCTTTCGTCTTCATGTCGTCGCAAAGTTTAGAATTTTACGCGACAAAGTGGCAAACACAGTTGGCGTTGCGTTAGTTGACATCAAGCATACGCCATGTTGCCTGTGCATGAAGCCGTTGCTGGCACTGGCACTGGCACTGCCACAAAGCCGAAAAAGAAGTTCACATGTCGCTAATTAGTGCCGTCGATGGCCGTCATGTGGAATTTGCATGTTGTGGCCGCGCAGTCAAGTGTGCAAGTTACTTAAATGCGCAAAGACACACACACACACGTCTTCATTGATGGCTTAACTCACTGCGTGCGAATTGTCGTATTATCGCCTTGTCCGTGCCCGTGCCCTGCCACCGGCTGCTTTTCAATTAAACTAATAACGTTTAAGTTACGCTGTCCATTTAATTGGTCCGCTGCTGTTGCTGTTCGATACTGCAGCACGGCACGCACGGAATCAATAGAAGCAACACACACAAAGGCAACGCTGCTGCTGGCAAATTAACTTGCTTATTTGGCATTTATTTTAATGCACGTAGTTGTTGGCGTTTATGATGTTTCTTCTTTTCTGGCTGTGCTGTCTTTTGAACGGCTATTCAAAGAAAGGTGTCACGCGATTTTCGTTAGTCGTGCCACGCAGCACGTAACCTGCCGTGGCAACTATTAAAAGCGTGTTGCACGTCTAACTGCCTTTTTGGTTGCTTTCTTTTCGCTGAACACATGCGTGCGCTGTCAGTGTTTTTCTTTCAATTTCCATTGACTGTAGCAAAGGTTGTTTGCGCTGTCATGTCCTCCTGCTGACGCGTTAACTTGTCTTTGAACTTTCGTGCGTCTTCGTCTTCTACTTCTTCGTCTTATACGCAACTGTTGCTAAATTGTTGATTTGCCATAACATTTTTATTAAATAGCAATTTATGCTAGCACCTCTAATGTATTTTCAGCATAATTTTCACGTAAATTTTATCGATTCGTTACACGAATCGCACCTGTCGGACCAACTTTCGTTGCGTTCATCGTCGCCTTGCCTCGCTTCGCGCATCGCAACAGGCTTATTCTTATTATCGTCGCCCTCTTTTAAATGGTCACGTTCCACAGTTTAAGCGTCAAAAAATACATCAAAGCACAACAGCATAAACAGGCGCGGCTGCCGGCAGTGGGCTCCGTGATTTGCCGTTGCCGTTGCGTTGCCGAAACGCCTGCAAGTGTGCAACAGCAAAGTTTACAATGTTCTGGCGCTTGGGAACGGCGAAAAGTTTGTAAACTTTTTAAACGCGCATTACACGCGCAAAGCATGCTAAAGAATTATACATCACTGAGTTGTAAAAATAAGAAGCGAAAAAAACAAAAATAAAATTCGAAAAAAACAACAAACAATGCTTTAGTCGAGATTAAAAAAGCCGCTTCCATGTGAATCTATGTGAAACTGCGTTGGTGTTTGACATCGTTAATTCTTCTTGATAAACACTTTTTTTCTCTAAGCGCATAGTTTGTTTATTCTTTCAATTGCTATCTTTGCCAATGAATTAAGTAGCAGACGTAGCAGAAAATATCTGAATTCATTTTAAAGAGCATCTCATTTCAATTAAGGGGAATAATATATTTTCAGCAAATTAGAAAAGGAAATGTTTTTAATCGTTGCCCAAACTGATGTGCTCACCCAAATCTGCAAATGAATTAATTTTTTTGTGAAACACGGTTTAAGTTTTACTAGACTACTAACCACCATTAAATCCGATATTTATAAGACATAAGAATAAAGTTAATTACTAAAAAGAATACATAATTGCCATGATTGTTCGCATTTTTTGCAACAAAGGGATCTTTTTCAGTCCAGAATTCAACACTATTGGTTCGCGTTCACTTCCAAGTTATCCGAAATACTCTATTTTATTTTATTTGAAAAAATGGAATTTGCATATTTCATTGTTAATATACGACATTATGTATTATTACATATTACTTTTTTTCCTGTAAATGAAATCAATCTTTTTATGTGACTTACTTGCTTATTTATTTCTAAAATTTCTTTTAGTTTATATATTTAATTTATACATTCATGATGCAAATGTAAGCAATGTTCCCTGAACATGCAGCAAGTCAAACCTTATATTTAACAAATGCATTTGAATGGTATCCGGTATTTCAAGTGCACTTAACACTAAAAGGTTAAGAAGTAGACGTGTTGCTTAGAACATATTGGCAGTCCTCAATAACGATCAAAGCGGAGAGAAGCAAGAAGAAGAGAAATCATTCTAAATTCTGCTGTCGAGAGTGAAAGGTGCAATTTATTATTAATCCTAAGCTTTACTTTTATTTTAAATAAATAATTAATTAACTTGAAAGAGAGTTGTTTTTGATTGCGTGGACTTGAAATCCTACCGGCAGAAGAGCATACAACCATGAATCGCTATACACGCATTTGCTTTGCTACGCCGCCAGTAGTCGTCAACGTAGAATTTGTTTTACGTGAAAGCAAAACCTTCAATGTGATCTAAAATGTACCCAAATTACGTCCTTCATTTTTGAAATTTTTTTACCCCCTCCCTTCTCGGTGACCAAATTTGCAAAAGAAAAGATACCAAATTTGCCTAAGTGTAGTATTTTATAGAACCCCCTTCCCCACTAAATCGGTCAAGTAATTTGAGTACGTTCCCTAACATAGTGTTCATATCTTAAACTCTAGGAGAAGTTTGAGGAATAAAGCTTTATGAAAATAAGCATTCCAAAATGCCCTCTTAAAAAGGCGGCTTTCTATTATGCCTTGGTAAAAAGGAACCGTTGCCTTTGAAGGTGTCTTGAAACAAGCATGGATGGACTTTAACGTCATCAAGTTTGAGCTGAAAAATTTTATTTTTAGCCAAACCCTTCTAAAACCCCTTTTTTAACAACGAACTTTCGGCACATGCGCTTCAGCATTTTTAGTAGCGAGATAGGAAGGTGGCCCTTATTTTGAAAGGTTTGAGAAGAAAGATGAAATGACATTGACTCAAGAATATTTCGCTAATCCTCCGATGACAACACATCCAATTTTTCCTTTTCTTCCTTCTGGGCAGTCTATATCAACAGACGTGCATATGACTATTTAAGAGGTTATGAATTGTATATATGTAATTCCCATACACTAGACAAAGTTCGACTGCCGTATGTGTTATTAGACTATATGATGTTTTTTTTTTCGTTTATAAAAACTCAAGGCTGTCAGCTTTGTCTTGATTTCCTTGTGTTAATCGTGTATTGTTTCACTTAATTTTTGACTTGGCTTTCCTCTAAGAGAAAACATGTCACCGAAATGCCAATTGCAGGCGCAATTATTACTTCAACAAATTATCTCAAAACGGTAATTAAACAAATATTCGGCAACATATCTAAATTCTCACTACTGAACTACATGAAAATTGCGCGATTAGGCAAGTGAATAACAAAACTATAATAAATAACGTTCATAAAGTGAGTCCAGAGAAATTTTCTAATTGTGGTTGCATTAATAAAACGTGTATTTTATGAATCATTATGCGATTTTTCAATCATGCTAATGCAGGCTGGCCGAGCTAAGGCCATTGAGCTAATGGATGGATGCTATCGTATTTGAATGAATGATTATTTTCTCATTTTCATTTGAATACGTTTACGCATAAATAAAATATATTTTCGTTTGAGGAAAGCAATCAATATAAAAGTTAAGACGCAAAGTATGCAATGTTAATTGAATTTCGAAGTGGACTTCGTGCCAGAACAAATCTGCGCGCATAGTTAAATAGCACATGGTCTCAGGCATGGCATGGGGCGGCAGGAGTTGGCTACATCGACTAATGACGGTCAAAAACAACGCAGCCAACGCATTTGTTTACGCTTAAAGTGTGAAGTGCATCAATAAACTAATTTATAAACGGTTGACTTCAGTTCTCAGTGCACTTTGAAATAATTACTTTTAACAATCCACCGTTTCGATTTCTGCTACTAAGCGATATACATAATCACATTGGCATCAGTTGCAGGCCATAATACCGTTGGTGGCAACAAAGCGAATGTGAATACAAATAAATACATATTTAAATTGGAAATCAAAATGCATGAAAGTCGGTTATCTGCTGAGCGCCAACTACATGTGCATATCGATGCTGGTCTGTCCTGACATGTTGCTCACGCGCTTTGTACGCATTTTTGTGGCTAAAGTGTAAAATATATGTTGGCAACCAATTGAAATGCAATTGCGGAAAAAAAAATAAAACAGATTTCGCTGTTTGTTTGTATTTTTCTGCATTTCCAATTTAAATTTAGAACTTTCAATTAAAAACCGTGAGCTGCAATTGAAAGTGCCGCCTTTGTGCGCACTTTGTTGCTTTTATGTGGTTTTCTGCCACATTTTTTCATAAAACGCTCAACAAAAAACATGAAAAATACCATTTGGACAACCTATTAATTTCTGTTTCTGAACGACCAGTTGCATAACATTTCTATTGATTTGTTGGTTAGCCTCAAACGAACGCGAAATTAATTACTCATCATTTCCATGAGCTTTGAGTGTTAAATAAAAGCATTTCAATGCATTTTCACACACCTGGCCTGCAACGCCATTTTGAAATTCATACACATGTCTGTCTGTCCATTTATTTGCTGCACTTGATGTTTTAAATTTGAGTTTTCACAGATCATAAGCCGACGAATTTTTGTGCTATGATAAGTTTATACATTCTGCCAAAACCGCTCTAGACTCGAATCAAATAAAACGGAAGCAGAAAAGTTTCGACATTCAATGCATATGCTTTTGTTCGAATACTTGTTAAATGAAATGTTCTGAGATGCAAAGAATAGAAAAGTTGTTGGCTGCTAACCAAGAATATGAAAATATGTATAATGTTTTACAAAATGCTGAAGTCGCTAGCTTGTTTTAATTGAAAAGAGAAAAGATAAGAGATCATTTATGAAGAGGAGTCCGCACTAATCAACGAACTTCCTCAATTCATTTCATTATGTCAAATATGAGACTCAAAAGAATTCGACTTTGTTTTTATAGCTCCCATTGTATGTAAATAATCTTCACTTCTTTGAGCTGTCATTAAACTGTTGCTTAATTCAAAATTACTTTATTATTATAGTTTTTTTTTTAAGGAGCAAAACAGCATTTATGGCTGCAAAGTTGCTACTTATACATGAGTACTGTAATTAAAGTAAGTTCTCTTCGAGTAAATTAGGCGCAATGACTATTACAATAAGGGTAAATTATTATTAGTTAGCCTTTTTAATGCATATTAGAATTGTAAAAACTTTTACACCGATTGAAAAGCACTTGAAAGTCAAAGTATTCAATTCCCAAGTGGCTGACTATGATAATCGAAGCCACTTTTCCAAACGTTGCACAAAGGCTACACAATAAAAATAGAAAAAAAAAAAAAACAGGAAAAAAATAACAAAACTAAAAAGCACTCTACGCACATAGACAATTTCCGTTTCCGCTTTGCGCTGATTACGGTTATAACAGCTGCTTACAACTGCCGCTTACGCTGACTAACAGTATTGTTGCTGCTGTTGTTGTTGCTGTTGTTGTTGTATTTTGTAATGCCGCATTTAAGTAATGGTGCCAATAAAATGACGGCCGACACTTGCCCCTAACCGGTCGGTTAGTTGGTCGGTCGATCTGTCGGTCGGTGGGTCGGTCGGTTGGACGGCATCACTTTGGCATAACCAGCATAACTTTCACCACGAAACAACTTTAACGTTAATGTTGGCGTTAGCCAATCGAGCTGAAAGAAGTTTTGTTCAGCGCTCAATTGTGGCCAAGTTAAGTACAATCGAAAGCTGTTAAAAAATCTTGAGTTTACACAGGACCATTGTGAATGGTGATGACGGCGCACCGCAACCAAAATATCGATTTTGAGTAACGCTGCGGCGACGATGATGACGACGACGAAGGCAAAAAGTCTGTCTCGGTTCTTATTTGCACTTGTTTACGTAAAATCATGGCTAATTTATTTTTGAGTTGTTTTGTGTTTTTGCCAATTTTAAGGTTTTAGTTGTTGTAAATTTGTTGATTTAAAAGATTTTCAACATTGGGGTTGGTTGGTTTGTTGTTTTGCCCACAACAGAATTCATTTCAACGGAGTGGGTCTGAAAAAGATGAGCGACAAAATTAGCTTTGGCCATAGCAAAGACTGAATACACTACGCAAAACTTTTCAAATCAACTTTCAAGCAAATGTGGGGTGTGTCAACGCAAATTATTTGATTGAATGTCATTTCTCGGTTAATTGATTTTATATTCGCAGTTGATGGAAAATATATGAAGGTTGTAGTTACTATTACTAATCATGCAACAATATCATGAGTATAGAGCAATACAAGCATTCGTTGAAGTCCTGTTTTCAATGTACATATATCAGCAAAGGGTTCAAAAGAGGATAATGTAATTTAATATGTTTGGTTTTTCAATGATTAACTCACATGTACCTTAAAAAGCTTCTTCCTGTTGCTTAAGCGTTTGACCAATTTGCCATGTATTTTCTTCAGTAATTGTTGTTTTTGCATTGCTTACCCTTTTATTTTGAATTTGATTTTGATTTTGTGTTTTTTTGCTGGCAATTTTCATGCGTTTAAGGGCATCTGGCTTACTAAGATGCTTTTCTTAAACACTTTTCATTTGAAACTCACCTTAATCTGGCTTTGGTTAGTCACAGCTCAGTGCTTGTTGCCATGTGTGTGTCTGTCCATGTGCGTGTGTGTGTGTGTGTGTGCATTAAGGCAATGCTGTCTGTGCACTTGTTGCGCTTTGCTCAGTTACATTATTGTGTATTCTCCGATGAGCTGATTATGGTAATGCGTACACATTTCAATTCTACGTTCCCGATTTGAGTTTCTGCTTTCACATTGAAGGCACTTAGATTGAAGTCAAGCGCCTTTTGTGGTCGAATTGAATTAAAAGGCATCTCATCAGAGTAAATCATACTTAAAAGTTTTCGTTTTGAAATTAAATTAAAAGTTTTACCGAAGTACTTGCGCTCAGGGTTGTTGGCAAAGGATGCAGACAGCATGGCCTTTTAAGCGTACCTTTAAAGTCGGCATTCGCTATTATGTGCTACAATCAGACACAATTAAATTGTGCTGCATTGCTGTGGCATAGTTGGGGCACCTATTAAAAGTAAGCAAGTTTCTTTTACAGTTCATGCCACACACTTTTCCACCACTTACCGGCTTGCCATCTACTTCCGCGATTTAACGATTTCCTTTACAATCGCTCATTTTTTTTTTTCATTTTTTTGCTTATGCCGTTTACTTAGGCTTAATTTTATTTATTTATTGAGAATTTAAAAGACTATTTCGTGGCGAAACTTGCGCTGCTGCTAAGCTTTATTCAAGCATCTTTAAAGCTTCTTAATGTGCCACACTTTTGGTGAGACGTTCGCGTAAAACAATAAAGCAGAAAAGGCTGTGGGTGGAAAACAAAAATTCATTAAAATTTTGCATATTTACAAAACGCTGACCCTCGCTCCGGGGTGCATATTTGCCCCACCACGTTATGGTACCAAATCTGATGTTATGACCCTTAGTTTGCCGCTCTCTTGGCACTTTGTACATTCGGCTTCAGCTTCAGCTTTAGTTTGAGCTTGGGTTTTTCTTCGAAACATTTTTCCGTGTTGTTTTTTTCGAAAATAAGGCAGCAAACTTTTTAATATGCGGATAGCTTTAATTAAATATGTTTTCCACTCAACGAACCCCAAAAGAGTGCTATGATTCTTGGCTATTAAAGTACCAAAGTCGCCTTATGAAGCAAACCTGTGTGTGCGTGAGTGTGTGTGTGTGTAAATTTGTGTTGGAGCGCGTTTGGCGCATTGTTTACTTTTCGGTTTTACTTGCTTATATTCTCTTCCCTGCCCGAATGCCATCAGTTTGTGTGTATATGTGTGTGTGTGTGTGTGTGTGTGTGTGTGTGGGTGTGTGTGCATTTATGTATGTACATTTCAACATAAATATAAAGTTTGTTTTAAGTGCGCCTGGGGTTAAATTTTTGGTATTCCCGTTTCGCTAACAATTTTTTTTGTTCAAGTAGCTACCTTGCGCAAAGCATGTTGTTAGATTAACACAGAGCAAAACCTCAGTAAATATTGAAAGTTATCCTTAAACAAATACATATGTGTATTTTGTATTTTGCCAATCAAACTGTGCTTCAAATAAATATGTTTTCAAACTACTTCTTTTCATTTTTGTGCCCGAGTAAATCTCTGTTTCTCTCTCACTCTCTCACTCTCTATGTCATATATGTATGTATGTGCTCTGGTCGTGCGTACATTTTCTTAGTCATTTGATTTATCGCTCCACAAGTCTAGACATAGTAAATATTTTTAATGCCTGCACAAATAACAAACGGAACTCTGCACAACTTTGAGAGGAACTTTGTTTAGCTCAGCTGAGTTCAGTTCGACCTCATATAATCGTTTTATTTGACATTTGAGTGGTATAATCTCAAATAAAAAAATTAAAACAAAAAAAAAATGATGTGAAATATGAAAAATGCAATAATTCGCTTCAAATAATATAAATTCACTTGAAATGTACTTAAAGCCCAAAATGCGATTTTAAATGTGCGCAAAGTCGTTTTTAGCTTGCAACAAACCCGGGGATTGCCAACTAAGCTTTTGCAAACCAGATGTGCACGATAAATTCGAAACAATTAAAACCATATATACGACTAAATAATGCCCTACACAAAAATGAGGGACTGTTTAAGCATAACCTAAACTCAAATTTAAGCAATTTTGAAGCGCGTTCTTTCTTTCTTACAGTAATAGTGTGCAATGACAATTTAACCAAGTTAGTAATCATGCGTTGACTGTTAGTCGCTGAACCTGAGATGAGCCACGTATCAAAAATAATTCTTCAGATCATTTCGAAAAGACCAATATTGCAATTATAGTTTTTCTGATTTGCAGAACATGAACAAATATATCGTTTGGAAGCATGGTTGAAACTGAGCTTAACAGAAAGAGAGAGAGAGAGATAGAAACTTTAGACCAACTATGAACATCTCATGGCTTGATCCAGAATATACAAATGACATTTTCCACGAATTCGTAGCTCTGTGTGAGAGTCTTATAAATAAAAACGATCGGTGTTATAAGAAAGTAAACCATTTCATTTTTGCTAGCTAAGCCTGAAAGTATGCAACAGTAAGTTTCACAATGTACCATGTACAAATGAGGCTTGCGAAGTTTCAACAGAGAAACTATTATTGGTTAGGTATCTATCGTATTTTGTGGTTTTCTTGCTTTATTTTCTCTTCTCACACTTAACCAAATATTAATACTGCAATAAAATACGAAAATCCTTTTACGTTTGTTTAACGAAAACTTCTGCAAAACATATAAAACACACACAAATATCGCAAACTATACAAAACGAGACCTTTTTGCAGCGAATATGAAAATGAAGACATACACTACACGGTGTGTGAATGTGAACTATTGTGTGTGTATGTAAATGTCTCTTTTCGGTTTGGTTTGGTTTGGTTCAGTTTGGTTCAGTTTGGTTTGCCTTTGCTTTGTCGCGAACCAAAGTTGTTTTTGTCGCTTTCTCGTTCTCGCCAACTCGATTTGCTTATCTCAGTCTTTACAAATCATTAGAGTTTCATATCCGATGAATTTTACAACAATTTTAAAATATTTATAAAAACACACACGCACACACTTAACATACACACATACATGCATACACAGGCGATACAATTTTTTTGGGTGGCTTTTTTGTAAATCTCCTTTGCATTACTTGTTTTTACATATTTGCAAGTGTGTGTTTGTGTGTGTGTGTGTATGTGTGTGTGCATGCAATAATATAGACGTCATTCGCCTGGCTTAATATTTATTTAAATATCCTTAAAGGCAAATAAGGAAAAATAATTTATGCCTAATGGTCTTATGGAATTTCGCAAACGAATACATTCCCGCATGGTATCTGCATTAATTTTTAATAAATAAAAAATTGTGTTTTAGCATTTATTTCATGAACAGTTTTTCTCTCAAGAAATTTCTTAAATATTTTTGCGATTGTATTTAAAAGAAAATATATTTTTTCAGTTGTATTTATTATGAGTTTGTTACTTGATGGTTGACAATATCTCAAGACATTCAATAAATCCGTACTCACATGCAATACTCGTCTTCGGTTAAATTTTAATTTATAAATAAAACAGAAAAGAAGCTCTTGTCCGCGTTTAAAAAAAAGTTAGACAATTAAGATGCTGAGAATGCCATAGGAACTTAGTTTATTGATAAGCCAAGTAAAGGCGTCACCGGAACACTGGGCTGCCGTTTTATCTCTACTGAAAGGAAGGGATTGGCCGTTCGTGTTTTGTGTAAACTCGATTCGAGTGTATTTGCTTGGCTCATTTTTGTGTGCTTAGCTGTTACTGTGAATGAGGGAAGAAGATTAATAAAATGTCCAAAGTTATGCTTACGTAAAACTATTGAAGTGTTAATAATGATGCATAAATAGACAAGTGTATTTACTAGAAATATAAAATATTTCATTGAGTAAATGTTCTATGAATGGCTTGCACATTCGAAAGGAATTGAAAGAAAGCTTGCTTTTTTTTGTGAAACTGTTTCATAGTCGATTTTGAAGGTATTCATGCAAATCTCTAATATATAAGTAATTTCGGACGGTGCCACAGTGGTTTCATATTCATATGGTTCATACGCTCTCGACTACAGCATGCTTACTTATTTTAGTAACCGTTTGAACATCCTTTATTAAGACCACGAATGACAAATGCCCTCTTGCGGCCATTATTTTTCGAAGCACGTCAAAGCCTTTTGAGTTTAAACGCATTTCGTTTGTTATTAAATATTAGTTTTGGGTTGACATCTTTCTCGTAGTCCGCGTAGTTAAGTGCTGATTTCTTATGCCGCAAATAACGGCAAATAAAGTACGCCGCCTCTGTTATATAAACAATTTCCACTTTCAATGCGCTTTTCGCTTTTTCGGTGCGCCGCGAGCAACTTAACTGAAATCGGCTTACATACTATGCAACGTGTCTACACTCTGCCCGCCAACATTCCTTTCCCTACTTTCCCCTACGGTCGTGTATTCTATTATTCTGTCTGCGATTTTTTTTCTATTTTGTTTCGCAGATGTCTATTTATACAACGTTATTCCGTTTCAGTAATCCCGTCAAGCGCCCGCACAACGTCACTCTGTTTATCTGCCATTTTACTTAAAGCATTGCTTCCTTCACTTGTAAATATTTAATGAATTTGCAATGATTCAAAAAAATATTGAGCATAAATAATGAATAAGTGCGAAATGCGCCTAATGGCGTGCTACAAAAATACGTCTAGCTGTTGTCACTTTGCAGTCATGGTTAGCCTTCGTTGCCGTCGTTGGCTTGACGTCGCGTCGTCAACGTCTTCAAGCGCTGGTAATGGCGCATAAAATGACAATTGGCAGCTGATGTCCAACCTGCAGACTGCGCACTTCTCAACTGACGGGAGGTTTTACCCTTTTCGGTATACGCCAAGACTTTTTTAAGACTACTTTGATGGCGTCATTATTATTTATTAGTACTTTTCGTTTCTGGATTTACGGCAATCCACGCCGATACATTTCGTTCTCTCGCGAAATTCCGTTGTCGGCTCACCAAAGATTCGTTTTTGCTCTTTTATAGCGCATGACACTCTATCGAACACATGGCACACTTGTCTTCAGTGTGACATATTGTGTATAATTTCTAACTCAAGGTATTTTAGGCGCGCTTGGCATTTTAATTCAAAAATGACAGCAAACCCCTGAATTATTTCGTTAATTTGTTTCGAACGAAAATAATTACACAAAAAATTTATTTGAACATTAAAAACAAAAAAAGTACAATTTCAAGACTTTGTGGACTGCATTTTTATTCATTTCCGTCGGCCGCTGAAGCACATATATTTTATATTTGTATACCAAAGGCAAGAACAGCGCTCAGGTGCCAGTAAAAAACGTCCATTTTCTGAGACGTTGCCGATGTTTATCGCTCGTTTGGCAACTGCTCTGAATGGCGTGCGATAGTTGTCCAAAGAAAACCGAAGCCGATTTCCCAGGCTGTTTTCAGTGGTACTCCGGTCAGTGCACAAAAAAGAATCCCGGCAATGTCCAGTCACTGCATGCCCTGGCGCATCGCGTCATGCCGAAATTCTTTGCCGGCGTCGAGCTTGACTACGTGCACCGCCTGGCGCCCAACAAGGCGATCACGGCCTCCTGGGTGCTAAGCCACACGCGCGCCTCTGGCTTTCGCTTCGGTGGCATTTACACATTTCGTATTTGTGATGGCATTATGGTAAGCTAGTGAAGCCACTCATTTTCGGTTTACTGTTTTAAGCCTCTTTTTGCACGCAATCAGTTCACACCCACGATCATCGGCGACATACACCCGACCAGTTTGGCCTCCAATCTAAGCGTGCTCTACTATCCGATCAAAAGTGTGCGTTTGGAGGGTAAACTGCAAAAGCCCGATGCAGAGACGCCCGTGGACACGCAGTACACCATCGAGTGGACACGCTGCTGCGACACATGGACTGCCAACTTGTACAATGTGCGCAGCGAGAGCGGCCGCTGTACCTTCTCGGTGATGCGCGCCATTTCGGCGCATTGGGCGCTAGGCGCGGAACTCTTGCTCGAGTGGAACGGACCCAAGTCACTGGCGTCGGACCTGGCGTTTGCGGCGCGGTACGTCAAAGCAACCAGTTTGTTGCCTGACTTTTGCTAACTATTTTCACTTTAGTTATTCCCATCATACTTACTCGTTGGCGGCAACCGCCTCGCGCCTGGGCCTGGACGTCAGCTACTGGCAGCGCATCTATCCGACAATACAGATGGCGAATATGCTGGCTTGGAATCGCACCACGCGCAAAACGATAGCAACGATTTGCTACCAGTGGGACTTCAACGACACGGCGGTGCGCGGCATGCTCGACTCGGATATGTCCGTGGGTTTCATGTTTCTAAAGTAGGTGCTTTGTGTCTGTCAAAAGCTTAGTAATATTTAACGTGCATCTTCAATCCTTAGGTACCTTAGTTTTATGCCCTGCCAGATGGGCTTAAGCCTAATAATGCACATGCCGACCGATCGCTTTGCCTTTGGCATGAAGTTCGTTGTCGATCCGAGCGGCCTAAGGCGTGGCGATTGGTAGCAAAATGGGCTACCATTTCATTGCTGTAGACATTCATTTATATTTTTTTTACTGTGACTTCAACTTTGGCAAACAACAAAATGCACGTAAACGAGAAATAAATTTTATATAACATTTGAAACATTTGCTGCAAAAACAATTGAAAACCAATTTGTAACCTTCTGCATTTAATTTGTATGCTGTGCGATACACAGCACAACTTGTGTCCCAATACACAGCCAAACACATGGCAGGTCGGACGGACGAACGGACAGACGGACGGTTGGATGGATGTATCTGTATTAACACGTATCGCAGAGCTGATCAAAAATATATTTTATACAGTCGGTTATGCTTCCTTTTGTGAGTTACAAGCTACACAAAAAAAAAAAAAAAAAAATTAAATAAAAAAAAAATCAATCTACCGATTGTAAATAACTTTAACCAAATTTAAAATGGAATCGCAGCGAAAAAAATTACTGCAAAAAAAATAAACAACAATGAAATTGCAACAATAGCAGAAATTTATCTCTGGCAGTGGGAAAGGGCAATGAATACAAATTCAAAATTTATTGCCAATGCAAAATGTTTGTTTTATTTTTTACTTTTTACGCCCATCATGTTATAAATAAAATTAAATTATGTATAAAAAAAAATGCCAACAAATAAAGCAAAATAATAAACACGATGTAAGCATTTACACAAATTTCTGATTGTTTTCCTTCATGCATGTGCTAACAACTTTGCATGTCGACGCATCTCACTTTAGGCAACAAGTCAGCTGAAGTCTTCTTTCCACATACAATCTTAACTGCCCTGGCTTTTTTTTGGTGATGAGCGTCAAATGTTACATGCTAAAGGTTGGACTTCATTCGCTGTTAACACACAACTGCAGCACAGGTTTTTTTCGTGGCTGGCGAAGGTTGTTGAAACAAAAAATGAGATACATTCATTCATTTCGTATTGAATTTCCTTTTTGGGCAAATAACAAAACTAAAAATAAAAAAAATTGTTGTACAACTGCTGCAATGTGCAGTAAATTTTTGTTGACCAGTTTTTATTATTTATTTAAAATTTAAATTTATTTTTATTTGACTCGGCTTTACAATGTTACACATCCCTTTAGCGCAACGCCTGAGTTAATAGTTTTTCTTGTACGTGGTTGCTTTGCTCTTTGTGATTTGTGCTTTGTGCGTTTTTACTGCGTTGCGTATAAAAGTTGTAAAGAAAAAAGAAACAAGTGTTGGCATAGAAATTATTATTTTAAAAATTTATTTTCTTAATCAAAGGCGGGTTTGCTTAAATAACGTTGCTTTAAAAAACAAATCCAAGCCTGCTGCCGATTTGTCGTGTAAATATTGCTCAAGTGAAAGTACTTGTCGTCGATTAAATATTTATCAGCACTTTGGCGCGTTGCTTTCTCGATTTACGATTTTCACTTTTGCAAAATATTTGCATTTGCCTCACTTGAAGGCGGGCAGCAGGAATAAAAAGAGTTGAGTGGTATTTGAAGTAGAAGTGGCGGCACTTAAGTGCAAATAACGCGCTTTTGGCGCAACACAAGCATGAAAAGTGGGCACAAGAAAGTCTCAATGAGACAGCAAACAATCTTTGCCGTGAGCGTCTTCAAAAAGGGTGACATTTGAACTCAGCTCGTTGAGTAGAAAGCACTTTAATTCACATGTACTTTGACAGTCCAAAATCTGTCCAAAAAAAGGCACACAATTTCAAACGTTTATTGCAATTAACTTGAGAATCAAAGCGATGCCTAATGTGAAGAGCTTAATACAAAAAAAAAAAAAAATCACTGATTGCGTTTGCAGTAAGAAGCTAAAAGAAACTAGTCATAAATTTAAGTGCTCCACACCAATCAACGGTTTCATCAAAACTCGAATCATATGCTGCTTTCATCACGCAGTCATACCGTCGACAGGAAGTACGTGAGTGTCTGTATGTGTGTGTGTGTGTATCTCGTTGGCTGTTGCTGTTGCACTAACTTCGACACACTTGAAGCCAATAAGTGAAAAAATCAAAAAGCCATAAAAACTTTACACAATCGAGACGTGCAAAACTTCCAAAGACTAAAGGAAAAAAGTAAAAAAAAAAAAAAACAACGCCTTAAAGTATGCAATAGAAACAAAAGAGTGCCTCTGCTTGTGGCATGTGCGATTTTCTGTGAGTGTGTGTGTGTGTGTGTGTGTGTGGGCAAAAACAACTACAACAACAACAAATATTGATGACGCGCATGATGATGGCTAGCTAATACAGTAACATGTCCTGTTTGCAGCAGCACGAGCAATCGAAGCAAATAAAAGAAAGCAAAGAAAAACAAAACCAAAAGAGAAAGAAAAAAAAATCAAAAGAAAATTACTTTCCGCTCTACAAATTTAAAAGGCAAAGAAAGCGGAGTGCGCAGAGTGAGCCGCACGGCGCTGTAGCAGAACGAAGGATCAACGAAGCAACTAAACCGAAATCAAACCAAGTCAAGCAAGCTCGATTCATCGGCAGTAAAAGTAACTAAAGTTGCAAGTGAACCTCTTCCGGTTTTTTCTTTATTCTTCTTCTTGTTATTTTATTTGTTTTTTTTTTTTTTTTGTTGGTTTTATTTTGTATTACTTCAGTTTTGCTGTCAAGGCTTTCCACGTTTCCTGCCTTTTGACTTTGTTCTTTTATTCCTTTTTTGAGTATTATGTACTGACAATTTTCATGATTATGCGCTTAAACTGACAACCATGCGAATGTATGTAAGTGTGCGAGCAAGCGAGTGTCCTTGCAAGTGCCGTAGTTAAGCCTTTTTCGTTTCTTGCGCTGGACGACCCATTCGATAAGTATTGTTGCTGCTTAGGCTTCACTTGACAAGCATTGATGGCATTGACAACGCGTAAGTCTCGAGAAAGGATAAAGGATAATGGCGCACAATACTCGCAGCCATAAACGTAAGCGGAAATGGAAATATATTTAGTTTTTATGTCGACGCCTATAACTATAAACAAGCAACAACGGCATAGACAAATATACCTGACCATATTAAACCCTGCACGTTTGAGCTTCATCTGTAAACTAGCCGGTTCGCTTGCCAAACTTGGGATATGGGAATTGTGTTCTAAGTGAGCGTCTTCAAGTAATCTTCTAACAGGTCTCTCCCTAGAAGCAGTACAGGCACTGAATATGGACTTGTCTCCAGATGACAGCTGCAGGAAATGCAGCGAATCGCAATCAGGGTAAACACAAGGGCCTCTTTTATGCCTGTGCCCCGCCTTAGGGGTCTGTTGGGTACGCCAAGCCTGGGGTCACTGGAAGAAGTGGCTAAGGTACATTAGTATTTAATCCTATTCCCATACCGGAACGCTGAGCACCGCACTCGTCTATCAGTGAGCTCCGGATCAACAGGCGTAACCTAACTTAATCTAACCAAACCTATGTTGAGTCAGTATTATTTCGCTTATACTCATATAGATCCATGGATCCAATAGATCCATAGGATGACTTACAATGTTTGGGTCTCTGAATCTTCTAGAAAGATATAAGTACGATACATTTAAATGTATTTGCTCTTCTTGGAGTGCCTTGAACAAACTTAAGCGCCCATTGTTAGACAGTGCAGGGTATAAGCAGCGCATACCGTCATTTACACCTTTTCTGCGTGATTGTTAAGCAAAAAAGGATACACTTAAATTTTTGCTGCATTGGGTACCTTAAGATTACCTTTGTCTATTTGTTTTAGTAGTCGACGTCTACTCGGTTTTTTTTTTGTTTTTAATTTCCGTTTCACAAGTGATTTTAGCTATCGCACGTTGATCATTGTTGTATAACTTCAACTAATGCTTAACACTTGACTTGATTGCCTTTCGACGGCTTCAGTTCTCATTTTTTTTTTTAATTAGCCGAGGCCTTTCAGCGGCAATCGTGTGGCGTTCATAAAAAGAGGCACTTTTATTGCACATCGGCGCAACCCTTTTTGTTTTTAATAAAAAAGACAAATGGAAAAAAAGGCGTTAAATACTTTGCAATGGATAATTGATTCTCCTTTGTCAGAAGTGCGAAGCCATTACCAAAAGAAGAAGAAGTAAAAATTAATAATAAAATTGCTTTCGAGTCGTAGTCACGAAGTCAATTGCTCAAAGTGTGAGCTGTGCGATGGACCGAATGTTTTTCAGTTCAAATTAATTTGTGGCGGCATAAAATGTAATCTTATGCAAATCCATATTTGGACTAACCCAAATATGATTTTGTGGCTTTTAGTAACTTTTTAATTTTCTACTTCAGTAATTGCTTGAAATTCGTCTGCAACATTTGGTTCAAATGGCAAATGCAACTTCTGCGTTTGCGTTTGCCTTTCCTTTAATGTTTGTCTTCTTTGGTTTTTTTGTTTTAATTAAATTTATCATTGCAAAAAGAATAAAATTTTATGTGGTTAGTTTATTTCTGGGTCACTCTGCTAATGACTCCAAGTGGCAGACGTTGAAGTCGTTGTTGGCCTCTGCTTTGCAGCTAATGTTCTTCTGTCTGTGTGTGTCTGTTTGTATCTGCTCGTTCGTATGCGTGCAAGATTGCTCTGAGTTTAATTATTATGAGTTGCATTTCAGTTTTGTACGAGCAATAATGTTGATTTAGTATGCCATTGAGCAGTTACTTTAGAGATAAAGAAGTAGTGATGCAAGCAAATCAGTTTTGGAATCTAAAAAAATATATAAGACAGCAGCATAATAAATCAATTTATGACAGTTCCTGGGGGAATCATATCCAGAACTTTTATTATATATTTTTATAACTTAAAAATAAATGTTATGCTTAAACTGGGCTTTTGAAAAATCTCAGGTGCAAAGGAAACCTGTCTGGAAATATTATTAAAGTGCTTAAAGAACCTTTAATGAGTCTTGACTATAAAATCGTTCTCAAAAATAAAGAACAAATTGCATATTGTTGGAAGGCAAACAATTTTGGCATATGTGAGTGATAAAAGCTTATTGCCAAAGTTATATTACCTAACACTGCGTGAAGTATTATTAGAATGTTCTGCTTGCTAACTATCAACTTTATCAAAATCACTCAAGTGATTCTTTATATATGTACAAATCAATATATATATATGAATATATAAATCGCCCATTCTTGTTGGCACTTAAAGCGAACTCAATAGCAAATTTGTCAATGGCTAACTAAGTTGTAACTTGTGCCTTTATTCATTTTGAAACAATTAGCCAACTCTTGGGCTCTCAATGAAATTGTCATATTTCAAAACTTATTGCGACATTTTGCGATTTGTTTTTAGTGATTTAATTGTCGCCTGCACGTGCACTTCGTATTCTTTTTGAATGTTTAGTGCTTTAGGACAACGTTCAACATAAATAATGTTTTGTACTGACATAAATTACATTTGCCAATGTTGCTAATAACTAACACTAGAGCGGCCGACAAGTGGGTGGGCGCAATGCAGGCCGTTACAATTAATTAGAAACTAACGAAGTTGCTTTTAGATGTCGGCAACTGCGATTGAGACTGCGACGACTGCGACGACGACGACAAGGACAACGACGAAGATGAAGCTGAAGAAGAGGAGAACGAAGGCCACGGCAACGACAACGACAACGGCGATTGTCTACGACAACTAACTGACTAAGAGCTGGCAGCGACAGGGGCAGAAAATCTCAACTGACATTCAGTGCACACACACACAAACACACACACACACACAGCTACAAGCCGGGAGGATGGCGCTTTCTCTACGCTGTGCTTACAGTTGCCATAAAACGTTTTTAATTGATTTTCTTGTTCGTGAAATAAAAGCAGCGAGGACTGTGTCGGTGGCAGCTTTAGGTCCGGAACATGGGCAACAGCTGTTACAGTCTCAAACTCAAACTCAAACTTAGTCCAAGCGTCGCCAACTTGTTACCAAACTCTCACACAGATACACACACACACACACACACAGACTCACTCAGTCATTCATAGGAATCGTAGTTAATTAATAAATTATTCCGTGCGATTGAACTAACAATGAGTGCGACAAAGTAACGATGGCGCAGCATGGCGCGGGGGGGCGCGGTGCGCTTCATCGTGGTTTTCTGCTCCGTTTTGTGCTGCTTTGTATTTCATTGGACTCAAACTCCGTCTAAATCAGTTTCGTGCTTTTGCTGCACAAGTTTAATTGCGAGTGCATGCCTAAGACGTTTAAAATAACTCACTTCACAAAGCAATTAAATGTGCTTTTATTTCGATTTTTTATTTCGGCGTTAACTTTCTTTGTATTAATTTAAGCCCGTGCCTGAGCTGAGCCAAGCTCATACAACGTGCCACACACGCAGCTCATTTTGCAATATTGTGTATACGACGCATGTGTTACATTTTAAGCGCGCTCGTAAAGTTCGCTTGGCTCATATATTACAACGGCTATTCAGTACACATAGTGCGCTTCCAAACTGAAGTAAACGAAATTACTTTTTTAGTCGTTCCGCCGGCAGTTGCCAGTTGACCAGGTGTGTCGTGAGCTTCGGTTATTTATTACGTAAATCGAACGCAGTTTGAACGCTCACCTATTTACGATACAAGAACATGAGAGTAACGAAAAAGTTGAATTATTTGCCACCATCGCCAAACACTTGTCTCTTGCCCAGAGTGGCAATCAAATGGTGTTTCCTTTTAATCGATTTTGTCACTCTTAGCTTCGATTTAAGGTTATTTAATTGTTATAAAAAATTGTTTCTCAAAATACGCCAAAAGGGTGTAAAGAAGCGTGGATGACTTCAAAGTGTTATATTTTTGAGATTAATATTATTATTTATTTATTTATTTAATCCTTGCATAACAAATGACTGTCATTAGTAATATAAATTGATAAGAATATAAAGTAATAACTATAATGTCGTATAATATATTGAACTTAATTTAATATAATATTATTTAATATAAGTATGATCTTAAAGTAATCTTAAGAATTACTCTGACCCGTTAGGGGAAATTTATTTGTATTCGTCGAACATATAGACCGTAGCCGTAGGAAAACGAATCCACCAATTTGTGTGTCTTGAAAACTCTAGAGCCACGTTCGGACACAAATGGTTTTGGATGAAGAGGAGTCTAACTTGCTGATGGAAGGCATTCATGCCGTATTTCAAATATTTCTCTTCAGCTCTTGTGCTTAGCTCAAAAAATATTTATTGCTATCGTTGCATGGGTGCTCTTCTTTATATATGAAATATCAAGAACCACTAAGCCATGATTTTGAGAGATCTTCACCGCAAGCAGAAGTTAAATAGTTTCAAACACGCCCCAAAATTATAATCAGATAAGAAACAAGCAAATAATCATTGGCGTTGCTGTTATGACATTTGAACGCAGAAAATGCGCAATTTGCAATGCAAATTTACGCATTAGTTCACCTAAGACTTCGACACCAACAACAACAACAACAGCAACAACAACAACAACAAGCAAACATACAAGCAAGCGAGCAAACGAGCAAATAACTAAAACACGCAAATTTGTACACACCTAATTACATACACACACATACACACACACTCACGCATGAGAAAGCAAAGTTGAAGTTAAAGTTTGGCGGCATAGAAAAAGCTTAGCTTGCAATCAATTAAAGTGTTTTATTGACACTTTGCACAAAGCCTATAAAACGCAAACAAGCCGACAGAACGCACAAGCCCACGCACACATGCCTGCGCAAAGCCAAACTAATTTACGCGTCTGTGTGTGTGTGTGTGTGCACATAGGGGGAAAATGGCGACAAACTCAAGCATAAATGTTGCAATTAGTTGGCTTTGCTCATATGTACATAAGCATAACATTTTAACGAAGTGGAAACAAGTGTGCAGGCGTGGCATGTCTGCAAGAGGAGGCGCCAAGTCTAAGGCATAGTTGGAGGTTAAGTACGCATGTCATATTACCGGAAGTGGCACAGTGACGTGTGTAATATAGCCGGATATTAGCATATACAAGTTATGCCGCCGAAGAAAAAATCGCAACAAATGCCGTTATAATACAAACTTACATCACCCCCAAAATACTTAAGATGAAAAAAATTAAGTGTCACAGCAAAAAAAATAGATTTATTTATGGTTCATAGATTAAATACTAATTAACACAACTTTGGTCAAGGACCAAGAAACAACTCACACACACACACAAACAGTTGCAGACACTTGATTTATAACAACAACGTTTGCTATTTGCTTTCTGAGACACATTACCAACAAACACACACACACACACACACACGCACACAAGTAAATAAACTTGAAATGAAATAAAGCTGCGTTGACCATTCGCTGTTGCTTAGACTAACCAAGCAATTGGACAGCAAGGGCTAACGAAGGACAACATCATAAATCCTGCTTAAATTATTGGGGTTGCCTTTTTGTACATGTATTTCCATTCATTCTCTGCACACAAACAACAACAACAGCAACAACAATAACAACAACAACAACAAGCGTGCTTTCTTTACGTTTTCAATTTCGTTTCGTTTCATTTCATTTCGTCAGGTTGGCTTATGTTTTTGCCTCTCCCTCTCCCGCTGCCTTTACCTACGCCAATGCCATCTCCTTTTGCTGGTTTATTAAACTTCGACTTAAGTCTTACAATAAACACTTGAGTTGGCAAAATTTCCGTGCCTGAAAATGCGTAAATGAGTAAATGGACCGTCCAATACGCACACTTCACATCGTCTTTAATAAAAGTGTCGCAAACGACGCAGATGCCGGTTTTGCTGACCGACCGTGTTTATCGCACTTTTCTCGCAATATTAATATGCGCATACAAGTGCTTCTGTGTGTGTGTATGTGTGTGTGAGTGTGTGTGGAAATGCCGAAATAATAAACAAATTTACTGCACGACTGACGTATAAGAATGAGGCGCACAATCAAATTAGCTCCTTCAAATAGTATAATTTCATTCACCTCTGCGTTCAACATTCAATACAACAATTTTTGCCGTTACTCTGTGAACTCGTTAAAAGTTAATTGTAACACTCAACGCCATTGACAATGTCAATCAATATGTGCTTCATAATTAAACGAATCAGCTCAATATCTTTTCAGCTTTTGAAAGGGTTTTTCATGTGAATGGCTTTCAATGGCCGCGCACCGCGTGAGCTGTAATGATAAAGCCAATATTGAGGCAATGTATCTGCGCAGCTATCCATGTGTGTGTGCCTGTGTGTGCCTGCTGTGTGCTTGTATGCATCTGTATTGTTAGGCATACAGATTTTGCCATGATTTATTAACGACGCTTATTATTTTTGCTTAATTGCAGATATTTTCAATTCAACATAAACGGCTTTAAATGGTGAGTTGGCATGTGTGTGTGTGCGTGTGTGTGTGCATGCAAAATGATGCCTTAACTACTCTTCGGTTTTGGTTTTAAATGCTCCGCTTGACTGCATTTATTGTACTTGTGCCATAATAAAATTCTCTGAAAAAAAACAATAATAAATAATAAATAATAAATAAATAAATCTGCGCTTTGAGTGTGTTTATTCGCACAATGAGAGGCAACAAATGCTAGATGTCTTTTTTTATTGGTTGCTGTTTTTCCATGCGCTTCATTCAGTGCATATCATTATAGCGTTGTTAAGTTTGTAACACATTGCAGGTGATATCTCTAAGCCATTCGATGAGAAATGATATTCAAAAGCAACTATCTCTCAATTCTGTTGTTTTGTCTCATTTTTGTTATTCAAGTCAATCATCTGTTGGTTCAAAAAAATTCAAATAGCTGGACTGATAATTGCTCAGCAAATGCTGCTAATGTCATTGTGTAAATGCAAATGTCTGTTAGGAGAGATTTTTAATGCTCTTTTACATGAAATCTACTGAACAGTTTTTGTTTAAACCTTAAAAAAAATAAAGCTTATACAACAGAATAAAATATTCACTACGGTCTTGTATAATAACTAAAGATTTCCAGTGTAAGTATTTGAATAAGTGTTCCTATGAAAGAGTAACGCTCAAGCAGTTGAGTATCTCATATACTTAGTTCTAAAATAAAAGATTATTTCGTTTGTATTTGTCTGTACAATCTGCCAATTGCAGCTCTTGAAATTTATTTATAATATTACATAATATAATATAATATTACATAATAGTATATATATATATATATATATATATATTATATTATATATATTATTATATAGATCATATCATATATTATAATATATTATATCATTTGTTATAATATATTATATCATATATTATAACTATTATTATTATGTATATTATATCATATATTATAATATAATATATCGAATATTATAATTATTATCATTATATATATTATAATATATTATATATATTATATATTATATCAATGAAGACAATATTTCCTTAGTTCTAGTTCCATAAAAAATGAATTTACGCTTTCCGAAGAGCATAGAATGTATAGCATAGCCAAAGCTCTTCGACGCACAAAGCATTAGTTAATTCATAAATCGCTTAAATTCGAATTAATTTCTCAGTGCACACGTATGTATATTTTTTTTCCGTTTGGTTTTCCAATTTAAAATGTATTATTGTTGCAAATAATCTCAACGAATAACACGTAAATTTATTTTTTCATGATTCGCCTTGCGGCAACTCACGTTATTAAATTGTTTTACTTCAATTTAATATCATATATAAGTGCTTTAATGATGTTTCTTTTATTGAAACGTGTTGAAAATTCATATTGGCAAACTTTAGTCTGATATGCAAAACTTAAGTCTTATCGCAGCATATTTTTCAAGTTCATTTGTGGCATAGATGACGCGCCTCAGAGATATGTGAAAAAAATGTGCAAAATATAATCCGCGTCTGTATTATTCTTCTAAAGTGTATGAAGCACAGTTGTGTGTGTGTGCGAGTGTGTGTGTGAGTATGCGTGTGTGTTTCGGATGCATGCAGACACATAAATTATGGATGCGCATTAAAAAGAAGTGCCCAATGGCTGCAAATCTACGTGAGTGGCACTTCGTTTGCGAAACGTTCGTATAATAGAACAATGCGAACGAAGAAGAAGCTTTGCCAACAAACATTTTACCCGCCATGTGAAACATTTTTCGAATTTTTATGTCTGTGCCGTAGTGGCGCAACATTGGTGACAGATTTGCATATTGTTTGAAGAGCCATACATACCATACCGAATTAAGGGTCAGACCGGCACGAAAGAGAAGGTGTTATGTTAATTACAAGTAAGACAATGGCAGGTCATGCCGGCGTATAAAATGCGGATAAAAGATACCATGAATTCATAGACGTGATAGTCGTTGTCCGGGCAACAAAAATGCATGCCACATTTCCCTTCATTATTACAATTCAGCAACACATTCTTGTGCCATATTGAATCAAGCATATATATTGCATGAAATTGCTTATTCAAGCTGTTCGCGTACTTCAGTCAAAAGTCATTAATTTGCTAAGTTGTGTAAATATTTATCTATGCAATCAAATATGGTTGTATGCTTGCATGTGTGTTGGTTATGACTGTATTTGTGTGTGTGTGTGTGTGTGTGTGTGCAAACATAACTTAAATAACATCAATAATAGCAACACGAGAAAAAAGATGAAATTAACATCATGCTCAGCCAAAGTTGGGGTTGTGCCCGTGCTCGAACGCATCTCGACGACCCCATGCAACATAATGCAATGCCCTAAGAGTTTTCAAACAGTACGTTTGCTAATAAGCGCACGCTTCAAGGCGCAATCAACTCAACTCATATTAATATGTATGGCAACCGCCCATGACAACACCGCCGCATGCACAAAGGCGCCGTGGCCGCCGGTTCGACATTCGGTCGTCGCAACGGCATGCAATTGCGCCATTCGTGGCTCTCTCAATTGTGCGCATATCTGTGTGTTTGTACTTGCATTATTACGTTAATATCATTTGTGCATTTTGATTTATGCAACGCCTGCACAGTTGAGTGACCCGACGGCCGTCGCTGGAGCGAGCGGTCAGTTCACGTTCACGCAAATATTGAATATCGGCTTGTCTGCTCCACTGCGCTTCGCCTTCAGCCACCCACGCCGGTCTCATCTCGTTTCGTTGCGATTCGATTCGTACTGTTTCGTGCGGTAACTACAACTTGCGGCAGCCAAGTATCAAATAAAACACGCGGCCTTTGCTGCAGCTGCAGTTGCAGTTGCACGTCTCACAGGCTGTCACCGCTGCACGCAGCATGTATAATTCAAAATAAAGCGCGCTCAGCACACGGCGTTTGCAGTTGCTTCCACGCGGCAGGAAGCTGGCTTCCGTAATTATCCGCAACTCTACTTCGCGACTTTGCCCAACGTGTGCGTGGTTTTATTTCTTTTTTCTCATAGACTCTTTATGTGTCGCATAATAAGTCCAAAACCATATAAAAATCGACCTTATCGAACCTTTTGCACCCTGTATATGTTACCATAAGCACAACAGTTTATAACGTATAGCGTTTTTATTAGATAATAGGGCGTGGCACAGACCATTACAACTGGATTAATGTTTATGTCGATAGGGTTCATAAGGAGTCAATAAGTTCTTAATAATATCATGTTTATTTTTAATTTAATGCCAAAGCTTGTCAAATGTGAGTTTATTTCGGGACTAGTCTCCGGATTTTGGGACATAATTTTACAATCCCAAAAAATCCGATATTCGTCGAATCTCCAATGCGTACAAAATTTTGATATTAATTTATAATATAAATAGGGTACGCTACGGACAGTATTGTATAGTATGAAAACATATCAATATTATTTCAGTGCTGTGTCAACTCTATCGGTTAAAGTCTTCTTCACTGTTGAGCTAAAAACTTCATGACTAATGATAAAGCCAGAACCAGCGGCAATTAGACAGATATGCCTATTTAGCTCGATTCTCTCTGAGCGCTCTGATCATGCTCTATCACACAATGCTTGCGGTGAGTAAAAACATCTATGGTTGTTAAGTCGTCCATTGTCTTTAAAATTAAATTTCGCTTCAACATTAAGGCCTGTTATCTCTGCTCTACGCCTACTGTTAATCATTAATGCCCATTATTCTCGAAGCCAATCGAAACGTACTCAAACCATTAGGAACGTGTTATCCTTTTATTGTTTTGGTTAGTCGATATCGAATGTATTTGGCCTGCCGTATCGAATGGTCAAGCTCGTTTGCGCATTGTTCACTGCAATCCAACATATTTGGCACACCATTCCTGTTTGCATACTTAACAGCAATAAAATATTTGATGCTACTGTTATAAATTTATTATCCTACGTCTGGCTTCGGCTTGGCCATGCATTGATTGCATGTTGCTCTATTATAAATGCGCAATAAAAATGCACCTGCGAGCATTGCACGCGCAGCCCACACCTGCTGTGCTGGCGCACATGTCGTATGATAAATTTCTATTAGATTGCACTGCGGTGCCATCTGTATCGCATCCCTGCTGGCATTCTCTGCCACTTATGTATGTGTATGTGCACACATAACGGAAATTCCGCAAATATTCCTTAATCACAACAAAAATTCTGCTCGTGGCTGTTCGGTTTCTCAGTGGCTTTGCTAACGTCTATCCATGCCCTTCTGCCGCCCTGCCGCCTTGATGGCTAATGACAATCAGTATGCAAATAGTTTGCATGATAAATTGCGCAACGGCTTTGGTTGGATTGCATTTTGATTTGCCTTACCTTGCATGTCAGCATTTTGTTGCATTATGGCAAATGTTCTTCTTTGTTCGATGTTCGAGCATCAACAACAGCAACCAAACTTGCCAACTTCTGAACTAAAAAAAGCGGCAAGTCGTTTATACTCGACAGCATGATACCTTACACGAATGTATAGTTGTATGTTTAAATAAAGCAATTCTTTACTGAAAATATTTATTTAGTCAATGGATACATAAGACGTAAGGATTGCTTAGGAAGAGTATCTTCTTAACGGCGCCCGAATTATTATGGTATATTGCTTTATAGAGTATCTTGAATGTGTTTAAGCCATGTTGCAAGATACAGAGTATAATATAGTTGCAGTTTCGGCTTTCTTTCTGCGGATTTGACGCAAAGTCTTTTATTTAGCTTTGCTTCGATGTCGTTAATCATTTCAAATAGTATCATTAATTAAATATGTTGTATCCATTGATATGAATAAACGTCCCTCTTTGTTTTTTACGTTGCACATGTACGTTCAGGCACGGCTTTCAAATTGCTAGCTTATTTCAACCACGACAGTCGAGTCAAATTTTTGTGTCACAATCATTTTTCTGCAAACATTAGAGAAGATATAAAAAATGATGCATTCGAAGAAATTCTATGCACGCATTTAAGTGATCGTTTATGCGCAAATAGCATGTGTTAGTAAATTTAAATAAATACAAGTTTGTTGAATGCATTTTGGCAGTGATTCAGTGATTAAAATTATTTACTGATATTTATTGTATTTATTTTGTGTTTTTTTTTCATTAATAAATAACTGAAAATATGATGATAAAATATTTGAATTATGGCTTTTTATCACAAATCGAATTGTTTTAAATATTTTTGTGGCTTTAAATGCACAAAATGAACTCTTGAAATAAATGTTTGTTTACTTTGCGGCGATTCACTGATAATTGTTTTAACAATATACTCGAAACTTTAATTATTTTAAATTATTTATTTTGTTTATTTTGTTTATTATGTGTCTCAGACTAAATTAAAACCAGTATCAATTCTAGGGATCCAGCCTCAAAGGAACTTATATAGCCGGTTCGATCATACCAATTCCGAAGAAAAATGGAACATCACAAAAAAGAAGTGGCTATGCTTAATTAAAGGATTGCTTTAAAACTGTGGGTGAAGTTCGTGTGATTGATAGACAGACACTTTATCAGATATATAGTACTTTATAGGGCTGCAGTTGCCTCCTTAATCAAAAAATCAGAGTAAATGTTTTTCATAGTGAACTTAGAACATCCCCAATTAACTTACCTTTACACAAACAAAAATATCAATTCATCAGTCAGCGGCCACAGGTGAAACCCATAACACTCGTCTTTTTGCGTCGGGGCTTAAAGACTTGGTAAAATAACAAGGAGTACGATATATTTGACCGTTTAAAGAACTTTGCCGGTATTTTGGCTGCACTTCGCGCCGCCATTTAGATTCGACATGTCTGCTGTCATACACACTCATTCAGACCAGATTTGTTGTTATCTCAATGTAACTGATTTGTTTTTTTCATTAAAAAAAGTATCGTACGTAAGTTAGCAAAGTACATATCGGTTTGTTATTTCGCATAACCGAAATGTGTTTGCGTTTGTCACCTTTGGCAGGAGCAACATCGGCGCAAGGACAATGACTGACGGACGATACGATTCGCGCAATTAATTTTTCTATCGTGCTCTAAAGCGTTTGAAGGTGCGAGAAAGTAAGCGAGTTTTTATACAAAAAAACATCAATTCCCTCCAAAAGGGTTGGAACGAACAGCAAACATCAAAGAGTTGTCATCTCACACCGAAAATAACTCGAAGCCGCCTTAAAATCGCAATCGAAACAAAGCTCCAAACCGAGGGGCGTAGCAGTACCAGTAACAGCAGCAGAAGCGCAGCACTTGACGCTCATATCCTTTGCGCGCTTCTGTCCTTGTTTGCCAGTGTGATCCAATCCCCGCCAAAACGATTAATTTCGGCGAGTCGTAAACGCCTGGGATGCGTATAAGGGATTGCATTTTATGCGCAGTGTTTTTTGCTGGCGCTGATTTTTTGCAGACTTCACAGATTAATACAGAAATCCGTGTTTTGCATACATCAGCAACGAGTGCCAAATTTTTTGTTTATTTTAATGGATTTTTCAATGGTCTTTTGAGGGTTTTTTTTCATTTGTTTTTTAATCAAATAAAAAAAGGTATTTTAATTATTTCACTTTGCTTAAAATATGCTGGCGAAATCTGCTTTTTGTAGATCATTTCTAGTTCAGCTCAAGATCACGTATTACAGTTGATATACAAACACAACATTCTTCGTTCTTTCAATTTGTGTACAGACCACTTGGCTCAATCTAAATTGCTCACACAAACTGAAAAGTAGCGCACATTTGGTTCGGATCACTATGCAGAAGTCCGTTGGGTTGACAGAAGATATTACGAGTATTTCAACAAAAGGCAAGCCATGACTGCTACACTAAACATTCTTTGAAATAATAAAGCAAAAGAAAAAAGTTTCGAGTTTAATTTAATTTATTGCAAAATATTTACCTCTTATTACAATTTGTTTTGTTTTTTTTTTTTGTATTTTTAATAAGAGATATAATGGTGTACTGCTGGGTGGACTACAAGAATTTCACTAACTTGTGTAGACAATGGTGAAAAAAACACAGCAGAAACTCTTGCATTGCAGTGATAAACGGAGGGGGGACTGAAACCACTAATGTTAAGTGTGGCAACAACAACGAGGTCGGCGATGGCGATGGCGACGTCGACAATGGTAGATGCCATTGTAGAAACATTAAAAAACTTCCGTTTCCGTTAGGCAAACACATTCAAACAGAAAGACTAACAAAGCCTGTTGTAACGGAAGTACACAAACCGCCATAAAGGAAAAGACGAAAAAGTTCAACTTGAGCGCACAACTACAACTACAACTACAACAACAAGTACGTACGTTACATAACTAAGATCGCTAACAATATTAAGCGTGCGCTCACTTCTATGGTTTAAAAAGCGTACTTTCACAACGTTTTGCTGCATTCTGCCGTTTTCCGTTACTTTGTGCGGCACACGCTGCCACTGCACGCTGCACTCAAGAACTCATTACCGAAATTGCAATAAATTCGCTTTAAATTATCGTTGTACACATATAAAAATGTCCATGGCGAAATTTACGAGCGGCGACAAGACGGCAGGACGCAAACAGCCACGACGACGCACAGTTGACTCAAGTGGTAGTGGAGGTTGTGCAGCTTTGGCGGCATACCTGGCGGCGATGCGCACAAACAATGCTTATTAGAAAGCCACAAAAGTCGGTGCAACTTTAATTGCATTCTGCACGTTGGGCACGAGGAGCGGAAGAGTGGTGGGCTGCAAGCATTTGGAATTGATTAAAATCGCCTTTTGGCGATAATTTGCCAAAAAGTTACTATTAAGCATTGAGATAAGCTTATTGGAAGATGTAATTATAGGAAGCCACACTGAACGACAGCCGGCTATTGGCATTGTCACTGGCCTGCTTGCTCATACTACACATGAGATAGAACGTATAATATGTTTTATAAGAATATTTTTGAACTCATTACTTAGTTTTTGCAATTTAAAAAGTTTTCTTTTGCGCTTATCACATTTTAGTTGGCAAAGCATGAAATAACATGCACAAAGCACAGTTTAAACAGGTTTTTTTATAATGGCAACACACTTTTTTCTTAGCATATTCAATATGACATCAGCTAAAGCATCTGCTGATGGCTAAGATTTGGTTGGGTTGGGTTGGATTAGTTTTGGCAAGCTTGCCGGACTTCATGCACTTAATAACGTTGGCGTTGTTGATGCAGTCGGTTATTATTACAGTCAAGTTCCTTTTGTTAACGATACGCTTGCTGAACGTCAGTAAAACCATCACCATCACCATAAGCATCAGCAGCATCATCATCACCATCAAAGGCAATGGCGTTGCAGCCATTTTCAGGATTTATTGACATTCTGTGATGTTATTAAACTTGATTGCAGTCCGTATGCATGTGCAGCAACCACAATAACAACAACTGCCACAGCATTGACAGAGGTGTTTGCGAGGCAAGCCAACGCTGGCTGGGCTTCGTGCATACAGACATGAGCATGTAACACAAAGTAGCCATAGACAAAGAAATTTCGACTATTTCATAAAATCAGTATGCAACACAGCTACACAAAGCCCTGAGGGTTGAAAATGATACTCATGCAATTGAACGTGAGCGGTGAGAAAAAACAACAACGCCCACATGCACAGCAATGAACGAGTGCGTACATGTCAACAGATAGTAAACTAGAAAATAAAAAAAAGAAAGTATCTAATATGCAATGTACATCAAGCATATTTTTGTCGCAACGCTTGGCTATCGACTTCAAACTGGCAAAATTTGATTATAAGCTTTTGTGTATAAAAGTGCGTCTCGTAAAATGTAATAAAAAGCGCTGCGAAATCCTTTTGATCTTTATTTTATTTACTTTTAATTCTTGTGATTTAATTTCTCTCGCAAACTTGAAAAGCCTCAATACATCTGCATATCTTAATATAATATAATTTCTAAGAAATCCTGTTGAGAAATGCCGCGAAGCCATTTGCCTTGGTTTTTCGACCAAACACAAAAAATTTATTAAAATTCAGTTATTGCATAGCGTAGGGGAAGCACAGAAATCCGCTGAGGAGAATTCGCGGTGCTTTTTTTAAAATATACGCATAATAAATACAACGCTTGTGTTAACAACTTAAGAAGCGTTTTTCATTTGAGCAATAGAGATGTTTGCACGGCAGGATTTTCATACAATCAAATCTCATTCAAAAGCGTTTGTGTGAGACCTTGAAGATAATTTTTTAGTTTAAATTATTCACTGTTTATATTGTTACAACAATATTGACACACACTGTGTGGTAATGCCATTGCATTTTGTCGACTACGCCTCTGTAGCCTCCCGCATTAAATGGCTTTGAAAAGGATAACAAAAAAACAAACAACGTAAAAATCTGCGGCTGAACGGAAACAAAAAATGTAAAGTAGGTCTTTACAAAGCGCTCAAACAATGTTGGCCAACAACAACAGCAACAACAAGAGCAACAAGGACATCAACAAGAGAAAAAAAAGGTTAAGAGTGTCAAGGCGCGCTTCCCTCTATCTCTAAGTATGTGTGTGTGTGTGTGCTGAACAAGGTTTAAATATATTTACTTTGTCTTCTTTGCTTTTGATGCAATTTATGCCGGCACAAAGTCTGCCTTTGGGCGTTCACCATCATCCTTTCCTGCTCGCAATTTTACCTTCAATCTTTTCATACCTGTGCTGTGCTGTGTACTTTATTTTGCTATATCTAAGAGTTTGGCAAATTTAAAGAGCTGAACATAATCTTGAACACGAACGAGGCGCTCGAATGGCGGGCAGAAGTAAAAAGTGTGAAAGCATAAAAGCGTCGAGCTGACACAAACAATGTTTCATCTTAATGATATTTTTCGTTTATTTGCCGCTATGTCGTTAAGTTCCTTTATAGCTGAATGTACCAGCTCGGCTTTAAAAGCGCTTTTATGGAGGTGTTCTAAAACTTTGGAATGCAACGCTTACATACAACTTCAATTTGTTTAGTTTTTTTCTTTTTGTTTCAGTGAGCAAAGCTTCATATTGCCCTGCCTGTCATTGTACTTGACCGGTTACTTATGCATGACAGGTCACGGTCTAACTCACACACTTTTATGTGATATATGCATTCATTTTAGCATTGACCCGACCTGTCTGGCTGAGCTTCCGGTTGTTGTCCAATAGCCTCTCACTTTTGTTGTCTGTCAACAGACAGTTCAGACATCAATGTCCGTGCGTATTTTATTGGCTCATGCCTCCTGCTCCCTTCTACAACTCCTGCTGCCCATCAAGTGCGCTTGTCTTGTGCAACATTCACAAATTGTTGGTGCCCTTAATTTTTTCATAGCCATGTCATACATTATATTATACACAGTGGAAGTCTTCAATGATGATAAATTTTTACAACAAAATTTACATATGTTTTTTTGCAGAAGGAGGGAACTGAGACTGTAGTAAGTACTTCCTGATTACTTAGCTAAATAATAATATATTTTGTTGTAATCGAATGTGATGACTGACAGCCAGTATGAGAGCATAGATCTATAAGACCTTATGAAATAGCTACTTTAAATCCGAATTATTCGAGTTCTATTTGCTCATTTGCTTAGCATTGATTAAAATCATTCGGTAAACAAAGCCAAAGGGATCAATTACTTGTAATGAGACAAAAGGAGTATGAAGGTGTAAAAATACAAGCCATATGTGACACATTGAAGAAGCGCATATAGATCGATTAAGATATTAAGAAATGATCAGGATGAAATAAGAACCGATCGGTCCATGCGCTTCCGTCCATTCGCCAACATCTCGTTGCGCCTAACTTCGATGAAAGTTACAGTTTTCAATCAGTAGTTTCTGCTTACAACATTGTCGATTCCTATTTTATACTTATAATAAGTACATATATATACTAGAATCAATAAAAAATATAAAATGTAATTCGTTAAAATTAAATACATTAAGAAAGTCTTAGAATAATTATACCAAATTAAGCCAGTAAGCACGCTATTTCCAGCCTTACCGAAGATATCATACTCTTCACGCTCTTTTTTGGGTGTCACGCCCATTTTTGAAAGAGGTGTATTGCTTCTCTTAATTTTAATAATACAGTTTTCGCTTTTTGAAGCTCATTGGATCGTAGAGATATGGAGATTTCGACTATAAGTGGGTGGGTGCCACACCCATTTCTAAACCAAAAAGTTCTCAAGCCGCACTAAGAACATTTTTGTGAAGTTTCAAGTCAATTGGTAAAGCAACGAAAAACTAAAAAAAAGGTGATAAAGAAAATATTTTATTCGAAAATTGTATGTTATAAAAACTTCGACATGGCCGAAGTGAAGTTTTTTTTTTTCTCATCTCTGTTTGCGTTTTGTCAAAAGGTCACGTGCAAAACTTTCTTAATTTAAAAGAAATTTTCAAACAAACTCAATTAAATAATTTTAACCACAAATAAAAATTATTTTTTTGGTAAAATGTGAAAAGAGGGCGAACAATGAAGGGGAATCAGAGGAGACAAACTAAAAGAAGACAATTTTAATGCCGCAAAATTTTAATTGAGTTAATCCAAAGCACGGACTAACGAGTTTTTGGTGCAAACGAGAGAACAAGTACTGGGCTGCAAGCATGTGTTTCTACTTCGCATGAAGAAAAGTACGCATTAAGCTGACTATCTGACTGGCACACAGAGTGAAACTAAGAGAGGACTAATTTGCAACAGCAGTGCAGAGCACAAGCACACATGTTGCATACACAAAAGGAACGTAAGCATACAAGCGAAGTCAAAGCTTTAAGTCCTGCCACCTTATCTCAACTGTTTGAAGCTAGATTTTGAAAACATGCTGCCTGCCGCTTTAATACACTTAATACTTGGCTCGTACACACACATACACACACTCACACGCAGAAAAACACACAAATGCATTTAGCGTTGCATCTACGGTTCGCTCGCCTCTGTGTCTTTTCAAAGTTTTCATTTTTTTTTTTTCTGTGCTGTTGTTAGCCGCAGTTAACAGCTGCAAATAATGATTATGACGATGGCTTGGCTTCGCTTTGACTTAGTAAGTCGCAAACGGCAGCCGTTGAGCCGCAAACGCTACTTCATTATAGAAAAAAAAAATCGCTTTTGGTGAGACATGAGTTGTGCAAATATTTACCTGAATGAAAGACGATAACAAGCTGTAACAAGTTCTGAACATAATTTTTGCATATATTCAAACGTTATTGCCGTGTACTCTGGCCTCTTTGCGAATTACCAAAAAGAAACTTTTACGGATTTTGTGGATTCGATACTTTTTCGCTTGGCTGACACTTCGGTTCGTGTTGAGGCAAGCCACAGAATGTCATCTGGCTCGTTAGTTGGCATTGGCTGACGCAACAGCCGCACTTCAGTTTATATGACGGCAACGCAATTTGCATGCACCGCACTGACTGCTGCGTCCCTTCGCCAGCCTTCGTACGCCATCTGTGACCCCCATTTGTGCTTCTTGTTATTTGCTGCTCTAATGAAATGCAGTTCAAATGCATTGCGTGCAATTCGGGCCTGCTCCGCCCCATTTTCCATGCGAACTTTTGCAAAAGCAATTCTTTCGTCATCTCGCAAACGGAAGTAACAAGTAAAAAGTGACACTCCTTGCGTTGCGCTGCGTTGCGGTGAAGGCGCGTCGGTATGCGCAGCTTTGCCAATTGACACCAATCTTTGCGCATTTGTGCTTCAAGAATATGCAAAAATGTGGGCTCTTGGGTTGGCAGAACCGTCGACGTTGCCAACGTACTACGTCGTATGCCAACAAATGCTTAGTCAGCCTTGAGTCTGCATTTAAATGAGTCCGTTGTCGTCGTCATCGTCGTCATCGTCGTCGTTGTCGTCTTTGCCATTGTCTCCACAGTCGCTTTTTCTGTTAGAACGCTTGCGGGTTTTATTGTGCCCTAATCGAGTACCGCATGCCCAGTTGCATTCTAGGCTACTGCAATGCACACCTCCAACAATGCGCGCCCCACCCTTGGCCGTCGTGTGCTCTGCTTGTAATCAATGGTGTAAACACTTATTTTTGTGGTTGCCACGAACACTTTTTGGTATGCAATTTGCTCGGTTGCCACATGCCGTCAATGACTACAGCATGAAGAATATAAAATAAAAGGGGCCAAAGGAGTTGTTGGCATGTCCTGCGCCATTTTATCTTGTCAAAAGGCAAGCGGTTACTTCAACGAGTTTCACTCTTCTTCGTTTTTGTTTCTCGTTGCCGTTCTCATGGCTAAAATGTAATTTTGCGTTTATCTTGTATTGCGGGTTAAATAGAAAATTGTTGTTTATCCAAGTTGTTGTGGTTTGTGCCTTTTGTTTGCAATTTGTGTTTCGTTTTTCCCCGATTTACTGGCTTCGTTTTTACTGTTAGCTGCTTCCGGTAGTTGTTTTCTCTTGAAAATTGCACTTGACACGCACAAGTTGTTGTTTTTTTTAGCAAAATAGTTTGCGGCTTGTTCGCTGACTTTTTATTAACTTACAGAGTACCAATCTCCAAAAAAGAATCTCTAACTTTAAAAGCATCGGAATGCTATTAGATGCAATAAGATTCGGTTCGGGCATAGAAGGATTATGAATGGGCCTGGGATAGGCCAAAGGTTCGTTATGTCTAGCGAGGCTAGTAGGATGGCTAACATTATCTTCGGTGTATATTACAGTCGTCTTCAACTAACATGTCTTCAAAAGACACCAAATATGGAAATATTATCTTCGCCCCACTTTATTTATTGTTTATTTTCTTGATTGATTTCGATTTGCTGTTTGATGACGTATCAAATTTGAAATACAAACAATTGCCAAGTCAAATCGAATCAGAGATATTTGTACAAACGAAATCAACGCGATGTGTTTGCAATGTAAATTCCCAAGCAATAATGGTGTAAGTAAACATATTTAAAAACTAATGGGAACATTATAGTCAGTGTGCTTTACTTCAAAATATCCAATAAATTCAAATACGGACAACTGTTTTATAGCCAATCTTTTGATTGGGATTAATTAAATTTTTATTTAATTTATTAATAATGACTGGTTCCAGAGATATAAAGTTCTTACTTACTTCTTATTACTCTTTATGCCCCCACTATCCTTACCCAATTCGTTTCCATTCATGAAGGATTTATGGTTCCATGGACATGAGTTTGCCTATTTTCTTGTTCGATTTTGTTGCGCTTCGAGCCACTTATATATTCTCACTTGAATAAACTTGAATTTCATAGTTGCTCTGTATAAAGATGTCAACATAGCGCAGACTAAATTAATGAACCAAAAAACTACGATATCAGTTTTTTTGAGACATTTGCAATACTATCTATCTACGGGTGGGTGGTGAGGGTGATGAGGGTGGTGCTAAGTTGTGTAAATCAATAAGCAGAATCCGTGAAGTTGCCTCATGTACCTGCTGCTAGACAAGTTTCACGCCTCTGATGGTCACAAAGCCAAGCAAGTAAGAGCTTCGTTAGACAATGTGACAGACGGGCGTCATGTACTGTCACCCACCCACACGGTACAAAAGACAACAAAACATATTTACTTTTCTATTCCATTATTCATGACAACTCAGTGAAGTAGCTAAACAGATATTGGCATAAGGAAGTAGCAGGACTCAAAAAAGGAACAGCGTTGAGGGCACAACCTTAGTGATGGTGGTGAGCAAAAACTACAAAAAACACGAACAAGAATCATTTCGACCATGTCGACAGTTAGATGCTCTTAACAGTTTTCATGTTCACTTCAATAATGTCTTATTAAGTGACTCAGTGGCATGTTGGATGCATTCAGTATACAAAGAGTAATCTATATATAGTGTAGATAACGAACTCGACAGTTTCATTGAAATTTTGACATTTCAATTCGGTTGAAAAAATTAAAAAAAAATTAAATAGATTACGTTTTGGATGTGTTTGTTGCTCGACAAGTCGAATAGCTAAAGTTCAAGCCACTATCAGTTCCTACAACCATTGTGATAAGAGCCGAAATAGCTCAGTTGGGAGAGCGTTAGACTGAAGATCTAAATGTCCCCGGTTCAATCCCGGGTTTCGGCAGTGGGTTAATTTTTTTCTTTATTGTATTTTGCTGCACTTTTTTATTTATTTTTATTAAAAAAACCATATATATGTATAGTATAATTTGCCTTATCTTCGTAACTTATAAAATTGATTAACAATTATTATTTAATTGAGTCAAGTGAAAGACTAAAAATTGTTTTTTTGTATCTCCAAAATAGTTTACATAAACACATACATGACAGACTAGTATAAGCACAGTAGAGCATGTCATTAATGACTTTTCTCGCCTTAGTTCCAGGCGTCTATAGGCAGACACACATGATTCTAGGCCTTTCTTTATTCAAAGGTTTGAAGGATCCAACCGAATATAAGGTTTTTTTTTTATTTGTTAAATCATGATATAAACTTTAAACTTTAAAGAGATATAAATACCTTCTTTTCTGTGTAACAAGCTTAATGCTTAAGTATTTGTACTGTACACTACATGTAGGTGAGTACGACACAACAAACAAATTTAAATAATAAATAAGTAAAAATAACAAAAGCCGAAAAAATTAAAGTATTCTCCGTCAGGAAAAGGAAACCAAAAAAAAATATAAAATTGGCACTAAAACAATGCCAACTTATATTTAGAAGCAGCACACGTTAAACAAAAACAAAAATTGATATCAACTGAAGGGGACGAACAGGAAACCACTTGTAAATTCAGTACTCACACAGAACACACCCAAACAATAGTAAGTAAAAGTCATTCAGCTCTTGGTTAGTGACAGTTCGCAGCCGGAATGAACAATCAGTGGCTTCAACCGACGTCGATATGTTTTCTTGACAAAAAAAAGATATATATGTATATAATAATAAGTGGAGTCTACAGCACAAAAAGTGCAAAGTGACATATTTAGAGAATCAACCGAGCCACAAGTTGATCATAAAATAAGCTACATTAATGTCAGTGAAGGTAAAAGGAAATGTCCTGTCACAGAAGTTTCACAAAAAAAAAGTACAAAATACCCTTCGACGTATGCAGCGGTCCTTTTCGAGTGATTTGTCGTTTACCGCAACCCCAAATGATATGTGCAACTGTAAACGTTTATTACGAATAGAGCCAAAGGCAATAATTCTTTAGCGACAACGCCACACACCCTCGGTCCCTTGGCAACTGCCGCCGTCGCCTCACTATTCAACGAGCGCTTTTAATAATAAAATCATTGAGCATCAAAGCATAAAAATCAGTCAAGTGCAACATAAGCCGGGAACGAGTCAAAGAAACAAAAAAATATAAGCCAAAAGAAAACCACCGAATACGTGAAACGAGATAGAAAACAAAAACAACAACAACAGCAAAAAAATGCTGCAGTCGAGAGTATTTGACTATGAAATACCCTTTAGCCATTTTTGCATGAAAAACTGTTTCTTTGCACATATCAAATACACAAAAACCAAATTTCACTATATGGTTTCACGGATACAAGAATTTAAATTTCGGGGCGTGCCGCAGCTTATTTTTCATGTGTGCTTTGTTAGCGATGCCATCTTCTGCATGTCACATACAAACGCACAAAGCGAACAGCTCCTTTTGCCTTTTGTGCATAGGGCATGAAAAGTGAGGCAAAGGTGTAAGTTAAAAATCCGTCTCTCTTTAAGAAGACAACAACAACAACAACAACAAGCCAAAAGTGTATCTTCCAACCACTGCGCCTTGCTCGCAACTGATTTCTGACTGCGTCAGCGTGCGCGTGTGCGTATGCGTGGTGCGACAAACTTCCTTTGCCTGATTTAATGTTATTTTTACAGCCAAATTAGTTGAATTTTGATGTGCATTGTATCTTCTTTGAAGTGACGCGCTCTGTTGTCTCCGTGCTTGTATTTAAGCATTATCCCCAGAAGTGCCATGCCGCTTCGAACGCAGAGCGCCGTTTGGACCATGCCGGCTGTTGCAGCCACAAAACCATAAAAACTTATAAAGTTTCCCCACGTGCAAGTATCTGTGTGTGTGGGTGTGTGTGTGTGTGTATGTGTATTGTACATAAAGCGCAACAGGGAAGCTTTTGCTGTGATATGTATGTATATATCTTTTATTTTTACTCAACATTTTCTGCCAGCTTGACTTAAGTCCCATTGTCATTCACACACACAAACACATACATGTAGGCTTACTGATTTATAGATACACAAATATAACTTTAATAATAACTTTAGGCAGTTTTGTTTTTACTGTCGGCTTGAAATTGCCAACACTTGACAGCCACACAGTTATGGGACACATGACTACACGGGCACAAAGGTAATTCGGTACTCGGTGGCACAATCATTGTTTCTATATTTTTATTTATTTATTTTCTTAAGTTTCCTTATTTAATTAATGTGTTTTTTTTTTTTCTTATTACGCCAAACTATTTTTTTTTTTAATAATCCATTAATTAATTTCATTTATAAATTATTTAAAATTAAAGTAATATCTGTGTGAGGTTTTCCAGCTCCTCACGCACTTTAAATAATAAAATTTCCTAAGCTCAACAAACATGTTTGCTCACTAAAAATCAATGCAAAGCGTGTCGTGCTTGAAATGGCGTACAAATTAAATAAAATTAATTAATAATTTAAATGAAACAAACAGCGGTAAGTAAATAGTAAATGTCCCCTCGAACGACATTGTTTTCAAAAGAAAATTCCAACTCACACTCACTTGCTATAATAATGACTGTTAACATCGAAACCATACTCAATTATTTTGTTCGGTCTTAATCTAAACTGTTTACGCTTAGGCCTAGACGGGCGCGACAACTTAATGCTTCACAAAGCCAGACAATGCCTAAAAGTATGCTAACTCCATGCCAAGCCGGTTCAGGCCGGCCCGTGCAGAGCAACGCCACGGCAAAGTCGAAACGAATTGTCGTTTGTATCGTCGCTGCGAGTGGGCGGCCATTTAAGAACTTGAACGATTACTTTGCTTCGACTGGCAACGGCCGCCTTGGCTGTGAGTCTGCCTTGTTATTTATACAAATTGTTAATTATTTTCATTGTCGTCATTATTAAACTTGTTCCGTGTCCTTTATGCAGCACTTGTTATTTGCTGACCTTAAAGAATGTCCCATTAAATTAAGCAAGTCGACATTGTGTACAATTTAAAGCAAATAGAAATTTAAATATTTCCGATTGAATTCATTTCTGACAAAGTTCTTATTCCTTTCTTTGCAAACATTTGTTTCACGATTCAGTTTACTATGCTTACTTTGCCTCAAGTAATCTACTAAACGAACTCAAACGAAAACGTATTTGAATTCACTTCTCGATGCCTAAAATACTTTGCAAACAAGTTTCAGAAACTATTTTTAAATGTATTTCATTTAAGGGATCCTCCACGTCTCTTATTTTTTGTTACATACATTTTAATTTTGCGCGCGCATTAAAAGAACTTCTTTGATACTTGAAAAATACACACAGAAAAAAGTCTAATTGACTTTTATCACTTGAGTCTACTTGGCGCATTTCTCTTAAAGATGTTTGCACTTTAAATTTGATTAAAATCTTGCTTAACTCACTGCAAGTAACATGGAAATCAAACGAAGGACTAACAAAGTGGAGCTTTGCACGTAGTAGTGCCGGATAGCCAAGAGTCAAGCTGAATCGGAAGTGACGGGCCACCTTTAGAGGTGATTTGGTCATGCAAAGCAACGCGCTAACCTTACGTAATTAACTTACTTTTCCCCCATTTAGCGGGCTCTACTTTATGCCTGGACCAAAGTTTAATTTCTTACATTTTACTGTGTTGCATATTCTCTTAATATTTCGCTTGCTCTTGCTTAGTTCTCATGCTCGTTCTCGGGCTCGTTCTGGTTCTGGTTCTGCCTTTTCCATGTTGCGCTTTGCTTTTTCTCGCTTGCTACTAATTTCTTTTTTGCGCTCGACACTTTTTATTTTTCACACAACTAAGTGAAAAAGTAAACAGAAATCCATTAGCCAGGCAATCATTGAAGCAACTGTCTAAGCGAGGGCGGGGTACGACGGCGTTGAGCGGCTCAGAGAGGTCAGCATGGCTTTTATAAATTGCTGCCATCAGTGCAAAGTACTTGTCCCACTTTTTGCATAGATTTTTTTCACGTTAAATTTTCACCGCACTCGAACAAGACACCCGAACAACAAACATTTTTCAAATGACGCCTGCACAGCAAACTCACGACCGAGGACCGAGGACACATCGACACGTTGGTTCACACATACATACACACACATATATTCTTCTCAGCTAATCCTGACGCATTAGGCGCGCAAATGGAGTAGTATGCAGAATCGATTCCGAGTATTTAAAAGAAAGCACACAATCATTAAAAATTCCCTGCCGTTCAAAATGAAATTTAATCAACAACAACAACAAAAGTAACAACAACTACAACAAGTTAAAGTATTTTACTAGAATTTGTCAAACGACAAAGACCATTAAATGAAATAGCGGTTGATATTTAAGCTAAAAAGAATTTTTTGCTAATTTTACTATAAATAAATATTTATATTTTTCTTGTCTAACTATTCAATATCGATTTTGTAGCCCAAATCTATGGAGGCGCGTATGTGTTCTTTGAGATTTATATAGCCGTTGCGCAAGGACTCTTGCGTGAGGAACTCTTTTACTTTGTACTCGTCTTCGCAGAAGACTAGATTCTCTGTGTGATCAATTAAGTTTTGCAACGCTGGTGAAAAACGATAAAGTATTAACAGCACGCTATTCCCAGCATCAGCTTGATACAAATTACTCGATAGTTTTGAGATGCCTTGTGCAGCCGTATAGTCTAGGCCCGTTATCTTGTAGCCATCAATCACTACTGTGATTTTGTACTCAGCTTGCGTGCATGCCTTGATCACCTTTTCGCGTAGATAGTTGATCGCTGGGAAGTAGATGGCGTTGCCGGGCGTTACACAAATGTATTGCATCTCATCGAGTTCTTCGATCTTCACTTGTATCTCGGGACGCGCCCACAGGAAGAGTAAATGAAGTGAGGCAATTACGATACTCACAAAGAGTCCCACTTCTACGCCAAAGAGTATACAGGTTATAAAGCAGAGTAGCCAAATGCAGAAATCTCGTTTAGATTCGCGCCAAAGGCGCACCGGTAATTTAAAGTCAAGCAGCGTAAATATTGAGCAAATTAAAATGGCTGCCAGCGTGGCTTCCGGTATATAATTAAAGTACGGCGAGAGGTAGCTTAGCGCAAGAAGTACAATAACACCTGGAATCATATTATAACAAATACATATATAATATATACAAGAAGCAATCGGACAATTATCTCACCTATGTATAAATTTGCCATTGGCGTCTTTAAGTCGCATGCAGAGCTAATCGCGTAGCGGGTGAAGGCACCTGATGAAGGCATTGCCTGTACGCAAGATCCAAAAACATTGCAGAGACCAACGGTAAGCAATTCGTGATTGGTATCGACCAGGGTCTTCGGATCTGTGTATCAAAACAACAATGCTCATTATGTGAGAGAGAGAGAGAGAGAGACATTTAGTCAATGCGATTACTCACTTAATTTCCCAATCGAAATGTTTGTCAGAATGCCAACTATCGGTATAACCACAATCGCAACATTTAATTCTCTTAATACATCCCAAAAGGTATAAGTCCGTTCGGGCGTGACGATCGTAAGCTCAGGTAAAGTGAAGTTCGGCAGACTTGATAAAGCATTTTTGCTTAGGGCAAAGGGCACGGTGCTTTCTTTAAGCAGCCAAACATATGAGACCACACCAGCGATTATGACAATGAGCGTGTTACGTGAAAAGGAGAGATACCGACACACAATCCGTGGCACCTTTCCTAATTTTGGGTTCCTTGCAAAGCGCTCGAGCAGCTGAGAAATGTAAAACATGACGTATAAGTAATAAAATAAGTTAAACATAAATTTTAGTTTAATACTTACATCAAACAATACTAAAAATATAATGGCACAAATGCCCATCACCAGATCAGGCATTTTTGCCTCACTTCGGCGCGAATAGAGCGTAGTCACGGAAGTTAGAAGACCCGACACAACGTACTTAATGCCAAGCAGCACTTTGAGCTGCGACTCTATTACAAGTATGGCAGTTGCTGAACTGAAGGCTTTGATCACCGGCATGGATATGAACTCGAATATAAAACCTTTGTTAGATAAAAGAGATGATTAGCATTAGTCATAAGACTAAGAAACAATGTGAGGTCACAGTTGTACAATCATCTGGAGCTGCGTGTAGAGGTTGACCGCAGCGTTCATTTTACGTAAATTTGGCACACGCGCGTACATAGTTAATTTAATTTAGCAGTAGCTGCGCCGAATAAGTGCCGCAGGTCGCACAATGTCGCTCAGTCATACTCTACGTGCCCGCTACAATTACCCATGCACAAGCTGCTCATGATGATCTCGACAATGCCGCTGAGAAATGTCAACAGAAAGGCAAACTCAATCGGCTTGCCAACCGTGAACTGCACGCTCACCAAAGCGACGAGGCTTGTCGGGCCTATAATCACCTGTAAGTATTTCCCAATTAATGTTGCTTACAGCACACAATTTCGCATGCACTCTTCATACCTTATCGATGGAACCGAAGATCAGGTATATGAGCGGTCCAATGAAAGCCGAACAAAGGCCATAGCGGGGCGGCAGATCCGCCAGCAGCGCACAAGCAATACTCTCGGGTATTATTGTAAGGCCCAAGGTCACGCCCGCTATGAAGTCGCTGATACCCCATTCTGTATTATAATTGCCGATCCAGTTTAATATGCGTATACGTTTGCGTATCAGCTGTTTGACCTTTGCTGCACGCGTTCGCGTCTTACTGTCCAGTTGTGGAATCTTCGGTCTTAGCGTCTCCAGAACTGCGCCTTCGGGTATCACTTTGCCGATGCGCAGGTTTGTAATGCTCGGTCTGGCAGAGCGCAAGGTGGGCGTCAACAAAGACTTCTGAACCTTATGCGCCTCATCCACTTCTGCCGTCTTCATAATGTCAATTCGGAAATCTTGTAGAAATCTTCGCACTTTGTCGTTATTTTCTCAGTTAGTCTGCTGAATTCCGCTGGTATTGACGACTTAATCCGTGTGCTGTTACTTCTATAATGATAAAGACGTTGATGTCTTATCTCCCACACAGCGACGATGAGCACAAACAAGTCTGTAGGTCGCGTCGTTTATATATTTGATTCACAGATATGTATCACATTGCTCGATATTTACTTTAAATATCAGCATGTTCTGTGCAGTCGGCGGCTGGCGCGCTCTTGTAAGCTATTGTTACTATTCAACTCGCTACACACGTCAGCTGGCGCTACGCTGACCGCGTTGAAAGCATCATTTTAAGTGCTTGACCGCAGTCGCTTGACGATCGTCGCTATAATCCGCTGCGTCTTTACGCTCTCGATAAGCTTCATTTACTTGATGCCGCTGCCGTCCGTTGCTTTTATCCGCCGTCGTCAATTTGCTTGACTCGCCAAATATCACACATTCAAACATACATACACACATACTCGTACATGCCGACAACAATAAATCATATGTGGCAACAACCAAAGCAAATAAATGGCAAATCGCTTGCAACTGGTACTGCGTCCCTTCGCTCAGCGCTCAGCATCAGACTTGTCGTCTAGCTGACTGCCGCTGCAAAGTATTTAATCTGTACGATACAAACGGGTTGAGCTTAGCTGTCACGTGTGCCGTTATTATTATTTTATTATTTTTTTTTTCAAATTTGATTTAGTCACATTTCGAGTGCCGACGTCGTTGACTCCGTCAATATCGCCGTCAAGAGGCACTTTTGCTGAGAGCCGGCGACGTGCACGGCTTTTCTCACGCATGCTTGCCTTCACGCTCTAAAAGATTTCCGCTCTGTTATGCTCAATGTCGCGTTCAAATGTAATCACTCATTGCTTGTTAATTTGTATTACATTATAGTGAAGTGTGATAAGCGCTTCGTTATCAGTCAAGACAAACATTTTCTGGAATTCTTTGCTGCTTGATTAACATTTAGTAAGAGGTGAAAAGCGCGACGAAAGAGCTCAAACAATAATGACTGGTTGCTTTGCCGTTCTTCGAGTACTGTTGTTGTGCATAGAAAAGTGGACATGGTCGCACAGTTCTCTCCTATTTTCATAAACTTTTCTTTAAGCAAAGTTACTCGTGGCAGAGAATCACAAAATTAACCGCAATTGACAGTCTAAAAAAAAGGAAATAAAGTTGCAATTATAAGATTCACCATGAAAGCAACCAAAGATATTCTTGTCTGAAGCTTGGAAAATCGAGTGCATGCCAGCTGAGTATGGTTTCTTACTGTTTCCGTACTTGCTTGATTTAAGTTTTCAATAAACTAAAACCGACTTTCACCGGTTTCAATTTGCGTCACTTGCCTGCGAAAATTTCATTTGTATTTTCTGCCGCGTCTTTAAGTTGACTTTTGCAATAATACAAATATGAGAATTTTATTTAAGCTGCTAGTCACACAACAGACCGATTTTCAGATGGATATCGAGCGAGTTATCAGATAGTGAAAAATAATATTCGCAACTTTAGTCTATCGTATATTGACGACCTTTCATAGTTCAAACAGTCGAACTAACTTATAAGAAACTTATATAGTACATTAAAAATGTTCCTATACCAATATCGAGTACTGAGTTATTTCGTGCTGCCTAAAATACATGTGTCTATAATATCTGATCCAGTGCGAGCCTACACTTTCATACGGAAGCTACAATAACTATATGGAAATCCGATCGCCTTTGGAAATGTGTCACAACTTGCGCGTAATATTTAAATTAACATTTGGCTTTGCTAAAAATGTAATCAATTATTGAGATATAAAACTTTGTCATTAATTTATAACGCATTTCGAAATATTTTCCCTTATTCATTTCTCGACTGAAGTTATTATTTTCACATCGCACAAATTCGTACAAATTCGGTCTGTTAAAAGCATTCTGTAATAAGTGACAAAACTTGGCGTGTAAAATAATTTTGAGGCTTGGAATCGTATTGGCTGTTCTTCATATTGACTGCAAGAAGCGTGTCTTTATTAACTTTAGTCTGTCTCAGAAGGCTGGGCCGGATCCGGTCTTGCTCGCTTCGCTTATTGTGAACACATGAAGAATGATTCATTTTTATTTTCTTTGCTTATCTTTGGCAAATGTTTATGCCGCATTATGCAAATGTGCGTGAAAGTTTCTTTTCATAAGTTAGACTTGAATTTTATGCAAATTTTTTATACTTTGCTGTGCATTTCTTCTCTTTATGTGACAAATGCCAGACGTAGAAATTAAATGTCATAATTTTAATGGAAATTAAAATTGAAAAGTTTGATTGAGTTTTCTTTTGAAATTTGTTTTGGTGTGGAGATGAATGGATTTTGTCTAACTGTGAAAATTTAATAATACCCAACAAGTGAAGTGTATGTTTCTTTAAAGGAGCCTTCGACAAACTTAATTTCAGAAACACCTGTTCGATAAGCACACACCAACACCAGATATAGAGCTGTACACTCATGTTATTAACATTTAACTGCCATCAAAAAACAAATTATAAACGAATGTGCGCAAGAAGAAGTCAAGGAAAACATATAATTAAAATTTGTGTACGCACAGAAGAGCACACCTGCAAAAACTCTATAAAAATCAAACCAGAATTTAGAAAAAATCAAAATAATGCGACACCATGAAAATTAATATAAATTTTATTATTAAACATAAAGCCAATAAGAATCAAAGGGGCGGGCAATGTCGGTAACTTTGAATTGGAATGTGAGACACGGGCGTTAAGAACAGATGAAATGGCCATGGGAGGGCATAACCTATAAAATATTGTACACACACATTGAATATTACCGCAATGGAAGTACTTGCAGAAGTACGAGTATTGCTACGACTTTGCTCAGCACGCGTCGCGCTGAATTTTAGTTAAGCTACTCGCGCTCGCACCGCTGATTATACGCGTATTAGGAGCTTCACATTATTTCCGCTAGACAAACATAGAACACTTCCACACACACACCCGCACTCATACTCACAAATCGGGTGTACATGCTCATAAGGTACTTATTGGTATTTGCCGGCTGCCGCAACTAGAATTGTCCCGACTCAACGCATCTAATATTGGAAAATTCGAAATCGCAGTTGCCTTTTTGAGATTTTGGTACATGTGGTTGGTTGGGTGGGTACATGTTGTGCATTGGGCTGTAGTGGCAAATGTTTTTCGCGCCAAACGTGATTTGGATTTTTAATGAAACTTTGTACAGACACAGTCACAGTCACAGACACACGCGGAGTTTCAATTGGATTGCACGTCGTTGCCTTTCGCAATGCAGCCGTAAAAAATGATTTGCCGCAACTTGGGAAAAAGCGCACAAATTTGGCGTACGAACATTTTATGAGTGTTCCGCTTGTTAGGCGTAATTTTAATGGCGCAAACACTCGCTCAGCATTTCAGGATCCAACGCACTCACACATAAACACAAGCACCCACCCACACACAGACACACACATAACAATCATATATCTGCGTCTATGACTGTGTATGACGACATCAAACAAAGAAAACGTTAACGAAACGCAAGGAAACGAAACGAAATGGAACCCAAGGAAATCAAAGTATATTATTGCCGTTGGCAGACTTCAGTGTTAAAAAGCCCCCAACCCGCCCATTGTCCCTATCAAAATTACACCTGACCCACTTTTCAACTTCCACATCCAATGCCAGTCTTGTTGACGCTGTGTAGGTGTTCTACCGGAAATTTAATTGTGTGCGTGTGCACAGTCAAATTTTGTGCAACTCCGCTGCTTTCCCTCCTCTCTTTGATACACTCACTGTTGTTGTTGTTGTTGTTGTTCTTTTATTTTTTGTGCCTTTTTTAATGTGCGTATGTTTGTGCTGTAAACAGGTGTAAAAATAAAAAGGATTTTTGTTTGCTGTTCCTTTTTTAGACTTTTCGGTTATTTTTACGATCATGTTCATCGTTAGAAATAATGTGTTGTACTCTGCAGCAGTTTCCTGCACCCCATTTCGACATTCTTTCAGTATGACGCCTGTTCAAAATAAATTTATATGGATTTACTACAAATTGTTTCCATTTTAAGCACTTCAACGGTTTCTGTAATTTGAAAAACAATATTCGTTAATTATTGTCGGTTTAGTCTTCACACCCTGCATGCAGAGTGTATTTGTTTCATGCCAACAGTATGTAACGCCTGGAGGACGACGACTCGACCACCAAAATCTACTTACATGTATGGAAATGATCAGAACGGCATGAGAAATCGATTGAGGCCATCCATTGACATTTAACATTTGCTCAGCCATCCCAACTCAGCCATGGTTCTCGGAAACTAAAAAAGCTACAGACTTGAAATTTGTTGCTTAGACTCTTGAGACTCGGGAGCAAATCAAGTTGATATGGATTTGCGCCATTCCTTTCCATTGACCGGTACCACAATAAAACGACTATAGCTCCATAGCCAGAGCTTCTTGAGTTCATCTGTTTCGGAATCTGTCATTCATATTCGGCTTCTGACATACGTACTCTCTGAAGTAATGTTTTTGTCCACATTAGAAATCATAAACAATTCTCAACGCAAACATAAATTTCATGATTTAATTCGTGCCCAAAGTTGCCCAAGAGTCACAATTTGCCGCAAATATTGTTTTAATATAAATAACGATTTATTGAATAATGTGAAAATATTCATCACGTGAGTGTTTTCATTAGTTAATTTCAACCGCAAATCCGCTTATTAATTATTTATGCGTTACACATTAGTTTCGTGCTTTCGAGGTACTTGCTGCCTGAAAAAGCCTGAAACTGAAATAAATAAATGCATTTTTTAAATCAATGCTAAATCCGAAACAAATGCAATCGCATATTTTTTTAAGTAAATTTATTGCGAAAATAATTTACCAAATGTAAATTTTATTGGCAACAATTAATATATAAACTGGCCGCCATCGTCAAAATGCAAATCCGCTTTAATGCACACAAATGCAGACTAACAATTAATGCAAATACGTTTTTCGTTCTTGGTCGAAAAGTCGACACAAAAGCAGCCCATGGCAACAAATAAAAGCGCTGCGGCGTAAAACGCGCCAAATATGCACACATTTGCACAAAATCAATTAAATCAAAATGCAAATGCACAACAACAATCAGATTTTCATTCCGATTCGATTTGAGTCCTATTTCATAGTGCGGCCTAAAAGTATGCATCATACAGTTGAAATACAAATGAAAAATGAAAAAAACAAATTAAATTCGGTCATGCCAATATTTTAATACTCTACACGCACAAATACAAATACAAAGTGGAAAAGTGGAAAAGATATGTCATGCAATTTGTTAAAAATATAATTTTTCCTTTTTGTTGTTTAGGTAGAAAAAACTTCGCTGTTCGGCCATGGCTTAGAAAAATCGCTACTGCCATCGATAACTGCTAAAAACTTCATTGTTATCGCAAAGTTGCCACCCACAATATGTAAAAAATATTAAAACCGATAATCATAGATTTAAATCTGCCAATCAATACAAAAAAAAAGTGAAATGAAACGAAACGAAAGTTAACAACGCGCAAATCAAGTGTCGATTAGTTGAGACGAATTGGGCCGCGTTGATCATGTTGCACGTTCGCAGTTATATTCAAACAACAATACACACATAACAAAACTTCCAATAACAATTAAAATAATTATGTGAATACGCGTTAAAATTTCAACAACAATTCACTGCATACAATTTGCAGTTTAAATTTGCTGCAAGCATACCAATCAATGCAGCATGTACGCTGCATGTCCGTCTGGCTAACAATGTGCAACAAATAACTCTGTAAACAAAATCAAGTTGAGTTTAACGAATAGTTAACATCTCCTATTGTTGTTACAATGAAGGTGGTTTGGCGGCTTTGTTTATGAACGTGTACAACACGTTTCTATTTTACAGCAGCTTAACTGATTTTGGTAGCTTATGAATTAATTAGCAGCATTATGCTGAACTGTGATGTAAAAAATGATTCGAAATAAAATATATATAATTAAATGAACAAAATTGGTAACTAAATTGAATGTTCCAAGCAAATAATTGGAGTTACAACGCGCCATACTTTAAATGTTCCATACAAATACTTAGAAGTCATAATGATGAGTATAAAATCTTCTCGGCATGAAAGGAGCAAAATTATTAATTTATGTTTTGGTTTTCTCCGTCTGTTTATCTTATGATACGATCAAAATGATTTCTACTATTCTTTAGATTGATCGAGTTTATACATTGGTATCTCTTCCCCAATTAACTGATCCTATCTTACAAGTTGGGCTTGGAAGCCAACCAGGTCGAAGAGAAAACTTTTATTAATAAAATTTATTCTAATCGAAAAACATATCTCAATAATTGAAGATACACGGTGGTTTCAAATCAAACATTCTCGACGCACTGTTTTCCAAGTACTGATTATGTTATTTGTTTCATTTACGTTGCAAAAATCACATGGTAATAGATTTTAATTCTGAATTTCCACATAATTCTCGCGGTAATAGCTTAACTTCGAACAGAAACAAAAATCTGCACGACGTAATTAACCTTATCATTTTATGAACCAAAGTGTTGTCTTTTAATAATTTGATAAACTTGGTGAAAAACAAGTTGGCGCTGAAGTCAAGAGTGCTCAACTTTAAAATACCCTGTACGTAAGAATTATTTAAGACCCTGCTTCTTATCTCATTGTCGAAGTCTCTGTGCAACTTAATTATCTTTTTTTTCTCCTTAGCATATAAATCAACTACTCAACTACTATCAACTACTCCATGAAATGCAAACATTTATATTTAGAACCATGGGACAATTATTAAATCGAACAAAAATAGCACACAAACGTATTTTATAATGACCTTGAACTGCTTATGATGTATGAATGCAAAAGGAATTTGGTTGTAGTTACTGCTTTTCGATATCTAGCTGTCCTTGCAACATGATGATCGAACAGAAAATAATAACTAACTTAACGTATTATTTGTTAATGTTCATTAAGTGCCACGCCTTGTTTTGGGTGACACTTGGACAACTTCATGTGCCTTTCTAACACAATACACAGATTAAAAAATGAATTCAATTCAACTGTGTGCTGATTGGTTTGGAGTATGTGTCATATGAACTGATCACGTGTGTGAAACAGACATTGTTATTAAAGGAAATTAAGATATCATTCAACAGATAAATAGTTGAGTCACCGTGAAGTGTTTGGTTTAATTTGCGTTAAGTGTCAGAGAAATTTCTTCAATGGCTTTTATTGAAGTTCATATCAACTTACAAAAAAAAAATGCGAGTAAAAATAAATTGTTTTGCAGAACGAGGATAAAAATGCATAAAATTAAATTTAACATCTTGAAATGCAGTATTATCCAAATAGTACACAACGGTTGCGATATGTCAGGGTGAAGTGTTTTCCAGCTGCGTTCACAGCAATGTTGTTTGTATTTGTATTTGTTTTTGTTTTTTTCACAACTGAAAATCTTCTCTGACGTCTGGCGTTGCTGCTGATGCTTGTCTACGAATGGTGCCGCCCACTTGGCTGCAATCGTGGCATTGCCGCAATGTCCTTTCGCATTCGAAGGCGGCTTCGAATGTAGTGATACATACAAACAGACCGACAGACAGACAATATTTTATTATATTCCAGTCAGGTGCGTTGTGAATTTTGCTGCAACAGTCATTATAATAATGCCACAACGAAGTGTGCTCGGAAATAATAATCAGCTCTCAGTCCGAGTTGACGGCGACAGCAGTTGAGCACGAGTTAAGGATCTCAGTTTGTATATGTTTGTGAATTCAGTATACGATATAACGGTAACGTACCAGCTGACGCTATATGCGGTAAGCTGTTGAATCGCACTTTAAATTTCATAAAATGTATCTTTCAATGCACTTCACTGACAATTATAAGGCATATATAAATATATTGTCTAAATATACTACGCTTAATATATAAAAAGCTGACCAAGTCATTTAAAGATACTTTTTTAAGCGGTTGTTTAATAATTTTTATATTATTACAGATCTAAGAATAATAAATGGTAAAACATAGTCTACTAAATATATATTCAAATGTATATTTTACAATTTGCCAATTCAGTGTTTTGTTGTTTACTATTAAGTTTTCAAACATTTGCAACTCAACAATGTGACCATCCATTAACAGAACACTCTTAGATCACTGCATCAGCTAGTTAAGCAAATAGTTCAGCTCAGCACTTGAAAGCTCATGTGCACGAAAATATTTTGTTGCATTTAAATGTACTTGTGAATAAACATAAGTTTGAAACAACCAATTCCGATGAACGATAAGACTTCGTAATTAACTGCACACACACACACACACATTCACACTCACACGTGGTTATTGGCATGTATTTGTTGAGAGATGTTCACTCACACACTCGTATTTGTATGAAATCTTAAATCTCAAGTGTTAATACAGCAAATCATCTCAAGGATTTCACATTCTGCAGGAATTCAATTTGTCGTGAGTCTTTTTACCCATTCGACGTTTTAGTTTAATGAACACTTCAACAACTCGAGTGCTTTAAGCTTTTGCTTCAATCGACAAAGTAAATTCCTTCAACACCAAGTTAGATGTCTGTTAGAAATTAGTGGGTGGTGTTTGAGTCTACTGCATGTTCAATTCATTAGCGTTTGTCAGTTGACAAAGACGCCAGCAGCAGAAGCAGACGCAGACGACTTCTCTTGATGAGTTTGCCGTTCCCCTTCCTTGCCAGTTGCACTCGAAGCCAAAGTATCTGGCATAGAGAATGTCAGACATACAATCGTCATTTGTTACTCTTCACTTTAGAACTATTCGACACTTGTCACAGGAAATGCCGTTATTGGCTTGATTGTGGTGGTTTATACTCTTAACCTTCGTCTTTGCTTTAGGCTGCTGCCATTTTCAGTCTGCGTTGGCGACTTTGAATATGTTTTCTATTTGGAAATTAATTAATAGTTTCATGTGCACGTCTGATGCAAGCGTGTAAGGATATGCCCAAGTATTTGTACATGTTCAAGTGGTCCTGCTCTGCTTTTGCTAACTGCTTGAGGCCACTTGATGTCAATAGATAAGCAAAAGATGATATCAACAATTGCTATTAGCCAAATGATGGTAATTGTTGTTGGAGTCGCATGATTAGTCCGTTCAATTTACTATTCATGTGCGTACTCATTTATATGTATTGAATTTACTTTGAGTACGTTTAAGTAAGGATAATCTTCTGTCAGTTCTTTTTAAGCAACCTTCTCACATATTGCTATTGTTTATTTTTCTCAATCATTCTCTTCCTCTTTCAATAAAAATTATATTTTCCTCTATTAAGACCCCGATATTTGACATAAATAAACTTAAATGTAGAAATTAAATTGTTGGTAATTCAAACTTAGTTAAGTATGGGGCGCTATCATTATGACTAAACATGTTTTTCCGGAAATACGTCGAAAATTTGTATAAGAACTCTGATAACAGTGACACTATCGTTTATTCTTACCAAAGTTAGGAAATAATCCAAGTAAAGCAGCCAATTTCTGTGAAAGGTTATCTAAAGAAGTGTTGTCTCGCGTAGTTCTTATAAATTCAAGGCTCGGAACTTTCAAGGATTGAAAACAAATTTGATAAATTTTTGTCTTTTTTTTGTAAGTCTCTTGGATTTTTCTGTTTGGCTTGAACTAAACAAAATGTTGCTTTTCATTCTTTGGAAAATTAAAAAAAAAAAAACAACAAAACAGACGACGAACTCTTTGATTTGCTTGCTTTCAAATGATGCCAAAAAACAGAAAAAATCACCTTACCTCAAGCGCTGAGCAACTCGTTCAACGACCATATCTAAACACTTCAAGCGGCGCAGAGATTATTCGCAAACAATGTAACCAAATTGAGGCAACAAATAAACAAGAACGAACGCCATGACAAAAGTCTACATTAGGAGAACAAAAGCAGTTTTGCTTCGATCGGAAAAGGACTACGTTTTGCTGCCTTCAGTGTGTGAGTGACACGCTTAAAATATGCGTGTAAATGTTAAACAAGTGTTGGTGATTTTGTGATTCACGTTTTGTTTACTTGACTGTCCTCGTTTTAGACATGTATGTGTATTTTCAATGATTGGGTTGAAGCGCTGTACAAACAACTCTCAGCAACAGCAACAGCAACAGCAGAAGAACTGATGAAAGCATAAATACCATTCAAACCCGAAAAGAAAAAGGCACTGAAAACAGTGAAAGTTTTTGCTTTGCCATCAGGTCTGAGTTTAGCTGAAGTCCTTCCATCATCATGATTGCTTGTCGATTCGCTTTGGGAGTTTGCCTTGTTTGCTTGTTAACTGTCGTCTGCCGACTGCCAACTGTAGCAAAAGACCACTACCCCTTCGTTCTTTAACCTCACACAGTTGGTTGCCATTGTTTTCTTTAGTTTTTGTGTGCTTTACTCTTACAGTAACGCCTGAGTAAAGGAACTTGTTACTGGTTGTCAGGCTCTCATTCGACTTTGATAATATCAACAATAAACAAATCAAAATGTTTTCTAAGCGATTTTCCGTTTGTGCGTGTTGTTCTTGTCTCGTTTTTGATAAATACTTTTAATCCTGATTAGTTTATTTTGCTCGCTTAATTTATTTTGATTTTTGTTTTTATTTCTTAACATTCGTGCAGTCAACATTGGTGACTTTCAAATCTCAAGGCTCTTAACTAACTGACTTTTCAAGATCCTTTGCACAAGTTTTGAACTTTCCAAAAAGTCAATTCAATTTCTCACATCTCTCACCACCACTTTTTTACAGCCACAATGCATTTAAAAATGAAAATAAACAATTGTTTATGGCTTGTCTTCTTGCTTATGAGGCTCTTCAATCGAATATTCCAGAGACAGCACCTTGTTGGTGTCAATATAGTTAGGTATTCGATTAAAAAATCAGTTATATTCTTATCTACAACCTGTTCCGTACAAGTTTTCAGGAACTAGATATAAAGTTCAACCTTGAAGTAATCTCAGAAAAACAGAATTTTTCAGAAATATAAAAATAAAACGATATACCGCAGCAAAGTAATAACGCATTTATGACATGGTAAAAACGATGAATCTTTTTTCTTCACTTATAATTGATTTATATTGCGTTCATAAATAAGTGTCATTTTCAAAAAGCAGGCGTTGTCACAAACGGCATTTTATCTTATCATGGCAACATGTTGGCAACTAATTAAAGCTGCTTTCATTTTAAAACTGCGACACGAACTTCGTCATCAGAATCGGCTGTAAACATATGACGCAATCGCACATAGAAAGTTCTATGAACTGACATAGAACACTTTTTGCAAGGAAAAAAAATGTAGCTTACAAATAAATAAATCTTTAAGTCAATGTTTAAAAAACATACATTGAAATCATCTGTTATAATACAATAACCAAAATATTTAACGAAAAAATACAGAACGGATTTACGGATAAGTTAGTTGAATTTTGATAGCACTAGAAATTTTTAAGCTATGCCGAGCGACTTCAGTAGTACAAATAATACGGCAAAGAATCCAGTGAGCAACGGAACGGCAGTGCTGGCAGAGCTCATGTAACAACTATTTGGAAAGTAACAAAATGATTATGCTGAAGCTGACGAAGAACTTATTTTTACTTACTTCTTCTGATTCATCATTGTAACGTTCTTGCTAACCGGCTCGAAATCCGCGTACTTCGTGGACGCAAGATTGTAGACATAATTCAGGCCGGTCTGATTAACAGTTGGTATATTGGCTAGCAAAAAGGCAAATACGGAAGAGGGATCGGAGGCATTTGAGAAAGAGCAACCGGCTACCCATTGGATGCCATCGCGAGTTTTGTATATCTCGAGAAGCTTGATGAAGGCGGGTGTCGGGGCTTGAGTAAATGAGACGTTGTATCCAGTTGTTTGATTCGTAACCAGCGAGATGTTAGCTCTTATGGTTGTATTGGCGTACCAATTGTTGGGCGTGACAGAGAAGGTAACATTTGTGTTGAGAGTCTTGTTGTCGTGCTCTAAATGCGTGGATACTAGAACACAGCCGAGGTCGCTATTGACAGGTGTACGTGCTACCTCATACAAATAGCCAAAGAGCTAAGGGCATTAAGTGAAGCAGAAAAACACAAAAATCAAAGATTAAACAAAATTTGCTGGCTCATTCATTATCGGCGTCCGATACTCACATCAGTTTGATTGAAAGAGATGCCAGGAGCTGCTCTGCATTCATACTTTGGCTGTGGCTCAAGAGTAGTCGTCTCATCAGTTGTTGACTCGGGCTCAGCTGTCGACGCGCTTTGCGCAAGTGCGTAGCCAAAGATACACACCAGAACGATGAATGCGAAACTATTGCACTTGATCATGTTGATTCTTATATCGGTTGGATAATATCACTTAAAATTTTGAAGACCGTTAATATACTCGTTTGTTTCAACTCGACTTGGCACGCGTTTCACCTTGTCCGTTGTATTCGTTGTTCGATTCGATACTGAAGTTGCTGTGACTTGTACCCAGACTTTATAACAATTCGTTATCTAATTAATGTGGTCTTTGTGAGCTTAGATATGCCATACTTGCACTGAAACAACAAAGATACAAAAATAGTGTTGTGATATGGCCTGTAGATGTATCAACAGACATGCCCTAACTGTTTGTAAGCAGCGCGTGTACTTGTTTCGCGGTCGCCTGCAATGACTAACGTCGACTTATCGGCTCATTTTCCGTTAAGTATATTTAAGTCTGCAGCGCAAACATTCATAGAATCGTAAATTTTTTTCTAAATAATAAAAAGAAAAGGGTTTTTTTATTAAAAGCTTTTACTAAAGTTCAAAAATTTGTTGGCGTCACAAGTGTAATGAATCACAACATTTTTTAAACACACATCTGAAATTAACACATGTTTTTTAAAACATATTTACATAGATTTACACATTCTAGTACTTGTACCCTTAACGACAAGTTTTCTAAACGTTCTAGTGAAAAAACATATAAGTTTTTATTGTCGGTTCTCATTTGTTTCCAGAAAATTGGTGGTTTCTGTTTTGACTACATGGCGTCTCTACGTAATTGAGTGATCCATATATGATAAGTCCAATACTCATAAATTAACTTAGTCTTATTACTAAAGAAAAAAAAGTCTATACAAATTTTGCAGCTTTTGAACTATTAATATACTAAAATGTGTGTAGACAAACAGACAAACAAACACACAAACGGACATGCCGATATCAACTCATCGGTCTGATCAAGAATACATAGAATTCTCTTTTCATATGCTTCTTCATAATCTTATCATACAATATACTTGACAAAAAGTATAACAACAAGAAAACGACCTTTATAGAAAAAGCGACACTGTCACAATATTAATTAATTATCTTAAACGATTTAATATTAACGAAGTTGAACATACTTACTTAATATTATACATTAAAAAACCACAATTATAGCTGCAAAAAAAATCACGACACATACACACAAGCAAAACCCAATCACAACCAACATTTTTTTATTGTTCTACGGCCGAAATCATTGAATCATTTTGGTGCGGCCAAAAAAGTCAAATATTACTGAAACTGATAACAATGATAAATTGTAATCGACACGAAAAATGATAAAAGAAGAATAACAGCAATTGAAATTCACTTTCTTGGCCGACTAGATATCGGGTTGGGTGCATATTCGTACAATGTACTGTCTTACGCGCTATAAAAACAAGCGATAAAAATAATAAAACAATTGGGAAGTCCTGAAAGAAATTACTTAAAATCTCAGTTTGTTTATTTATATTTTTCACAAATAAAATATTTAAAAACAAAAAACTTTTTCGAGTTCAGGATTAAGTGCATTTGGTTGGATTTTAAAAAAGTTAGTTTTAGTTTCTGTTGTATGAAATGTGTGTAATTTTCATATTATTCCTTGTTGTTAGTTGATTTCATTTTGAATAAGGTACGAAGTTTCCCATAAATGTAAGAAACATTGTTAATAAAAATGCGCTATAAGAAAGCTGCAACGATTTGGCCGAATTGGCGTCACAACTGCACAAAAAGAAGGCATGAAATGTTAAGTTCCTTGGCTAACTTCATTTAATACTTACGTGCTGTCCTGCGTTATCAGCGTCATGCTGTTATTCACAAAGTCTGCAAAGTGTTCCGAGCCCTCCACAATATAGCCATCGAGAGCTTTTGTTGGTGGTTGCCGAAGCCGTGTGAGGACCATACCGAAGGCGGTTTTAGTGTCGGAAGCATTGCTATAGCCGCAAACGAGTGCGTAGCTACTGTAGTTGGTGGAAAGCAGCTTGTAAACGACGGGGGAAGTGTAAGTCAGACCGTTCAGGTATGAGATATTATAGCCAGCCTCGTTTTCTTGCAAAGGTTCCACCATGATTTTAGTTGTCATGGTTTGATTGACCCAAGGGTAAGTCGGAGTGTTCGAGTAAGTAGTAGCAATGCTGACCATATCATTGTCGACAACTGTGAAATTAACCTCAACACAGAGTAAGTTTGTTACCGCTGGGTAGCGTGCAACTTCAAACCAAACACCTTCAAACTAAAGAAAAGCCAAAACATTGAAAACAAAAATGTTACAAAATTCGCTTACTAACCTTCTGAAGATCTACTGCCATACTTGAGCTTTCAACACATGATTTGATTTGTTCAGGACCCATCGTCGTGGTGGTCCAGTCATCATCTGTCACAGTCGTGGTGGTGGTATCATCTTGCGCCAAACTCACTGGGCATAACAACAAGCAGGATATAATGACTCCAAGAGCCAATGCCAAACTGAAGTCCTTAAATGACATTTTTTAACTGTTTTCTTAGAAATGCGTCGCTGTTGCCCAACAAAAGCCGACTGAAGCATTTTCGGTAAAATGACTTAATCGTTTTATAATTGGTTTTCAATCCATCATTGGTGCTCAATATCGATATGACTTCAAATCTACAACCATGTAATCATAATTACCTTTTTTACATAACCAAAAGCAGCAAAATGAGCTTGGTAACGCTCGATGGCCCTCAAGTGCACACAGTGCATTTTGTCTTCATATCACTTTGTATTCATTGCTCAGCTTAGGCGCTTTAGACAGGCACATTTTGATTGGAAGCCAAGCGCATCTTTCAACACTTTGTTATTAAGAACCAGGGCCAACATCAGGCAGTACAATGTAGATTCAATGTTCTTTTATACCCTGCACATACAGTATGCAGCAGTGCCTTAATCATTGTGTCAGCCCTATCTTTCCCATGATTATGAACAATATTAAAATTAGCAAAATAAAATGTAAAACATTTCCTAGATTTGGCGCACCGCCTATTGTGCTTGCAGAATATTATACTGTCGAGTATACTCGTACTTATTTTTTATACTTACTTATACTTACTTATTTTTTTCCAATGTTATCGTTTATTATGAAAAATTGTTATATTAAACAAAGCTAAAAATACATTTTAATCAAAATAGAATAAATTACGTAGCGTCGCATAATTATGAAACACACTGTATTTCTTGGAAGATGTATTTCTATCACTTTCATGTGACAATGTCATAGAAAATCACATAAGTCACTAAATTATGGCCATTAAATTGCAAAAGCGTTAATTGAGTACGTTTTACTGATTGCTTGCACAAAACGGTTTGATAAAAATGTTCATTATCAAATAAGCCGGCAACAAGTTCAATTGTAGGTGCGCACTTCCAAGTAAAGGGTATTTGCTATTTCTTTTTGTTGTACATTTATTTGAATTACAAATTATCTAATTTTAATTATCAATATGTTTAGCTTATTTTTTATTATATTATTTTATTTGCTTGTCATCATGATATACATACATAGATGCGTAAACTTTATCTGGAAAAAATTCACTTCAGTTCTCAGAAAATTCGACTCAAGCTGATTACCAAGGCAAAATGTCACTTTTCACACATCTCACATTTCTTTACGTTCATAGAGTATCGCCTGCCTCGCAAGCCACGACACAATTTTCACCTAATTTCTTTGCTGTTGTTGTATTTTCTTTTTCCACAAACTTCTTTTCACAGCCTATCCGCTTTATTGCCCCCCCGGCGTGTTGCTTTCTGGTTTCGTTGCTGTGCTCTGTTCTGCTGTCGGCATTTCCTGTTCAAACCTGCATGGCACATTAATTTTAAATACCTTTTCGCTTGTTTCATTTCAATGTTGGCACTGCTCGACGGCGCTATGCAGCCAACGTTTCGCGCCTCAGCGGCACCAGCAACAGCAGCAAGAGTGTCCTCCAGAAATATTGTTGCAACGTCAGTCACTTAAAAGCTTCACTCAGTGTGCTCTTAAAACACTTCCACTCATGCGTTTCCTTTCATCCTTTTTGGCCTGCCTTTATATGTGTCACTCTACTTCAAGCTACTTGTAAGCAAGGATACATTTATTGTTGATGTGTACAAGCTGCAAACACCGCCTACTTCTCAACTTCAGTTTGCTACTGTCTTTTATTCTCGTTAGCTTATTGTGCATCAAAACTTTTAACTAAATTTTATACACTGTTTAAAAGCGTAGTGCAAATGCTCCCTTCCCTAGCTCAAGTTACGTTTGTAAATCTAATTTACTATAAAGTAAGCAAGTTTGTATTTTTTAATTTGTACCGGAATTTGTATACATTAAAAAGTTCATTGAAGTGGAGACCACTTTGGAATATGTTTGGCAAATCGAATACTTACCAAAAACAATTGCATACTTTTAGGGATAAACTTTGCAGTTGATTTTCATGTCATCAATATCTGAATAGTTGTGAATATTCATAATAATGCAACATAATAAGTTTTGCGCATGAAAGCAGTTTTTACTATATTAAGTTTTTTTCAATTTAAATGTAATTTATAATTTGACCTTGATAAAAATTTTTGAAATTAGATGATTTTGATTAAAATATGTTTTTAGTACATTAAACACCATTGGAAACAAATGAATATAAATTAAACAAACCAAAGTTGTAAACAAGTTTGCGTGCGATTTCGCATCAGCAATATGGTTTTTACTTATATGAACAAGATGATTTCGTAATGCGCCGCAGTGTTGCCTTTATGAAGAGATCTTCATATACTGCATGTGTCATGGGGTTTTTGTTAACCAGAATGAGGCGTGATAGAAGTTATAAGTAACATAAAACCATCAATGATTCTGTATAATTTTATCAGTTTCTGTATGAACACAGGTACCATCCCAAATAGAGAGAAAGGCTTAAGCTTTCCTCTTATATTTATATATATAAACATATATATATATTTAAAACATACGTCGCGGCACTGAAATTTGATCGGAAGTCATTAAAAAGCAATATTTTTATAGGAGTATTTTTTTGGCATTTATTTTATTTGATTATCATTTAATTTTTAGTATTAATTTTAACATTATAAATTCGATTAAATCGTTTGTAGTTTTATTAAACTTGTTAGCATTTTAAAGTAATGTTTTTAATTAATTTATTTTTTTTTTTGTCGTTTAGTTTTTGCGTCGCTACTTAGATTACCAAACTTGCACAACATAGTATGGGACATTTGAAATTAGATATGCTTTCAAAAGCAGTTTGTTTCATGTAAAACATAAAATAATACACAAAAGTAAACCAAACTGTAAATTTTCTTGAAAGAACTCGAAAAAGTATAATATTTATGACACGCAAAAATGTTTAAGTACAAAACTTTAACTTATGAACTTGTTTCATTTATTATGTGGATTATTAGTATTTTTATTATTTTGTACTGAAAAATGTTATAGAGAGAGAAACCAGGCGTTTGATATCGGTTAGTGATATGTACTATTCAACAAAAGTTTCGAAACAAATTTCAAACATTTATTTGAATTAAATTCTTTTTGAATTCAATTCATTATTCTAGTCTAGATGGTTTGTGATAAACATCTAAATGAGATTGATTGTTCCGCTGCATGAATAAGTATACTGCTTTTCGTCGCTTTTCAGATAAATTCACATTGCAAAGCCACGCCAAATCAGAAGTAATCATTTTCGAACTTTTATTTAAACCATTGAAAATTACTACGATCTGAAATACTTGTATTCAAAAATGATTGCATACTTTTTGGCTGTATGCATTAAATACTAATAATACGATGATTATTTCACATTATATAACATTAAAACTATTTTTCTTTGTCTAATTTGGTTATTGATAGGATACATTGCATTGTGCTCATTTCAAATAGTTTTAATAATAGAAATTCATCTTTTATTAATTTAATTTATTTAGCATTACTATAGGAGAATTAGTCGAAAAATCGTTCGCATGCTATTTACAGCTTAATACAACCTAAGCAGTTTCGCGATATTTACGATCTTTTTATTTTTTTTTTTCTTTTTTATTTCTATGCTACTTAAGTCAAATTCACTCGATTTACCTAGCGGGCGTTTTTACTGATTTATTTTTTATTTTTTTATGGCATATACATATATTCTTGTTACCTTAGTTTATTCATATGCTTATTTACAATGAACAAAAACATGATTTGTAATTATTCAAATTTTCGATATCTTAAAACAGTCTTAGACAATTTGTTTGTTACTAAGGAACGCAGTAAATTCAGAAATGCAAATGAAAACAAGAAAATAATATTGAGAAACGACTCAAGATGGAATTTTACTACAAACCCAAAATCAGAAAAAAAAAAAAATTAGGAACGAAGTCAAAACAAAAAACCTTTGCAAATTGTAAAATCTGAAAAAAAATATATAAAACTCTTTGCTTTTTCAATAAAGTTCGTTGCAATATTGTCCTTGCTAGGAATATGCACTGCATTATAATAGGAATCGTCTATCATTTCGTGCTATACAAATTTGCTTTAATTTTTTTTTGTAATGAATTATATAACTAAAAATAAAACAGAAGATTCAATTGCTTACACATTTTTTAATAGTTTGTTGGTTTATTTTCAACTTGTAACTTCCGTTTTCGTAACTTTCGCTTAGAAGACTAAAATAACAAACAATACAAAATTAAAAGAAGAACTAAAACTATATTACTTTACATTCGTATTTCTCGTGCGTATATTTTACATCGTTTCACTTAATTATTATTAATGTAATAATAAATAGAATTTGGCAATCACAATTTGAAATGCTTATCAACTAAGTCACTTATGTCAAGATATTAGCTCTTATTAGACGGAGCTTTACAGTAAATAAGAGTTAAAATATATAAAGACTTTGTACATACGTTTAGAAACTTCAAATTCATTCGTACAACGTTCAATTATTGCTTTTAGTTTTGCTTAATAGAAAAGACAAAAGAAGCTCTTTTGAGTGAGAATACTTTTTCTTATCTACACTAATCATATGTAGGAATACTTTTTTAGGATTCACTTTAGGCAGACTATTATTTACATAAAGTTGCACAATTAGACTGCAACTGGCAATGATTTCGGTATCAGAACTCACGCCTGTGCCACTTGGTTGTTGTTCTGCGATTGCGGCGACTGCAATGAGGACGCATTCGAGCTGTTCTCCAGCTGCGATGTGACGGTCGAGCAGGCGCTGTTATTGTTCGGGCTTGTGGCATCAGTGCTGCTGCCGAGACTAGAACTGGCTGAGGTGGGATTCCTGCCGATAGTGTTGGCGGCGTTGGCAGTGTGCATGACGTCCAGCGTTGTTGGCGCACTTGGCGACGAATTCTTACGACGATTCCAGCCAAAACTTAGCGCTGAACTAAGCTTGCTGGGCACTTTTGGCTGCGTTGAGGCGGACGTTGAGGCATTAAACGAATCTGTGATATCATAATCATGCCGGCCAATAGAAGAGGCGGGCGTGTGATTGCTATAGCCCGAATCGGAACCGAAACTTATATCGCCGCGTGCATAAAGTTGGCTGGCAGGATGATAGCCTGCCGAAGAGGCAGAGCTACTTGAGATCAGGCTGCGACCGGCCGTTGTGTAATCGGGCACCATGTAGGCGCTGTAGCCCAAGGAGCCCTGTTGCATGCCAGCGCTGTTGCCGCTGGTAAGCGACTCTTGGGGACAGCATGCATCGTAGAAATAGTTTTGATTGAATACCGGCTCTGCATAGCCATAGGCAGGTTCGATTGGTGCGACTGGCGCTGCGATCCGGTAGTGGCGTCGGTCCGCCGTGCGTGGATTTGTGCGTGCGCGCATGGCAGCCGCTAGCAGACCGTTCGCGCTGTTTGTGGTGTAGTAGGCCTGTGGATAACGACCGCTGCCCGGATAGTGTATACGCTCACGGTAAATAGTCGAGACTGGCGGCGCCTGGCTATGCTGCTCGTTGATACGGTTACGGCGCTCGACTTCGGTCTCTAGAGTGTTGTAAAACTGCGGCGCGGTGGAGCGTGCATTATTGTTGTTGCTGTTGTTGTTGTGCTGCAGCTGCCGCAAGCTGTGATGGTACGAGGGGTGTGCCGCGGCAACATGCATCGGCTGGTGCTGCTGGTGTGGCAGATAGCCAAGCGACATCATATTGCTGCCATTGTCGTAGAGCGGTGCAATATCTGCCGTCGACCTTGAAGTATTTAGTTCGTTCTGTGGCGTTGCTGCTGAGTTGCCGCGTCGGTTGTTTCGCTGTGTCGTATGGCATTTACTACGGCCAGTCGTATGACGCAACATGCCCGATAGCAGACCGCTCGGGCCGGTGCGGCTGTTGGTGCCTGTTGCCTCGCTGCCATTCTCATTGTTGTTGGTAGCGGATCCAGCCGTTGAGGATGAGGCAACCGTCGCTGTGCTGACATCGTGCGCTGTCGACGAGGAGGAGCTCATCACGCTGTGACGCTCAGGCACAGCCGTTGCAGCCGAAGTTGCCGTGGTGTGCGCACTGGGCGTAAGTCGCTCATGGTATATTGTAGACACCGTCGCTAAGTCAGCTGGACACGTGATTTGTGTGGCTTTGTTGTAATTACTCTCGCCCGGCAGTGAGAGCTCATCCTCTGCAAAATCATCATCTGACTGCAACGCCGGCTCCGATTCGCCATCCGAGTCAGCGCGGCCCGGTCCGAGCTCCTCGTACACATTATCATTAGAGCGATAAGGATCTGGCCCTGGCGATGATGACACCAGGAACGGCGGTGAACGCGTCATCGGATAACCGCTCGGGTAATGTATACTTTTGCCATGTAACATCTGCAAATGGACAGAATACAGAGTTTAATATAATAAATAATATGTTTGGATGATGAACTGTAGTTTATTACATCTTGTGCATATGCTTGGCCGTCAAGGAGTCATTGATGTATTCTTCAGTTTTATTAAATATTTACACTTGTATTGTCAAGTGCGGTATACAAAACAAAAGCAACAAAAAGATACATTTTAACCCCTTTAATATAACATAAAATGTCAGCTTCATTTGCATTTCGACAGTGAAATATAAACACACAGGAAACAACCCCAGAAAAACATTGAAAAAGAATCGAGAAATGAATAATAAATAAGCTAAAACATGAATTTTCCGAGCAGAGGAAACAGAAACCGAAACAGAAACAGAAACAGACACAGAAAGAAATGCGCCGCACAAAAAAGGATAACAGCAACAGTGGCGAAGCATTTTAAATGCGTACAAGTAAGATACTTTTTTTGCACAGCACGTAGCAGTAAAAGAATGAACAAAACCAAAAGTATCCTGCCGAAGGACAATAACTGTGACAATAGTGTAAGCATCGTTAGGAAACGGAGCTATAAGTTTCATGAAGACAGACGAAAAGTATAAATAAATAGGCAAGTGTCAGCCAGTCCGTCAAGAAAGGAAAAGGTGAGCGTCAGCTTAAGCATTTTGCATACTAATACAAGCGCTATTGTGTGCTTTAAAGAAGTTAAACAGCGCAAATTCATTAATCACACTTAGAGCAAGAGAGAGAGAGAGAGAGAGAGACAAGGCAGGACAAGCCAACGCATGTCAAAGCCACAGCTCTATAGTAATACAGTGCTTGTTTGTCGGTTGATGGTGCACGGTTCACGGTTGATGGTTGTTGGTTGACAAAAGACAATGATCAGCATTCGAGACAAACATAATATGAAATACTTTTGCTTATGTCATTTATCGTTTGGCAACACTACAAGTATTTGCCAAAAGTTATGTCAGAGAAGTTCACACAATTTTAAACTGTAAAGTGCAAATGAAAAAAAAAAACACTGATTTCTTTGTCTCATCAATTTGAGCTTAGCTCACGGGCATGCCCGAACATGCAAAGCAGTGCGTCGAGCATGTGTTTATCAAACAATAAAATAAACACGCACTTCATGTTGCTACTTGTTTGAAGGCGGGCAGCCAGCAAGATCATAAGAAACAGCCAGAGCAAGTTTATCAAGTGTTGCCCTGACAGGATGAGTGACATACTGAAGACGCAACAGCAAACAATGATAGCTTCCGCAAAAAATATGAAATAAGGCAACCAAGGGACGTACCAATAAAATACATTTGTAATGTGATATGTACGAACACGTTTGAGCGCGAGGCCCGAGCGAACGAATGAATTAAAGAGGGTACAAACTGCGCCTAAAGCGACAAAGTCGTAAACGCGAACCGACAAAAGGCGACAACTGACAAAAAAAAAAAAAAAAGATGCCATGAGGAGGGATAGGACGTGTGCATGTGCAAAAGCAAGAAGAAAGCGAGAAAGAGAGAAATTAAGATGACAACTTGCCAGAAATAATATTAAAAAAGGTTCGTAATATTGTCAGGCATGGTTGGTAGCTTCTCGAGTTGCTGAGCAGTGTGCTCACTGCTGGCTTCGGTACGCGCAATAATGGTGCGCGTCTGCCTGCCTACATGTCAAGTTCAAGCAGCAAACAAAAGCAAGAAATAAAAACGTAATCATAATAAAAAAGGATAATAACGCATAATATGAATTGCAGAAAGGGCATGAACTGTTGAGACAAGCGGAAACAGGCCTAACGCATTGAGGTTTCGCATTTCAACTGCCGGGAATGAACATGTATGCCTTTTAGTTTTCAAACCAATCGGCATATAAAAAAAAAGTCAAGCTAAATTTCAAATGCGACAGCATAATAGCATAACAACTGACGCCGAAACTGACAAGGACAATGACAATGAGACTGACACTGAGACTGACATGTCCTATGCGCTGCTTTGACAGTGATTGTCAAAATATTGTGACGGGAAAGGCAAGAAGGTTGTGAGAAATGCATACTAACCTCGACATTATGATGATGATGATGGTGATGACGCATAACAAGTGGCCGATGGTGCGCCAATTGACCGTCCGGATCCTCATACGTTGCACCGCCGAGCGGCGGCAGTGCACCGCCGATGTGCCCATGATGCGGCACGCCGCGCGTTGTCGTCTTGCAGGGCAGTAGATTTTGCACTTTGCGCTTGTTTCTGCAATAATTAAAAAAGCAAAGATAAAAATAAGTAAAACACTTTTATTTTTTTTTTAAGACAATAAGAGAGGATATAATTGGAATCATAAAATTTAATTAACTGAAAGCAGAAAACACAAGGACACAGATAAAAGCTGAGCTAATGAAAATGACGTTGAGTTTGTTCTACAACATTAACAGTAATCGTCGCTGGTGATTAGTCATACAGTACTTCAAGCCTCACGAGTAGCTCGCCGCCGCCGCCGCCGCCGCCGTTTGTTGTCTTAAAGTTGCGTTAGTTGCGCTACTTGCAACTGGCCTGGACATTGAAGCTTTAATTGCGAAAAGCGGCTTACACGCTATAAAGACGACAACAGCCGAGTTCAAGAGGCTGAAGTCACACACACACACACACGCACACACACGCATACTGCCAAGCAACAGACAACATTAAGATAAATCGATTCGTAATGGCAACTCCATAGATAACAGCGACGGCGGGTGTCGACAGTTGCAATGATTTATGTTGTCGACTTTTGTGGCGTGCTGTCGTCTCGAAGTGGCTTAGAAAAGGTGCGCCGAGCCGAGCAGACTTATTGACAAAGTTGATTTCAGCTTATTCAACGAATTTCTAAATACCAAAAACATTACTTATAATGACGACAGAAGCGCTCAGCAGGCAAAGTCGACGCGAGTGTAAGTGATATGCCATCAACCGGTTAAAGTTACACGCACATGACACATGTCGCACTGTTACATTTTATGGCATAAAACAACAAAAACAACAACAACGCATATAATGAAGATTATTAAGTATGCCGCATATTATGACATACTCGTCAGTGGCTAAATTACCAACACTTTTCGGTTTATTTCCGCTCATGCAAAATGAATCACGGCTCTGTTGCTAGCTGCTTTGGTGCTACAGCCTGACGTTTTTATAAAAAAATCATGAAAACACACAAAATTAAATTTGCGCAAATGTGCACCGCCTTTAAATATGCTACAAGTTAAGACTGCCTGATCAGCCAACCAAACAAACAAGCAACTTGTAAAAAAAAAAGTGGAGAGGAGAAAAAAGTAAACGGAAGGCAGGAAGGCGCTCGTAAAAAATTAACTGACAACAAGACAAGTCACAGTCATGCAGCAACATATGTTCACGTTCTTACCCAATGGTGCCACCGAAGGGATGTCAAGTTTCCCAAGACACGATTATGCGCCGCCCCCCACTCCAACCCCCACACTCAAAGACATTAAAAACAGAAAAGCACAAATACAAGAAAGCAAGTGGCAAAAAAGTCAGTCAGTCGACTTGTTTTTAGCAAACCATGTAGCAGTCAGCAACAGCAGTAGCAGCAGACAGTCAAGGAGACATGCAAACAGACAGGCAGGCAGGCAGACAGACACACGGACGGACGGACAGAAATTCAAAAAAGCTAACATATTAAAAATATTTCCGGATTCGCGGCACTCCTATGACTTTCGTTCATTACAATCTTCTTGGTTAAAAATGTCAGTGCTTATGTGTGTGTGTGTGTGTGTGTGAGAGAGAACACAAGAGCAAAAAACCAAAATGAAAAATTACGATAACATTTATTCATAATAAACTTACACAAACAAACACACACACACACACACACACACACACACAAGCACATAACGAGTTTTTCAGCTCAACTTGAACTTGACTCCTTCTCGCATCTTTTATCCTTCACTTTTCATTTTCACACAGCACAGTAAATTAAATAACGCAGCATACCGCAAGACGTCATCTTTTGATACTCTTATGGCAGGCGCATAGCACAACCTCAGGCGCCAAAGCAAGGCGGTGTGTCGTGTTAACCCTTTTAACGCCTTTAGCCTTTTGTTTGTTGTTGCTGTTGCTGTTGTTGTTGTTGTTGCTGGCAGCTCAGTATCTTAAGTCTTAAAGAAATTGCAAAACTATGAAGATACATAGTTCGGCCATGCCCAAAAGCCACATTGTGCGCAAGGTTGGCGATAGACTGAAGTCAAAATATGGCGAGTCATGAATCGAGTGCAACATTTAATACCTTTTTTATAACATTTTTATGTGCTTCGAGCAAAAGAACGATACGAATTGTGCCAAAGCATACCTTTGGGGCATCTCGAGCAGGCTTTGGGCAACTCTTGTATTTACTACAAGCGCACAAAAAAACGACGAGGTGAGGGGCGAGCAATGGCAACAATGTGATTGAGCATAAAAAGTGAGCAAATCTTTTATTTATGCGTATTTGCTCGCAGTACTGCAATGAAAGTCAGCTGAAGAGACAAGGGTAACAAAATGAAATACAACAACAGCAACAATAACAACAAAAAGCACTAGCGTGTTATGAAGGGTTCTTGCAAAGCCTTTGCACAAATAAATAAAATGTTAATATGAGTTCAACTTCACAAAAGATGTTTAAGTGGGGTGGCGCAAGTGAAGTCCGGGTAAGGTAACAAAGCGAAAATCTTCAGTTCCCCAGGGGCTAAACGGCAGCAGCAACAACAACGGCAGCAGCACTGGCAACTGAAGAAGCCAAAATGGTAAGGAATAATCTTGCCTCTTCATTGAAATGTTTGAAACTTTGCCTTAGTTACTCGATTTGCCGTTTGATATGTAAATTTTTCGTCAATTGAAAAAGTTTATGCTCACACACACAAACACACATACGCATACACTGTAAACTCGCACTTTGGCCCAATACATGGTTGGGGTCACTCAATTTATACTTTTGCTTTGTGATTGCAAACGTTTTTTGCATTTTAACAATAAAAGGCGATTATCATTCGATTTGTTTATGTGTGTGCGTGTGTGTTTTCTTTTTCGTTTAAATTCCATGAACAGCTAATTAAACTCGGTAATCTCTAGCCTTGATTCAATCAATCTTGAACTCATCAATCTGTTGCCATAAAGAATTCAATAAACAGTTTCATTCATTCATGCTTTGAGCCACTTTGAAAAAGCGTGCTGGAAAATTTGACACCGTTAGCATAAATGCATACTTAATTGCTGTCATAACTGCAACGCAAAGAATTTATTAATGGCATAATTTAAATGCTGTCACTCATGTACACATGTATTGGCTTGTTAACCATTTTAATGACAGATGCATTCAAGCACTCGTACATTTATTTACTTATTGATTTAAAATATGTTGCATTTAAATTAGTAACAGAAATTAAATAACAAGCGTGATTGAATTAAGAATGCACGAATATGCAATGCCCTACACGCTTGCGAGAGGAGTTCGCTTAGTGCAATAATAGCTGATATTAAAAAACTCTTATAGAAGTTTAAAGAGACAGACTGAAAAATGCACTGGGCTGTATCAAGTATAAAGAATAATCTATACTTTTATTGCGATTTATCCAACTATCAGGACTTAAATAGAAACAGATATAAAGTAAATAAGAGTTTATTTATTTAACAAGAGCTGTGTGCGTCGTTAAGGTCTTTGGTACAAAAGGAACTGTGAAGAATACAATAAGTGCTAGAACAGTGTTGCCATATTGTTACTTTGATAATGTACTAAATAATGCGCTTATTTCAATAACTTTATAGTTGGCGGCTACTTTCTTCTACTGCACAAGTCTCATGTGCGTTGTGTACTGGCTATGCAAATATTTTTGCTTAAAACATTTGCAGTTAGTAAACTTAAATGTCGGTTTCGAGTAGTTGAGAATCTGGGTAAAAATGTTATTCCATTACAGTTAATATGATAATTAAGGTAATTACGGCGTTAAAAGTATATTTATTAATTTTTACTCTATCGTTGACTGAAAGCGACGCCAGGCATGTTCGTTAAGAACAAGCGGCAAAGTGTAATTTGTCCTTTATTTTAAGGCTATGTCGCGAAATTGAGGCATATGAATTTTATGCGTCTTCATTATTTGCTGTGCAGTGCATAAATATATGGCAAAAGATGCGCCACGTGTTGCTACACTTGATTTCTCTGCTGCTGCTTTCTTTTTACTTTTATCGAACGCTTCATAATAAAAACAACATTTTTGAATGAATAAATGAAGAAACTCGATACGTGTCCTTATGACATGCTCACGTTGCCTTGATTACCGCATGCATGGTGCTCATACATATTAAATAAGCGAAAGTAAACGTAAACGTAAAAAGCACAGAGGCATGCAAGACGACCGCAGCCAGACACACTCGTATCTATGAAAATACAGACATGTGTGTGTTTGTGTGTGTGTGTGTGTGTACTCATTGAGTTAGCTGCTAAATAAATAAAATCAATTTTGCGCCTCCTTCATTTTCATTACTCGTCTTGCTGTCATTTTTTCCGCCTGCACGCTTCCAACGTTTCTTTTTTTTTTTGTTGCTTTTCCATTTTTTGCTTTTTTGGGGTCTTGAGCAACAACGCCGCAAAGTATACTGTATATCATTGTAATGAATTTCGCAGTCGCTATGGTAATTGAAAACAGTGTGAGGGGACTGATTTTTCGATTTGATTTTATTTTTTTTTGCTTGCCTTTCTTTACTTGAGTAGCTCATTCTAAACATTATATATTGAACAATAAGCTTTATGCGAGTTAACGGCAAAAATTCTAACATGTTTTACTTACTTACAGTTCAGATTTAAAAGCTATATCAATATCAACGCTGAACCATGAGCAAGAATACGCTTTAAGAAGATCAGAAATTATTGTACATTAGTTAGCTCAAAAATATTATATAATTATTGGCAAATGAGAAAATGAGACCCGCACGAATGTTCTTTATAGGAAATGTAAGTTCGAACGAAATTGTGTCTCTTGAAACTTTTTTGTTATTAATTTATTTTGGTTGCCAAAACAAAGTTTGTTGAAAGAAAGTAATAATAATATACATAAACAAAATTAGTGATTTTTTTATTATTTATAGAACACACACAACAGCATGCACAAAGAACAAGAATAATACAGGAAATCATTATTTCGAGCGGCGCCTTCCCAACCAAAATGGTGACCAAAATGTACAAATGGCGATAAATGTCACCAAAATGATGCTCTTTAACATTCCCGACCGTTTGTGCAAAAGTCACAGTCAGCAACGCACACACACACACACTGACATACTAGTGTGACTATGACACATCAAAAGGACTTCGTAAGTCGTCGCTTTGCTTGTCATTGACTATCATAAATGTCCGAGCGAGGCAATAACCTCGAGGATGATAAAACGACTTTGTCATGAAGTGTTTATGTGTGTGCTGCTCCTTGTGCCAGTCGAACGGCCAGACTGTTTCGCACTATATGAGCATGTGTGTGTGTTGTGTGTGTGTGTGTGTCTGTGCTTATGCGGTATGCCAACATTAATGAATATGTATGAAGTGCCTTTCTTTGCAGCAAAACAACTGATGCTTTCTATGAATATTAATCTGTCAGCCATGCGCCGCTTTGTATGCTACTGTTCGTCGTTGTTGTATCGATTTAGGCGCAACAGCTTTGCTCGGAGTTATGCTGAACTCGGCAACAGCAACGACAAGAACAAGAACATGCTGACTCATTATTGTCGCGATAAAGCAGACAGATTTGCATAACAGCAACTCACATCGCACATCTTTTCATCTCAAGTTGTTGTTGCTCTGTCGCAAATGCCAACAAAATTTGCACAATTGCATTCATATTCATGTTTGAATTCATATGCGTTTAAATATATGCACATACATATGTATGAATGAAGGACGGTTGGACAGCCGACCGGACGGACGGACGGCACATAAGTTAAGCACACATGTTTGTATGCATGCAAGTTAATGTGTATTTGAATAAGCTGCAAAGAAAGCACTTCTGAATGTCAATGTGATTCGGATAATGTTTATATTTTGCCACACTGCATACACGTTGCATCTGCTTAACCCACTTTGAAGCTGTGGCCACACAATGTCCACGAGACTTGGTCTCGGGCCACGCAGCGGCCTATCAACGCATACGTTGCATATTTGCACAACGAGTGTTTACAGATTTCTTTTTGCGCCAACAACACTCGCAGCGCTTCGTGTGTTATCCTGTTATCGTTTTTTCTGCCACTGCCACTGGAAACTCGTTTTTTAATGCAATTTTAAGTTCACAAAGCGACAAAGAAGCAGCAAAAACAAAGCGTAAAAAACGTGCCGTATGTAAAAAAAACACGCCAGCAAAAAAAGCGACAAAAAAAAAAAAAGGGAAACATAAAACAGAAGTAGCAAGTAAATTCAGAGCGAAAAAGTCCGTGCAAAAAAGTAACCGTTGTGGTTATTTTTGCTGCAGATTTCATTTGGATTTCATTTCAGCTTTTACCGACGCACCGCATAAAGTAAATTGTTTTTCATGGCGTTCAGTCAGTGCACACACACACACACACACACACACACACACACACACACACACGCACGCACACACGTTGACAGCACAAAATGTATTCATTCGTTGGCTGGTGTGTGTGGTAGTGCGCAAGTAGTTCTCTGTCGCCGTGCGCTTACCGACGATTTTTCGTAAAACTCTATTTGTACTTCAAAATATTACAGAATAAAATATTTTCAATTTAATTTAGTTTTCGGTTTTAAATGCCCAGTGACATACACACACACACACCCACGCAGTCACACATCTCGGTGGAAATAAACTTTCTGCGGAAAGTAGGTCAGCACCAGCGTGTGCCCAAAAGTATGCAATATTATTTTATTTGCTTGTACCGTAAAAGATTTAAATGTTTCTACGGCAGTTTTTTACTTCAAATATTGCACATGTTTGCGACAGACATACATTTTTATACACGTACATTGTACAACGAACACATTAAAGCATGATCAAGGCGACAAGAGAAAACGACACGACCGTGTTCCACTGTGCACTCGAGTGCCTCTTGAAGACCGAAAGAGGCGACTTATAAGTTTCACTGATGCGCTGCTCATTTGTTGGTGCCACTGATCTAGTAGCATTTCAAACGCATTCACACATTAGTGGCAAGATTATAGGAGTGAAGCACGTACGTGTGAAACCACGTTAAGCTGCACACGTTGGATTGCCACCAAGCAACGATAATTGATTAATTTCGCGGGTGACAAAAGACTGCTGCCAATATTAGCACAAGTTAGCTCAATATTGAAATATAATAATACAGAGGATAGTGATGTCTTTATAGTGTATAGATGAACAATGCTGTGAATACTTACTTCCAAACAAAGAGCGATGAGATGAGCACAACCAAAACAAGCAGCAATGAAAATACGGCAATCATAGCCGATGTCGCGAGTGATTGACTGCTGTACAAGCTGGCATCGAGTATCTGCAAAAGAGTACAAAATGAAATTAAATAAACGTGCACAACATTGAAAATACGCCAGAGCGCAACAGAAATAATCAACACAAAGTCAAACAATATTTTAACGAATTGCAAACAAAGTACCCTTTAACGCATGAAAAACTGGCGAACAATAAAATCAGACAAACGAAGTGTTATTGTAAAGGCAAACTTTGACGGGCGATTCATGCCTAAGTATGCAAAAATGCGCCAAGCCTGCAGCCAAGTCGATTCACTGATTGAAACAACTTCAAAAAGATGAAATGATGTTAAATAAATAAAAAAAAAAAAAAAATATTACCACATTCAAAACTTTTGTTTAAGTATTTACTTAAGAATTTTGTGCTTTATGGCGCGCTTCTTCTTACTCATAGGTCGCCTACGTTCAACAAAACATTTTTTCAAACTGCAAACTTTTCTGCCTTTGCCTTTGTTTGTGTTTTTGTTTGCTATATGAGTGTGTGTGTGTGTGTGTTGTGTATGGGCACACATTGACCCATAAAACGCAAGCGGTAGCCACCTGTCAACATGAACCGATTTACACGTGCACACACACACACACACACACACACACATATAGACGACGACTGATAAATCAGCCGAAAATGCAGTTTGTGTACTGACGAATGCCTCAAAATTGAGGTCAGTTTTGACAGCTGTGCAAATATTTAGCAACATCATTGTTTCACATGTTGAACATGAATTTCAAATGTACAAAAAAAAAAACAAAACACACAAAAACTCAAAACAAATTTTTGTTTTTGGCTGATTTGAAAGTGTGGTAATTCAATTTGTAATACACTTTATACTAATTTATTAATAAATTGATTGTCGACCTTTGTCTGTACTTCTCAACCCACGCCGCCAAATATTTCATACACGATTTCAGTCAATATTTCAATGCGGTAAATATTATGATGACACAATTAAAGTTCGATGTTGCAGTCGCCGTCAAGCGAGCGGCTCAGAGATAAGCGGTCGGGTCGCATCGATTGTTGAAGCTTTGTACACAATTAATCAACTCTCGCTTGTTCAACGACATACATAAATATTTTAATTCAAGTTGTGTCTAACAAACAAGCGATAAGCGCACATGGAAATACAGAAACAGAGCTTTGATAGAACAAACATGAAATTGAAATGAGATCAAAGCAAAGCAGGACACAAAATATGACACAAACTTTGGCATACGCATGAGTTATCAGTGCATGTTTTCAAAGCCATAAAATACGCTCATTAATAAATAAAACAATAAGTGATTTTGTGTTGCTGGCAGCGAGTCTTGATTAATCTGAGCTGAAATTACAAAACACCACTTTGCCTAATTTCATAAAGTTTTACATGCTTTAAATTTACAAGTCTCCGACTTAAGAAGAAGCAAAAGCAATAAGTAATCAATACTTCTCTAATCTATACTTATCAATCAGCGTATGTCGTTGTGCTACTTCCGTTTGACTTTCACTGTTTGCGCATGTGTTAGTTAAGCTTATTTGTGTAATATTTTTCTTAAAATTTAAGTAAACACTTGAACCCTCTTAGCGATAAATGTCATATTTTTTATTTATCAAAGGCATAAGAGATTAGGTAGCCAAATCGGTCAGTGATAAAGCCAATGAAAGAGTTTCTAAGTAAGTTGACAGTGTGAAAAGCAAACAAAAGTCATGTACACAAAACTATAAACCGTTGGACAAATTCGGTTGTACATGACTGAAATTACTTTCGACTTGAAAGTGAAGCCACCAATCACCAATCACTCAAACAAAAATAGGTAGCCGGGCATAAGTCAATATTGATAAGAGAAAAAACACAGTTTTGCCCCTCAAGCGATTTACGACATGACGAAAAGCAATGCAGTAGCGACGCTAGGCAATCAGCCTACGATCACCGACCTTACAACAAATGATAATGCCGACTTTCTGTTGATTGAGAAGCACAAGCCCAAGTCGGACATGAATTGTTTCAGTGTACCGCTCCTAATCGGCACTTTCCAGCACAACTTCAATTAACGTTGCCTGCTGAAGGTAATTAGGCTTAAACCTGAAAGCGTTTGGCATAAACGTTTGCATTTAGAATTCATGTTGCTGCTGGCTGAACACACATTTTGCAAATTTATGTAGCAAATCATGGCGAAAGGAATTTCAAGTGCGGATTTCCAATGAAAAGGTTGGCCAGCGTGTTGCAATGTGGCCACAATGTTGTGCTTAACCAACGAAATTGTATATTTTGTAAGTCGATTTGGTGTTTCATTCACTAAAATCATTTGAATGCATGAGTTGAAGGTATTATGTTGAAACTTGTTTGCTGGCCTACAAAAAAAGTTGCCGCCTTTTATTTTGTGTGGCACCCTTTTGCGAACTTTGCATGCCTGCTACCACACCCTTTAAAATGCTGTTCAACTTTGGCATCAATGCTGCGCTTTAAAAACTTCTCTGCAGAAAGTTTTTCAAACACTTTTTTTTTTCTTTTCTTTTATTTTTCCTTTCATTTTGTTTTGTTTTGTTGTTTTTAGTTTTACATCGCACGTGCATAAAACAACAAAGTAGTTGGCTTGCCGTTTTACCGGCTTTTCTCCAGATTTTTTCGACCCCAAGCAGGCAGCACAACACTTCGACAACTCAGCACAGCACAGCAGCGCAGCAGCGCAGCCCAGAGCAGAGCAGAGCAAGTTGCGTTCGTGCGTTTGAACGATTGTCTTCTCAATCACTTTCAGCTCAATTCGGTTGTGCAGAAATACTTTTGTAACCACTTTTTGGTGAAATTGTTTGGAAGCACATATGATTGGAGTTTGCTTGATTGTTTGTTCTTTTTCCATTTGGGAAATTTTCGTATTTTTGTTGTTGTTGTTTTCTCGTTTTTTTTTATGGTCGCCGTGTTAGTTGGCTTGCGGAGGGTTGTTGATTTTTACGGTAATAAAGCCGCTGAATTGTTGCTACTGACTTTTGGGCTAGCGGTAGCTCGATAACTCTCTCACAACCATATATGTATTTGGTAGTTATTTTACTGACACCTACTTTAAGTGACATTTTCCGGTGATCAATTTAATGCCACACACCACCCACCACCAACATCACCATCATATTTACGGCGTTTCACATTCTCTACTAGTGGCACATGTACTACAGACTACAGACGTGTGTGTGCGATCTGCTTGGAATTTCTAATTTTTACTGATTATATCATGTGTTCTCTTAACAACTACTTTCTTTGCTCAAAGCTTAACTTGCTGGAAATGGAAAAAGCAACGGAAATTGTGTCAGCTTCTGTAAATTTATCAGTTGACAAAATGGTCGAACTCAACAGCGTTTGAAATAAGCACTCATGTGTGTGGCTTAAACACATGATAGCCTTCTACGAATTGCACGATTTATCAGTGCTGACGTAATTGATTCTGTTGCCAATTTCTAGCTGAATTAAAGTTCTAATAAGATTTCTTTTTTTTTTAGAAATTGTGTGAATTCGTGTGAAAATGTTGTCTTGTGCGTTTTATAAAAATTAAATATTAAATTTGGCGTTTTGCTAATATAACTTTTTCAGTCATCATTCATCATCATAAGTTTGAATATTTAATAATATTTCCAAAGAAAACATATTTTTGAGAACAGCACATTTCAAGTGTTGCTACGAAATGAGCTGAGTCTGAAAGTGGACCACATTTTGATTACTCACCTCAACGTGTGTGGTGCCTTTGTACTGATAAATTTTGGGGCAACTTTTTGTTTCTTTTCGTTTTTTGTGTGCGTTGAAATGAAAAATCAACATAAATGTCAAAATTAAGTGGAATTTTGTGCGAGTCAAGTGCACTCACTGACATTTCAAGTGTCAGACAGACTTGTTGCGCACCGATGTCTGTGCTCGTTATAAGTTGATAGGTGTCGGACAGCACCTGTGGTCGTGTTTGCCTTTCGATAACGTTGCGTATTTGTTAACAAATAATATGAAATTATAATCGCACGTAATCTCTGTTCATGTCTCATGTTTGTATTAATAAAGAGAAACTCAAAAATTCTTTTAATATGAAAAACGGCAACAAACAAAGGCATGCCTTCCGTAAGCATTCCAGTAATTTTGTGCTGTTTGAATAACTTTGTTAAGTTGAAATCAGTAGCACAACAAATTGGCGTCGCCATATGCTATCATTTGCCTCGGAAGGTGTTTAATTTAAACGTTTTCACACTTCCCACAATGCTTTTATTATTTTTTTTAGTATTTTAGTATTTAACAGAGGCATAGCAGAGCTGGTTCAAGCGCGCTGTAGCTTAACAGGTAAGTGCTTCCGGAGTATGCGAAAAATGTGTGTTTAAATTGGTTGAGTCCCATCAATTAAGTGCAGAAAATCTGTGCTAACACGCTTTTTGCCAATTGTAACCCCTAAGACAACATAAAGCCAAATGGCACTTCAACTGTTCGTGTTCAAGCACTAATCAAATTTCAGACATAACTAAAAATCGCACTTTATCAAATATGTCAAAAACTTATTACATGTCAAAGAAAATGTAAACAGCTGTGCGTGGTGCGTGGCGTGGGGTGGGCCGCGGCGGCGTTAAGCACTAGACGAAAAACTTGCATAATTTTAGGGGTTGTGTTGCCTTTGCAAGTGTCAAAACCGTAAATTGCCCAAGGGCGTAATTAAAGTGAGCAAACGTTTATGAACTTATGATAACAAAAAGTCAAAACTAAATAAACTATGAGGACGGACACCCTTTCAAGTCAAGAGCTAGAGACAAGGGTTGAGTTACCAAACATCTAAAAAACCGTGTGTAGCACATCACTTACCGGCATTGCTTCGCACATGTCGCTATCCCATTGTTGTTTCTGCTGGATGAGCGCCAACTCCTCTTCGTTGCAATTTGGCTGCGCGTGGCTGTACTCGCCTAGTGTTGGCGGTCGTGGCGGCGGCGGTATAAGGAACTGCGGCGGTGGAGCCAAAAGACCGGCACATTCATCGCATTCAAACATCATTATGTCGTCATACATTTTCCACATTTGCGGTGTCGGCCAACGACGCTCGAGGAATATAAACGAAAAACTAAAGAAGACTTTGGCCTTATGGAACGTATTGCGCCTTTGGTTTGCGTTTCGTTTTGCATTCGATTTAGGACGACTTTTGTCAAATTTGCTTCATTTTTAGTATATTTGTATTTTTCAGTTCACGACGTAGCGTTGAGAATACAAGGAACAGCTGAAAGGAAACCGAAAAGAAAGGAATCATTATAATCATACTTTAAATTATATATTTCAAACACTTTGTTGCGTGCCAGTAATCCCTTGACCCAGAGCCGGGCATCGGCATGCTTGCTAACTACCAGATGTTTTTCACTATCTCTCTGCCACTTCATCTAGGCTACGCGCATTATAACTTTCATATGTAGCGACAGACAGACATATACATATTCTGCACAATAATTGCGTGCCTCATGCATATGCTGAAGCCGCCGCCTGCTTGGCACGCTTGTGCCAACGACATGTGCTGATACTGATGCCGATGCTGATGCTGCTGCTGCTGCTGATGCTAATGCCATTGTCTTGTCCTTCGACTGTAATATTCTTTTCGTTTGTTAGTTTTGTTCGTTTATGTTGTGCTTAATTATCTGCCAACTTCAATTCCTAGCACGTAACCATCATAGATTTGTCTCCTTTTTTTTTGTTCGCTTGTTTTGTGTTTTCCTGAAACTTTGTCTGTCAGTCCTCGAAGTCGTTATCCTGTCTGCCGTTTTCGCTCTGTAAAGATTTGCTTTTTGCCCCTTTGTTTCTCGTTAGCGTTTGCCTTTACTTTAGCGACAGTCATTATCAGCCACCACAGCAGTATCAGTCGAAGAGTCGCACGCAAAACAATTTCTTGCCCGGCCCGGGCCGTCCCGGACATTTGCACGCGTGCTCAACGCCTGTTTGGCGCGTATTAGTTCCAACGCGCTACACAGTCTTTGCGGCGGTTCAGCGCTTCTCTGATTTATACTAATTATTATGGCCTTTTGCAAAAAGTTAAACCTAAAACATACAACCCCCGATTTTTTCTCTCTTTTTTATATGATGTTAGTGCATTCTTTGTTGTTGTTTTTTCTCTTATTTGTATTTGCTTTTTGAAATTTAGTTGATTGCCACACCCTTACAATTTTCCATAAGCGGTTTTATTATGCTTTGTTTTTGCCTTTTGTACTGTCACATGTATGCACGCTGCACGCAATGACTAATACACCCACTTTTCCATGAAGTTTGTAACATATTGTAAGGCACAACAACAATAACTAAACACATCTGTGTAAGTACTAAGCATATAAAGTATATTCGCATTGCGTGTTGGTTAAGCTAAGTAAGTTCATCTGTTTGACAATTCGGTTAAATAAAAAATGGTGCGTGAAGAGTATCGAATTTTCGGCATGACCGAATTTAGTGTTGTTTTTTCCTTTACCTAGTTAAGAAAAGTCAATTTCAACGCATACAACCCCCGTGCCGCATGTATTTGTTTCACTTGGCGCAACAAAAACAATTTTCAACGCATATGTTGCAATCAAGCGACACAGAAGGACAGATAATTCTTTACATTTATGCATTTATTTAACGCTGCGAATTTCGATGGTCGTGTTAGAGAAAGACCTTTTATTATTACAATACTCATCATGGCTTTTGTTGTTTTTGAAACAGTTGTAAGTAACATGCACAATTTTTCTTCTTTCTTTTTTCATTGCTTGATGTTTCAAGATGTCTTTTAGACAGGCGAAAAGGGTATGTTATGAGCTATGCGACCAAAGACAGCTTATGTTGCCAGTTGCTTTCATTTTGCAGGGGAGTAAAAGTGAAAACCAAACTGATAAAATCTTGTTGACTAATAATGCACGTGCATTGCCATTGGAAACTGTTGCATGATATCACTGCTTAGTCGCTTACTTGTTAAGCAATCTCAGATCTCAGATCTAAGCCCTTGTTGACACTACAGATTAAAAGATATAAAACATCGCTTGCTTGCCGTCTCCGATGTCGAAGGCATTGCATTTGCTTGCGCTTGAAACAAATCAAAGCCAAATGAAAGAAATCAATTTCGATACAGCAACAACAACAACAATAGACTCTTGGCTGGTAAAGCGAAATGCAACAAAGAAATTGAATTGTAACAAAATAAATAAAGCCGGCATAGTCGGTCAACATAATGCTCTGCACATGTGCACAACAACGATAATTGGGTGATGAAATGCAACAAAAACAACGTGTGTAACTCTTTTGGTCTCCAATGGATATACGATCTCTATCACTAGACTCTTAGCTTATGTTACTAATCATTCTTATACACGTATGTATATAATATACAAATTGTATGCAAGCCAGAGACAATGTGGGCAGGGTATTAAAATAAATCAACATTATTAACACTGTCATATATATACAATAAATTGTATAAAACACATTGAGACAAAAGCCGTAAGTCAGAAAAACGAGATTAGACAAACGAAGACATGGCCAAACAACAAAGTCACACTTTTCAAAACTGAAACCAATATTGAATTTGAAAAGAAAAAAAGAATGAAAAACGAAAAACAAGCGAAGACAACAACACAAAAGATGACAACGGAAAAGATTATGTATTGCTTGTATTTCAGATAGCAGAAGGCAGAAGTGAAGTTTGCATCTTTCAGGTTTTTCTTTTAAATCAACAAAGAACAAAGAAGCCATCATGCATTACAAATGTCGTGTGCAAATCGGGGAAAGTGAAGCAACTCGTATTGAAATTAGCACGGCCTAAAGCAACTCAGGCGATGACTACTGCCGTACTGCTTTAAGAACCGAATCGATTGAAATGTCGTTTGTGATTAACTCAAGTATCTCTGCCTTTCAATCGCACCTTTCAACTTAAGAAATGATGTCTATTAAAGCCACCAAGTCAAAGCGTTGTGGAACGCATAACACGCAGCACCGACAGCAGCAACAACAACAACAACTTGCTATTGGATGCTGCACCGACGCGACGGACAGACAAAAGATATAACCAACCAAAGGAGACCATTTGATACGATAAAGACGTCTGGCTGCCGACTGCCGACTGTCGACTGCCAACTGACGACATTCGAGCGCCGAGCTAAACTCCTGCCAACGCATTAGAGCTCTGTGAGTTGTCCCTCAAGCGAAATAATGAAACAAATCGTGTTGAAAAACGCTGCCATTGAAGCCATTGAAGCCAAAGCACGAAAGTAGATATCAAGCAATTTATGGAACTAAGTGGGAAGGAAGAGCGACTGTGACTGAATCGATTTGTTTTAAGATTAAGTCATGACGCTGCGCATTATGTGACTCGGGGGGACCAAAAACACACACACACACACACACACACAAAACCAATGGCTGACAAGACGACCAAACGGTGACAGGCAGCCAGCCAGTCAGCCAGCCAGCCAGACAGACAGAAGGAAGAAACGTAGCTAAAGATAAAAACACAACTGCAAAGGAAGTGTAACAAAACAAAAATCAATTTCGGCATACGAAGCGTTGGCAACCAGGTAAAAAAAATAGTAAGAAAAGTTGGGGGAAAAAAGGAAAATCGCCAATCACATTAAATCAAAGAAATAATTAGACTGAAATGAAGTACAGTAGAAACTCGTATCTAATGCCGCACTTACGGCATTTCTACTTGTGTGTGCCTCTTCAATTGTATCTTTGTTATGCTTTTGATTAGATAGAAGTGCATACAATTTACTTACACTTCAATAGGCAATTACATGAAGTTATTGCTCAGCTGTGCCAACTTAGGAACCCAACAGGCTTATATGAATACTATATTTTATATAACTGCCAGCGTTGTGAAATGCATCAAAGTTTGAAACGACCTTAGAAATGTTTCAAGTGGCACCGAAATCGAAATAATCAAACTCTTGAAGAAACCAATACGGCTAGAGAAATTAATTTAACTAATACCAACAGCTGCCTTTGACAACTTTTTAATTGAATTGTCGCAATAAATTTCCGATGGTTATGTTTCAAACCAAAAAATATTAATGGGCAACTTAAGCATAGTTTCCCAAAGAATTGCCCGAAACAACCCCTCCAAAACTTTCTACGCGACCAATTTCCTATTCTATTTTTTTATTTCTGTACTGTTTGGTTTGTTTGCTAAATTGTTTGATTGGTTTGTTAGGTAGCGTCACACGCAGCAAACCAACAGAAAAGGTATGCATGAAAAAAGATATAAATGAAAATGGTTTCGGGTTTTCCTTCGATTCGGATTCGGACACATTTAAATGACTCAATTTTCGAACGTGGCTCAGGTAAAAAAACAAAACCAAAAAAAGAAATAAAAAAATAAAAAGAGAATGGGTATGAAAGGCAAACCGACAAAATAGAAAAACAATACAGGACAAAAGGCAACATTAATCGGTGCTATGATAAATGATTGACTGACGACGATCACCGGGCAGGAGTTGTAAGCGGGTCGATTGGCACACGGCATGCGAGTGTAATTTCAATATGATATGCCACATATTTTTCTAACTTCTTCCTTTTTTTTTTTTTTTTTGTTTCGCTGTGTGGTGCGACTTGAGGCAATTCATTCCGACGGGAATTGAATAAAGTTTTGAAGGACTTTCAAGAGCGCTCACTTTATCACAACTGGCGCGAAGGAGATGTTGGTTGACAATTGACAGAATTTTCTAAAGATTTCATTTACGACCGAAGTTTCTTGAGTACAGTAAAAAAAATGTCAGGCCGTGAGAAATGTTAGCCATCTTCCTTTTTTTTTTGTTTTTTTTTTGCCGTATAAACTCACGGAATTTTAAAGCGAATTTAAAAGCACGTTTACTTTGTTGCTTTTTTGGTTTTTTTTTCCTGTTTTGTTTTAAATCGCAAGCAAACAAAAGTAAGTACAAGAACTCAAGATTTTGGGCTTGGGCATGGCAAACGTCGAGTACGCGACAATAAGCTGCTTACACAAATACGAAGGACACATTGTGTGATTTTTTGTTGTTTATCTTATTTGAATAGGTCGCTCGACGCACCAAGAATTCAGAAAAAATACAGTTCCAAGCTGAGCACGTAGACAAGTAATCTAACGAAATTCTGCTTCAATGACTTCATTTGTTTAATTTTTTGTTTTTCTTATTTTTTTTTTTCAAACATGAACAATGTGTCAACATTCAAATAGTGCCGAATATTTTACTAAGAAGCTCACGCATTATAGGCACAAAAGTTTTGCTCTTCATTTTGATTGACTTCACTTTGCATATACAAGAATTTGTGGTCCATTGACAGGCTTAGCGCAACAGCAAAAAAGGTAGATGTCTGAGGTGTACAGCAAGCAGAAATCGGAATTGGCGGTGGGAAGAGAGCACAGCGCAGTAGAAATGCCGAAACGCGTTGATGCTAAGTGACATTGATATGCTATGACATTGAGAACAACAGAATTGAAGCGCAAATATAAATTTTTTATCATTTTAAACAAAACGAGATGAGAGATGAAATTATCGCAAAGCACAAAAATCAGCATGATAGATACATGTATTTGATAGATACATGTGTGTTGAAGCCACAAACAAAACAAACACGACAATGCAATTATGTAAGCAACACGCATTTCCACGCTTTGTGATGACAAATGGAGACATCACAAAATTTTATTTATTTATTTTTATGTATTTATATTTTATTTTTATGCCTTACGCGCACGAGTTTGAAATATTAATTAACATAGGTAAACAACAAATCAGAAAACGGAGAATTCGCCGTTTCAATAAGTCAAAGCGTTTAGCATGAGCCTGACTAGTGAAGTGAAATTCCTAAAAAAAGGTCATATAAAAATGTAATTCAACAAACGGAAATCCTGTTAACGCGCGCCAGCCTGAAGACATGTTCTTTTTCTGTTTGTGAGTTTGTGTGTATGCGAGCCTTTCGTTTTCACCGCCGCATTTCAGATTGTCGACGAAAAGGGTCAGGCTTAAAAAGGTTTCAGTTTAACGAATACATGTGTTGTCGAGCATGTTTTCAATTAAAATTCAATTTCTAACTGAGCTGGAAAAACCAAACATTTCCTCACCTGCTCAATTGCCACGCATTAAACTGTCAACATTCACCAGCGGCTTCTAACTATTCTATTATTCAAAATCGCACTCAACCTTTTTTTCTCGTTTTTTTTTGTTTTTTCTTTTTTATTTTGTGTTGAGCTTCATTACAATACTTAATCATCATGAGGCTATGTATGTTTTTGATTATATTGTCTTGCAAAATAATTTGTACATTTGCGATTAAAAAATCGTTTCAACGACCACGCGCGTCTCCTTGTAGCACACACACACACATATAAGTTACAACTCAATCCTACTCGTGTCACTCACTCACTCGCTCAGTAAAGTCACAAGACCAACTGTTTTAAGCGTAGGCTCTACTATAGGGAACGCTTCAACACGCCGACCAATGCCACGCAATAATCAAGCTCCATCGCTCCGGCCTGAACGTTCACTTGTGTTATCCGAGAAATTGAGTTATTATTTATCTTTACATCTACAACATTTGCTCTTGCGTTTCGTTTCGTTTCATTTCGTTTGGCTTGCGATTCTGACTTTTTTTTTCCAAAACTACTTTTTTTATGCTTATGGTATTATAAATGTACATATATATATTTTCTTGTAACATCTCATGATCTACAACAAACATTTAACAGCTCATTTAAAGCGTTGGTGTCGTTGCTCGTTGCTTGCTTGGCTTGTGCTTTTTCCTTACAGTTTTCTATGCCCTACATACAAAGAGCATATAACGTCTCGGCGCATGTATGCAACGCGCCGTAGCAAATATCACCGACTGTGGGTCATATATACCCTGTGTTAGATCCAAGACTTTATTAGCTGGCATTAAGAGTTTTCTAATTTGTATTTTACTCGTATACTTGTAACTCTTAATTGGCATGTTTCAGAAATCATATGACTATTACCAACCGTCAGTTACTCAAAGCTAAGCATGTTGGGTACCTCGAGCAGTCGAGCACTTTTGACTGTAGCATTCTTACTTGTTTTTGAGATTATTGTTGTTGTCGCTTTTATCTCTTATATATATAAACATTAATTTTATTTCGCGTGAATTTATGACTTACTGCTTATAGTCGATTTTAAGCAGCAAGTGCAACGTACGCTCTCTCAATGTTTTCATTTTTCTTTTTTTTTTTTGTCTTTTTTTGTGTCCAACAACTCGTTACGTAGCGGCAAGCAGCGAAGATGTTATCTGGTGACCGCAAAATATCTTCAAATCTTTTCTGATGTGTTCTTTATTTACTGCTTGTGCGTTTTTGTTTGCGCATTTGTATTTACAAAAGGATTAACGCATTTCAAGCGGCAAAAAAGAAAAGCAACGATAAAGTAATGTCGACTTAAGACAAGTCTTGGTAAGTCAATAAAACACTGGCGAGCGTCAGACTCCAAACAAAAATAATGAAGTCTTGTGCAAATATCGTATGCATTACATACATACCTACATACATACATACATACATACATACACATACGTACTCGCATCTACGCAGCTTTACGAGTATCTTAATAGCATAAGCCACACTTGTTGCTGTCAGCGTGTTTCAGACGCTATTTGGTGATAATAAGTTGGGTAAATAGGTATGCATAAGGCGAACCAAAAGAAAACAAAACAAAACAAAAGAAATACAACAATATAAAAATTAAAGAATAACCAACAACAAGTGTGTGTAAATAAAAGGACGCTTGGCGCTGATATGAAAGACTAAAAGCTACAACATGTAACAAGAGTTGAAGGATTGCGTATGAAAGGCAATCTGTCAGTACCGACTTGTGTTCGGCGGCACAGATGCTGTGCACGTCTTGCCATTTATGTGTTGACTTCATATTTAATAAAGAAATCTAGGATTTTGAACGGCAATAAGATGAAAAGACGCCAACAACTTGGAAAACTTTTGTCGTGTTGGTGATAATTAATGCTGTGCAGACTTCATCAAACTTACCCAATTTGGTATCTTTACAACAAATGTGTTGTTCGTGTGTTGTTGCGTAGACAAAATTATCCAAAATCTTATAGTGCAATTTTTTATCGTGTTGAAAAAATTTGTAGTTTTTTTAGTAGAAATGCAGATTCTTTTTAGGCGTATGTGACACTGTTTGACTTTGGCTTGATTAACATTATCGCACTTGAACTATATATTGAAGACACAACATGTATTTATTATATCTCTTTCTTTATTTGCTTAATTCGCTCGTTATATCATCACTCAATTTCATTTAATTCATGCCTTAACGCAATTTATGCATTCGGTCGCGTTTATCATTGAAACTCAAAACTGCAATCACAGTTGAAACACGGCATGAATAACGCGCGTAAAATGTTATCAAATTAAACAGAACAAAAACTTAAGCAATGAACGCACAAACTTTTTTGTTTTTTCTTTTATTAATATTATTTTCATACATGCAGCTATGGGAAAAAAGCTTGCCAAAAATGATCTTTCACTGTGACTTCATAGCTTGGTTTCGTTCTTTACGCGTTGCAAAACGTCTTCACAAAATTCTTCAATTAGCGATATACAGAGACACACACGTCCACCTTCGTCGACAGCGAAATTCAAACTGAACTCGTATTGTATCTTGTATCTGTATCTACTGCAATTTGTGGCTGTCGCCTGCTGTATGTTAACGTGATTTTAATGAACACATAAGCCAATTCTTGAATCTTGAATTGAATCTTTGTATCTACTGCAATTTGTGGCTATCGCCTGCTGTTGGTTATTCTTTAATTTTTATATTGTTGTATTTCTTTTGTTTTGTTTTGTTTTCTTTTGGTTCGCCTTATGCATACCTATTTACCCAACTTATTATCACCAAATAGCGTCTGAAACACGCTGACAGCAACAAGTGTGGCTTATGCTATTAAGATACTCGTAAAGCTGCGTAGATGCGAGTACGTATGTGTATGTATGTATGTATGTATGTATGTAGGTATGTATGTAATGCATACGATATTTGCACAAGACTTCATTATTTTTGTTTGGAGTCTGACGCTCGCCAGTGTTTTATTGACTTACCAAGACTTGTCTTAAGTCGACATTACTTTATCGTTGCTTTTCTTTTTTGCCGCTTGAAATGCGTTAATCCTTTTGTAAATACAAATGCGCAAACAAAAACGCACAAGCAGTAAATAAAGAACACATCAGAAAAGATTTGAAGATATTTTGCGGTCACCAGATAACATCTTCGCTGCTTGCCGCTACGTAACGAGTTGTTGGACACAAAAAAAGACAAAAAAAAAAAAGAAAAATGAAAACATTGAGAGAGCGTACGTTGCACTTGCTGCTTAAAATCGACTATAAGCAGTAAGTCATAAATTCACGCGAAATAAAATTAATGTTTATATATATAAGAGATAAAAGCGACAACAACAATAATCTCAAAAACAAGTAAGAATGCTACAGTCAAAAGTGCTCGACTGCTCGAGGTACCCAACATGCTTAGCTTTGAGTAACTGACGGTTGGTAATAGTCATATGATTTCTGAAACATGCCAATTAAGAGTTACAAGTATACGAGTAAAATACAAATTAGAAAACTCTTAATGCCAGCTAATAAAGTCTTGGATCTAACACAGGGTATATATGACCCACAGTCGGTGATATTTGCTACGGCGCGTTGCATACATGCGCCGAGACGTTATATGCTCTTTGTATGTAGGGCATAGAAAACTGTAAGGAAAAAGCACAAGCCAAGCAAGCAACGAGCAACGACACCAACGCTTTAAATGAGCTGTTAAATGTTTGTTGTAGATCATGAGATGTTACAAGAAAATATATATATGTACATTTATAATACCATAAGCATAAAAAAAGTAGTTTTGGAAAAAAAAAGTCAGAATCGCAAGCCAAACGAAATGAAACGAAACGAAACGCAAGAGCAAATGTTGTAGATGTAAAGATAAATAATAACTCAATTTCTCGGATAACACAAGTGAACGTTCAGGCCGGAGCGATGGAGCTTGATTATTGCGTGGCATTGGTCGGCGTGTTGAAGCGTTCCCTATAGTAGAGCCTACGCTTAAAACAGTTGGTCTTGTGACTTTACTGAGCGAGTGAGTGAGTGACACGAGTAGGATTGAGTTGTAACTTATATGTGTGTGTGTGTGCTACAAGGAGACGCGCGTGGTCGTTGAAACGATTTTTTAATCGCAAATGTACAAATTATTTTGCAAGACAATATAATCAAAAACATACATAGCCTCATGATGATTAAGTATTGTAATGAAGCTCAACACAAAATAAAAAAGAAAAAACAAAAAAAAACGAGAAAAAAAGGTTGAGTGCGATTTTGAATAATAGAATAGTTAGAAGCCGCTGGTGAATGTTGACAGTTTAATGCGTGGCAATTGAGCAGGTGAGGAAATGTTTGGTTTTTCCAGCTCAGTTAGAAATTGAATTTTAATTGAAAACATGCTCGACAACACATGTATTCGTTAAACTGAAACCTTTTTAAGCCTGACCCTTTTCGTCGACAATCTGAAATGCGGCGGTGAAAACGAAAGGCTCGCATACACACAAACTCACAAACAGAAAAAGAACATGTCTTCAGGCTGGCGCGCGTTAACAGGATTTCCGTTTGTTGAATTACATTTTTATATGACCTTTTTTTAGGAATTTCACTTCACTAGTCAGGCTCATGCTAAACGCTTTGACTTATTGAAACGGCGAATTCTCCGTTTTCTGATTTGTTGTTTACCTATGTTAATTAATATTTCAAACTCGTGCGCGTAAGGCATAAAAATAAAATATAAATACATAAAAATAAATAAATAAAATTTTGTGATGTCTCCATTTGTCATCACAAAGCGTGGAAATGCGTGTTGCTTACATAATTGCATTGTCGTGTTTGTTTTGTTTGTGGCTTCAACACACATGTATCTATCAAATACATGTATCTATCATGCTGATTTTTGTGCTTTGCGATAATTTCATCTCTCATCTCGTTTTGTTTAAAATGATAAAAAATTTATATTTGCGCTTCAATTCTGTTGTTCTCAATGTCATAGCATATCAATGTCACTTAGCATCAACGCGTTTCGGCATTTCTACTGCGCTGTGCTCTCTTCCCACCGCCAATTCCGATTTCTGCTTGCTGTACACCTCAGACATCTACCTTTTTTGCTGTTGCGCTAAGCCTGTCAATGGACCACAAATTCTTGTATATGCAAAGTGAAGTCAATCAAAATGAAGAGCAAAACTTTTGTGCCTATAATGCGTGAGCTTCTTAGTAAAATATTCGGCACTATTTGAATGTTGACACATTGTTCATGTTTGAAAAAAAAAAATAAGAAAAACAAAAAATTAAACAAATGAAGTCATTGAAGCAGAATTTCGTTAGATTACTTGTCTACGTGCTCAGCTTGGAACTGTATTTTTTCTGAATTCTTGGTGCGTCGAGCGACCTATTCAAATAAGATAAACAACAAAAAATCACACAATGTGTCCTTCGTATTTGTGTAAGCAGCTTATTGTCGCGTACTCGACGTTTGCCATGCCCAAGCCCAAAATCTTGAGTTCTTGTACTTACTTTTGTTTGCTTGCGATTTAAAACAAAACAGGAAAAAAAAACCAAAAAAGCAACAAAGTAAACGTGCTTTTAAATTCGCTTTAAAATTCCGTGAGTTTATACGGCAAAAAAAAAACAAAAAAAAAAGGAAGATGGCTAACATTTCTCACGGCCTGACATTTTTTTTACTGTACTCAAGAAACTTCGGTCGTAAATGAAATCTTTAGAAAATTCTGTCAATTGTCAACCAACATCTCCTTCGCGCCAGTTGTGATAAAGTGAGCGCTCTTGAAAGTCCTTCAAAACTTTATTCAATTCCCGTCGGAATGAATTGCCTCAAGTCGCACCACACAGCGAAACAAAAAAAAAAAAAAAAAGGAAGAAGTTAGAAAAATATGTGGCATATCATATTGAAATTACACTCGCATGCCGTGTGCCAATCGACCCGCTTACAACTCCTGCCCGGTGATCGTCGTCAGTCAATCATTTATCATAGCACCGATTAATGTTGCCTTTTGTCCTGTATTGTTTTTCTATTTTGTCGGTTTGCCTTTCATACCCATTCTCTTTTTATTTTTTTATTTCTTTTTTTGGTTTTGTTTTTTTACCTGAGCCACGTTCGAAAATTGAGTCATTTAAATGTGTCCGAATCCGAATCGAAGGAAAACCCGAAACCATTTTCATTTATATCTTTTTTCATGCATACCTTTTCTGTTGGTTTGCTGCGTGTGACGCTACCTAACAAACCAATCAAACAATTTAGCAAACAAACCAAACAGTACAGAAATAAAAAAATAGAATAGGAAATTGGTCGCGTAGAAAGTTTTGGAGGGGTTGTTTCGGGCAATTCTTTGGGAAACTATGCTTAAGTTGCCCATTAATATTTTTTGGTTTGAAACATAACCATCGGAAATTTATTGCGACAATTCAATTAAAAAGTTGTCAAAGGCAGCTGTTGGTATTAGTTAAATTAATTTCTCTAGCCGTATTGGTTTCTTCAAGAGTTTGATTATTTCGATTTCGGTGCCACTTGAAACATTTCTAAGGTCGTTTCAAACTTTGATGCATTTCACAACGCTGGCAGTTATATAAAATATAGTATTCATATAAGCCTGTTGGGTTCCTAAGTTGGCACAGCTGAGCAATAACTTCATGTAATTGCCTATTGAAGTGTAAGTAAATTGTATGCACTTCTATCTAATCAAAAGCATAACAAAGATACAATTGAAGAGGCACACACAAGTAGAAATGCCGTAAGTGCGGCATTAGATACGAGTTTCTACTGTACTTCATTTCAGTCTAATTATTTCTTTGATTTAATGTGATTGGCGATTTTCCTTTTCCCCCAACTTTTCTTACTATTTTTTTTACCTGGTTGCCAACGCTTCGTATGCCGAAATTGATTTTTGTTTTGTTACACTTCCTTTGCAGTTGTGTTTTTATCTTTAGCTACGTTTCTTCCTTCTGTCTGTCTGGCTGGCTGGCTGACTGGCTGGCTGCCTGTCACCGTTTGGTCGTCTTGTCAGCCATTGGTTTTGTGTGTGTGTGTGTGTGTGTGTGTTTTTGGTCCCCCCGAGTCACATAATGCGCAGCGTCATGACTTAATCTTAAAACAAATCGATTCAGTCACAGTCGCTCTTCCTTCCCACTTAGTTCCATAAATTGCTTGATATCTACTTTCGTGCTTTGGCTTCAATGGCTTCAATGGCAGCGTTTTTCAACACGATTTGTTTCATTATTTCGCTTGAGGGACAACTCACAGAGCTCTAATGCGTTGGCAGGAGTTTAGCTCGGCGCTCGAATGTCGTCAGTTGGCAGTCGACAGTCGGCAGTCGGCAGCCAGACGTCTTTATCGTATCAAATGGTCTCCTTTGGTTGGTTATATCTTTTGTCTGTCCGTCGCGTCGGTGCAGCATCCAATAGCAAGTTGTTGTTGTTGTTGCTGCTGTCGGTGCTGCGTGTTATGCGTTCCACAACGCTTTGACTTGGTGGCTTTAATAGACATCATTTCTTAAGTTGAAAGGTGCGATTGAAAGGCAGAGATACTTGAGTTAATCACAAACGACATTTCAATCGATTCGGTTCTTAAAGCAGTACGGCAGTAGTCATCGCCTGAGTTGCTTTAGGCCGTGCTAATTTCAATACGAGTTGCTTCACTTTCCCCGATTTGCACACGACATTTGTAATGCATGATGGCTTCTTTGTTCTTTGTTGATTTAAAAGAAAAACCTGAAAGATGCAAACTTCACTTCTGCCTTCTGCTATCTGAAATACAAGCAATACATAATCTTTTCCGTTGTCATCTTTTGTGTTGTTGTCTTCGCTTGTTTTTCGTTTTTCATTCTTTTTTTCTTTTCAAATTCAATATTGGTTTCAGTTTTGAAAAGTGTGACTTTGTTGTTTGGCCATGTCTTCGTTTGTCTAATCTCGTTTTTCTGACTTACGGCTTTTGTCTCAATGTGTTTTATACAATTTATTGTATATATATGACAGTGTTAATAATGTTGATTTATTTTAATACCCTGCCCACATTGTCTCTGGCTTGCATACAATTTGTATATTATATACATACGTGTATAAGAATGATTAGTAACATAAGCTAAGAGTCTAGTGATAGAGATCGTATATCCATTGGAGACCAAAAGAGTTACACACGTTGTTTTTGTTGCATTTCATCACCCAATTATCGTTGTTGTGCACATGTGCAGAGCATTATGTTGACCGACTATGCCGGCTTTATTTATTTTGTTACAATTCAATTTCTTTGTTGCATTTCGCTTTACCAGCCAAGAGTCTATTGTTGTTGTTGTTGCTGTATCGAAATTGATTTCTTTCATTTGGCTTTGATTTGTTTCAAGCGCAAGCAAATGCAATGCCTTCGACATCGGAGACGGCAAGCAAGCGATGTTTTATATCTTTTAATCTGTAGTGTCAACAAGGGCTTAGATCTGAGATCTGAGATTGCTTAACAAGTAAGCGACTAAGCAGTGATATCATGCAACAGTTTCCAATGGCAATGCACGTGCATTATTAGTCAACAAGATTTTATCAGTTTGGTTTTCACTTTTACTCCCCTGCAAAATGAAAGCAACTGGCAACATAAGCTGTCTTTGGTCGCATAGCTCATAACATACCCTTTTCGCCTGTCTAAAAGACATCTTGAAACATCAAGCAATGAAAAAAGAAAGAAGAAAAATTGTGCATGTTACTTACAACTGTTTCAAAAACAACAAAAGCCATGATGAGTATTGTAATAATAAAAGGTCTTTCTCTAACACGACCATCGAAATTCGCAGCGTTAAATAAATGCATAAATGTAAAGAATTATCTGTCCTTCTGTGTCGCTTGATTGCAACATATGCGTTGAAAATTGTTTTTGTTGCGCCAAGTGAAACAAATACATGCGGCACGGGGGTTGTATGCGTTGAAATTGACTTTTCTTAACTAGGTAAAGGAAAAAACAACACTAAATTCGGTCATGCCGAAAATTCGATACTCTTCACGCACCATTTTTTATTTAACCGAATTGTCAAACAGATGAACTTACTTAGCTTAACCAACACGCAATGCGAATATACTTTATATGCTTAGTACTTACACAGATGTGTTTAGTTATTGTTGTTGTGCCTTACAATATGTTACAAACTTCATGGAAAAGTGGGTGTATTAGTCATTGCGTGCAGCGTGCATACATGTGACAGTACAAAAGGCAAAAACAAAGCATAATAAAACCGCTTATGGAAAATTGTAAGGGTGTGGCAATCAACTAAATTTCAAAAAGCAAATACAAATAAGAGAAAAAACAACAACAAAGAATGCACTAACATCATATAAAAAAGAGAGAAAAAATCGGGGGTTGTATGTTTTAGGTTTAACTTTTTGCAAAAGGCCATAATAATTAGTATAAATCAGAGAAGCGCTGAACCGCCGCAAAGACTGTGTAGCGCGTTGGAACTAATACGCGCCAAACAGGCGTTGAGCACGCGTGCAAATGTCCGGGACGGCCCGGGCCGGGCAAGAAATTGTTTTGCGTGCGACTCTTCGACTGATACTGCTGTGGTGGCTGATAATGACTGTCGCTAAAGTAAAGGCAAACGCTAACGAGAAACAAAGGGGCAAAAAGCAAATCTTTACAGAGCGAAAACGGCAGACAGGATAACGACTTCGAGGACTGACAGACAAAGTTTCAGGAAAACACAAAACAAGCGAACAAAAAAAAAGGAGACAAATCTATGATGGTTACGTGCTAGGAATTGAAGTTGGCAGATAATTAAGCACAACATAAACGAACAAAACTAACAAACGAAAAGAATATTACAGTCGAAGGACAAGACAATGGCATTAGCATCAGCATCAGTAGCAGCAGCATCGGCATCAGTATCAGCACATGTCGTTGGCACAAGCGTGCCAAGCAGGCGGCGGCTTCAGCATATGCATGAGGCACGCAATTATTGTGCAGAATATGTATATGTTTGTCTGTCGCTACATATGAAAGTTATAATGCGCGTAGCCTAGATGAAGTGGCAGAGAGATAGTGAAAAACATCTGGTAGTTAGCAAGCATGCCGATGCCCGGCTCTGGGTCAAGGGATTAGTGGCACGCAACAAAGTGTTTGAAATATATAATTTAAAGTATGATTATAATGATTCCTTTCTTTTTGGTTTCCTTTCAGCTGTTCCTAGTTTTCTCAACGCAACGCCGTGAACTGAAAAATACAAATATACTAAAAATGAAGCAAATTTGACAAAAGTCGTCCTAAATCGAATGCAAAACGAAACGCAAACCAAAGGCGCAATACGTTCCATAAGGCCAAAGTCTTCTTTAGTTTTTCGTTTATATTCCTCGAGCGTCGTTGGCCGACACCGCAAATGTGGAAAATGTATGACGATATAATGATGTTTGAATGCGATGAATGTGCCGGTCTTTTGGCTCCACCGCCGCAGTTCCTTATACCGCCGCCGCCACGACCGCCAACACTAGGCGAGTACAGCCACGCGCAGCCAAATTGCAACGAAGAGGAGTTGGCGCTCATCCAGCAGAAACAACAATGGGATAGCGACATGTGCGAAGCAATGCCGGTAAGTGATGTGCTACACACGGTTTTTTAGATGTTTGGTAACTCAACCCTTGTCTCTAGCTCTTGACTTGAAAGGGTGTCCGTCCTCATAGTTTATTTAGTTTTGACTTTTTGTTATCATAAGTTCATAAACGTTTGCTCACTTTAATTACGCCCTTGGGCAATTTACGGTTTTGACACTTGCAAAGGCAACACAACCCCTAAAATTATGCAAGTTTTTGTCTAGTGCTTAACGCCGCCGCGGCCCACCCCACGCCACGCACCACGCACAGCTGTTTACATTTTCTTTGACATGTAATAAGTTTTTGACATATTTGATAAAGTGCGATTTTTAGTTATGTCTGAAATTTGATTAGTGCTTGAACACGAACAGTTGAAATGCCATTTGGCTTTATGTTGTCTTAGGGGTTACAATTGGCAAAAAGTGTGTTAGCACAGATTTTCTGCACTTAATTGATGGGACTCAACCAATTTCAGCACACATTTTACTTCGGAAGCACTTACCTGTTAAGTTACAGCGCGCTTGAACCAGCTCTGCTATGCCTCTGTTAAATACTCAAATACTAAAAAAATAATAAAAGCATTGTGGGAAGTGTGAAAACGTTTAAATGAAACACCTTCCGAGGCAAATGATAGCATATGGCGACGCCAATTTGTTGTGCTACTGATTTCAACTTAACAAAGTTAATCAAACAGCACAAAATTACTGGAATGCTTACGGAAGGCATGCCTTTGTTTGTTGCCGTTTTCATATTAAAAGAATTTTTGAGTTTCTCTTTATTAATACAAACATGAGACATGAACAGAGATTACGTGCGATTATAATTTCATATTATTTGTTAACAAATACGCAACGTTATCGAAAGGCAAACACGACCACAGGTGCTGTCCGACACCTATCAACTTATAACGAGCACAGACATCGGTGCGCAACAAGTCTGTCTGACACTTGAAATGTCAGTGAGTGCACTTGACTCGCACAAAATTCCACTTAATTTTGACATTTATGTTGATTTTTCATTTCAACGCACACAAAAAACGAAAAGAAACAAAAAGTTGCCCCAAAATTTATCAGTACAAAGGCACCACACACGTTGAGGTGAGTAATCAAAATGTGGTCCACTTTCAGACTCAGCTCATTTCGTAGCAACACTTGAAATGTGCTGTTCTCAAAAATATGTTTTCTTTGGAAATATTATTAAATATTCAAACTTATGATGATGAATGATGACTGAAAAAGTTATATTAGCAAAACGCCAAATTTAATATTTAATTTTTATAAAACGCACAAGACAACATTTTCACACGAATTCACACAATTTCTAAAAAAAAAAAAATCTTATTAGAACTTTAATTCAGCTAGAAATTGGCAACAGAATCAATTACGTCAGCACTGATAAATCGTGCAATTCGTAGAAGGCTATCATGTGTTTAAGCCACACACATGAGTGCTTATTTCAAACGCTGTTGAGTTCGACCATTTTGTCAACTGATAAATTTACAGAAGCTGACACAATTTCCGTTGCTTTTTCCATTTCCAGCAAGTTAAGCTTTGAGCAAAGAAAGTAGTTGTTAAGAGAACACATGATATAATCAGTAAAAATTAGAAATTCCAAGCAGATCGCACACACACGTCTGTAGTCTGTAGTACATGTGCCAGTAGTAAAGAATGTGAAACGCCGTAAATATGATGGTGATGTTGGTGGTGGGTGGTGTGTGGCATTAAATTGATCACCGGAAAATGTCACTTAAAGTAGGTGTCAGTAAAATAACTACCAAATACATATATGGTTGTGAGAGAGTTATCGAGCTACCGCTAGCCCAAAAGTCAGTAGCAACAATTCAGCGGCTTTATTACCGTAAAAATCAACAACCCTCCGCAAGCCAACTAACACGGCGACTATAAAAAAAAAGCGAAAACAACAACAACAAAAATACGAAAATTTCCCAAATGGAAAAAGAACAAACAATCAAGCAAACTCCAATCATATGTGCTTCCAAACAATTTCACCAAAAAGTGGTTACAAAAGTATTTCTGCACAACCGAATTGAGCTGAAAGTGATTGAGAAGACAATCGTTCAAACGCACGAACGCAACTTGCTCTGCTCTGCTCTGGGCTGCGCTGCTGCGCTGCTTTGCTGTGCTGAGTTGTCGAAGTGTTGTGCTGCCTGGTTGGGGTCGAAAAAATCAGGAGAAAAGCCGGTAAAACGGCAAGCCAACTACTTTGTTGTTTTATGCACGTGCGATGTAAAACTAAAAACAACAAAACAAAACAAAAATGAAAGGAAAAATAAAAGAAAAAAAAAAAGTGTTTGAAAAACTTTCTGCAGAGAAGTTTTTAAAGCGCAGCATTGATGCCAAAGTTGAACAGCATTTTAAAGGGTGTGGTAGCAGGCATGCAAAGTTCGCAAAAGGGTGCCACACAAAATAAAAGGCGGCAACTTTTTTTGTAGGCCAGCAAACAAGTTTTAACATAATACCTTCAACTCATGCATTCAAATGATTTTAGTGAATGAAACACCAAATCGACTTACAAAATATACAATTTCGTTGGTTAAGCACAACATTGTGGCCACATTGCAACACGCTGGCCAACCTTTTCATTGGAAATCCGCACTTGAAATTCCTTTCGCCATGATTTGCTACATAAATTTGCAAAATGTGTGTTCAGCCAGCAGCAACATGAATTCTAAATGCAAACGTTTATGCGAAACGCTTTCAGGTTTAAGCCTAATTACCTTCAGCAGGCAACGTTAATTGAAGTTGTGCTGGCAAGTGCCGATTAGGAGCGGTACACTGAAACAATTCATGTCCGACTTGGGCTTGTGCTTCCCAATCAACAGAAAGTCGGCATTATCATTTGTTGTAAGGCCGGTGATCGTAGGCTGATTGCCTAGCTTCGCTACTGCATTGCTTTTCGTCATGTCGTAAATCGCTTGAGGGGCAAAACTGTGTTTTTTCTCTTATCAATATTGACTTATGCCCGGCTACCTATTTTTGTTTGAGTGATTGGTGATTGGTGGCTTCACTTTCAAGTCGAAAGTAATTTCAGTCATGTACAACCGAATTTGTCCATCAGTTTATAGTTTTGTGTACATGACTTTTGTTTGCTTTTCACACTGTCAACTTACTTAGAAACTCTTTCATTGGCTTTATCACTGACCGATTTGGCTACCTAATCTCTTATGCCTTTGATAAATAAAAAATATGACATTTATCGCTAAGAGGGTTCAAGTGTTTACTTAAATTTTAAGAAAAATATTACACAAATAAGCTTAACTAACACATGCGCAAACAGTGAAAGTCAAACGGAAGTAGCACAACGACATATGTACGCTGATTGATAAGTATAGATTAGAGAAGTATTGATTACTTATTGCTTTTGCTGCTTCTTAAGGCGGAGTCGTATAAATTTAAAGCATGTAAAACTTTATGAAATTAGGCAAAGTGGTGTTTTGTAATTTCAGCTCAGATTAATCAAGACTCGCTGCCAGCAACACAAAATCACTTATTGTTTTATTTATTAATGAGCGTATTTTATGGCTTTGAAAACATGCACTGATAACTCATGCGTATGCCAAAGTTTGTGTCATATTTTGTGTCCTGCTTTGCTTTGAACTCATTTCAATTTCATGTTTGTTCTATCAAAGCTCTGTTTCTGTATTTCCATGTGCGCTTATCGCTTGTTTGTTAGACACAAGTTGAATTAAAATATTTATGTATGTCGTTGAACAAGCGAGAGTTGATTAATTGTGTACAAAGCTTCAACAATCGATGCGACCCGACCGCTTATCTCTGTGCCGCTCGCTTGACGGCGACTGCAACATCGAACTTTAATTGTGTCATCATAATATTTACCGCATTGAAATATTGACTGAAATCGTGTATGAAATATTTGGCGGCGTGGGTTGAGAAGTACAGCCAAAGGTCGACAATCAATTTATTAATAAATTAGTATAAAGTGTATTACAAATTGAATTACCACACTTTCAAATCAGCCAAAAACAAAAATTTGTTTTGAGTTTTTGTGTGTTTTGTTTTTTTTTTTTTTTTTGTACATTTGAAATTCATGTTCAACATGTGAAACAATGATGTTGCTAAATATTTGCACAGCTGTCAAAACTGACCTCAATTTTGAGGCATTCGTCAGTACACAAACTGCATTTTCGGCTGATTTATCAGTCGTCGTGTGCATGTGTGTGTGTGTGTGTGTGTGTGCACGTGTAAATCGGTTCATGTTGACAGGTGGCTACCGCTTGCGTTTTATGGGTCAATGTGTGCCCATACACAAGCACACACACACACACACACACATATATAGCAAACAAAAACACAAACAAAGGCAAAAGCAGAAAAGTTTGCAGTTTGAAAAAATGTTTTGTTGAACGTAGGCGACCTATGAGTAAGAAGAAGCGCGCCATAAAGCACAAAATTCTTAAGTAAATACTTAAACAAAAGTTTTGAATGTGGTAATATTTTTTTTTTTTTCTTTTTTTTTTTTTTTGTTTATTTAACAGCATTTCATCTTTTTAAAGTTGTTTCAATCAGTGAATCGACTTGGCTGCAGGCTTGGCGCATTTTTGCATACTTAGGCATGAATCGCCCGTCAAAGTTTGCCTTTACAATAACACTTCGTTTGTCTGATTTTATTGTTCGCCAGTTTTTCATGCGTTAAAGGGTACTTTGTTTGCAATTCGTTAAAATATTGTTTGACTTTGTGTTGATTATTTCTGTTTCGCTCTGGCGTATTTTCAATGTTGTGCACGTTTATTTAATTTCATTTTGTACTCTTTTGCAGATACTCGATGCCAGCTTGTACAGCAGTCAATCACTCGCGACATCGGCTATGATTGCCGTATTTTCATTGCTGCTTGTTTTGGTTGTGCTCATCTCATCGCTCTTTGTTTGGAAGTAAGTATACACAGCATTGTTCATCTATACACTATAAAGACATCACTATCCTCTGTATTATTATATTTCAATATTGAGCTAACTTGTGCTAATATTGGCAGCAGTCTCTTGTCACCCGCGAGAATTAATCAATTATCGTTGGTTGGTGGCAATCCAACGTGTGCAGCTTAACGTGGTTTCACACATACGTGCTTCACTCCTATAATCTTGCCACTAATGTGTGAATGCGTTTGAAATGCTACTAGATCAGTGGCACCAACAAATGAGCAGCGCATCAGTGAAACTTATAAGTCGCCTCTTTTGGTCTTCGAGCGGCACTCGAGTGCACAGTGGAACACGGCCGTGTCGTTTGGTCTTGTCGCCTTGATCATGCTTTAATGTGTTCGTTGTACAATGTACGTGTATAAAAATGTATGTCTGTCGCAAACATGTGCAATATTTGAAGTAAAAAACTGCCGTAGAAACATTTAAATCTTTTACGGTACAAGCAAATAAAATAATATTGCATACTTTTGGGCACACGCTGGTGCTGACCTACTTTCCGCAGAAAGTTTATTTCCACCGAGATGTGTGACTGTGTGGGTGTGTATGTGTGTGTGTGTGTGTGTGTTACTGGGCATTTAAAACCGAAAACTAAATTAAATTGAAAATATTTTATTCTGTAATATTTTGAAGTACAAATAGAGTTTTACGAAAAATCGTCGGTAAGCGCACGGCGACAGAGAACTACTTGCGCACTGCCACACAAACCAGCCAACGAATGAATACATTTTGTGCTGTCAACGTGTGTGCGTGTGTGTGTGTGTGTGTGCGTGTGTGTGTGTGTGTGCACTGACTGAACGCCATGAAAAACAATTTACTTTATGCGGTGCGTCGGTAAAAGCTGAAATGAAATCCAAATGAAATCTGCAGCAAAAATAACCACAACGGTTACTTTTTTGCACGGACTTTTTCGCTCTGAATTTACTTGCTACTTCTGTTTTATGTTTTCCTTCTTTTTTTTTGTCGCTTTTTTTGCTGGCGTGTTTTTTTTACACACGGCACGTTTTTTACGCTTTGTTTTTGCTGCTTCTTTGTCGCTTTGTGAACTTAAAATTGCATTAAAAAACGAGTTTCCAGTGGCAGTGGCAGAAAAAACGATAACAGGATAACACACGAAGCGCTGCGAGTGTTGTTGGCGCAAAAAGAAATCTGTAAACACTCGTTGTGCAAATATGCAACGTATGCGTTGATAGGCCGCTGGGTGGCCCGAGACCAAGTCTCGTGGACATTCTGTGGCCACGGCTTCAAAGTGGGTTAAGCAGATGCAACGTGTATGCAGTGTGGCAAAATATAAACATTATCCGAATCACATTGACATTCAGAAGTGCTTTCTTTGCAGCTTATTCAAATACACATTAACTTGCATGTGTGCTTAACTTATGTGCCGTCCGTCCGTCCGTACGGCTGTCCAACCGTCCTTCATTCATACATATGTATGTGCATATATTTAAACGCATATGAATTCAAACATGAATATGAATGCAATTGTGCAAATTTTGTTGGCATTTGCGACACAGCAACAACAGCAACAACAACTTGAGATGAAAAGATGTGCGATGTGAGTTGCTGTTATGCAAATCTGTCTGCTTTATCGCGACAATAATGAGTCAGCATGTTCTTGTTCTTGTCGTTGCTGTTGCTGTTGCTGTTGCCGAGTTCAGACAAACATAACTCCGAGCAAAGCTGTTGCGCCTAAATCGATACAACAACGACGAACAGTAGCATACAAAGCGGCGCATGGCTGACAGATTAATATTCATAGAAAGCATCAGTTGTTTTGCTGCAAAGAAAGGCACTTCATACATATTCATTAATGTTGGCATACCGCATAAACACACACACACAGCACACACACATGCTCATATAGTGCGAAACAGTCTGGCCGTTCGACTGGCACAAGGAGCAGCACACACATAAACACTACATGACAAAGTCGTTTTATCATCCTCGAGGTTATTGCCTCGCTCGGACATTTATGATAGTCAATGACAAGCAAAGCGACGACTTACGAAGTCCTTTTGATGTGTCATAGTCACACTAGTGTGTCAGTGTGTGTGTGTGTGTGTGTGTGCGTTGCTGACTGTGACTTTTGCACAAACGGTCGGGAATGTTAAAGAGCATCATTTTGGTGACATTTATCGCCATTTGTACATTTTGGTCACCATTTTGGTTGCAAAGGCGCCGCTCGAAATAATGATTTCCTGTATTACTCTTGTTCTTTGTACATGCTGTTGTGTGTGTTCTATAAATAATAAAAAAATCACTAATTTTGTTTATGTATATTATTATTACTTTCTTTCAACAAACTTTGTTTTGGCAACCAAAATAAATTAATAACAAAAAAGTTTCAAGAGACACAATTTCGTTCGAACTTACATTTCCTATAAAGAACATTCGTGCGGGTATCATTTTCTCATTTGCCAATAATTATATAATATTTTTGAGCTAACTAATCTACAATAATTTCTGATCTTCTTAAAGCGTATTTTTGCTCATGGTTCAGCGTTGATATTGATATAGCTTTTAAATCTGAACTGTAAGTAAGTAAAACATGTTAGAATTTTTGCCGTTAACTCGCATAAAGCTTATTGTTCAATATATAATGTTTAGAATGAGCTACTCAAGTAAAGAAAGGCAAGCAAAAAAAATAAAATCAAATCGGAAAATCAGTCCCCTCACACTGTTTTCAATTACCATAGCGACTGCGAAATTCATTACAATGATATACAGTATACTTTGCGGCGTTGTTGCTCAAGACCCCAAAAAAGCAAAAAATGGAAAAGCAAAAAAAAAAAAGAAACGTTGGAAGCGTGCAGGCGGAAAAAATGACAGCAAGACGAGTAATGAAAATGAAGGAGGCGCAAAATTGATTTTATTTATTTAGCAGCTAACTCAATGAGCACACACACACACACACACACACACACACATGTCTGTATTTTCATAGATACGAGTGTGTCTGGCTGCGGTCGTCTTGCATGCCTCTGTGCTTTTTACGTTTACGTTTACTTTCGCTTATTTAATATGTATGAGCACCATGCATGCGGTAATCAAGGCAACGTGAGCATGTCATAAGGACACGTATCGAGTTTCTTCATTTATTCATTCAAAAATGTTGTTTTTATTATGAAGCGTTCGATAAAAGTAAAAAGAAAGCAGCAGCAGAGAAATCAAGTGTAGCAACACGTGGCGCATCTTTTGGCATATATTTATGCACTGCACAGCAAATAATGAAGACGCATAAAATTCATATGCCTCAATTTCTCGGCATAGCCTTAAAATAAAGGACATATTACACTTTGCCGCTTGTTCTTAACGAACATGCCTGGCGTCGCTTTCAGTCACCGATAGAGTAAAAATTAATAAAAATGCTTTTAACGCCGTAATTACCTTAATTATCATATTAACTGTAATGAAATAACATTTTTACCCAGATTCTGCACAATTCTCAACTACTCGAAACCGACATTTAAGTTTACTAACTGCAAACGTTTTAAGCAAACATATTTGCATAGCCAGTACACAATGCACATGAGACTTGTGCAGTAGTAGAAAGAAATAAAGTTATTGAAATAAGCGCATTATTTAGTACATTGTCAAAGTAACAATATGGCAGCACTGTTCTAACACTTATTGTATTCTGCCACAGTTCCTTTTGTACCAAAGACCTCAACGACGCACACAGTTCTTGTTAAATAAATAAACTCTTATTTACTTTATATCTGTTTCTATTTAAGTCCTGATAGTTGCACAAATCCCAATAAAAGTATAGATTATTCTTTATACAGCCCAGTGCATTTATCTACCTGTCTGTTTAAGCGGCTATAAGAGTTTTTTAATATCAACTATTATTGCACTAAGCGAACTCCTCTCGAAAGCGTGTAGGGCATTGCATATTCGAGCATTCTTAATTCAATCACGCTTGTTATTTAATTTCTGTGACTAATTTAAATGCAACATATTTTAAATCAATAAGTAAATAAATGTACGAGTGCTTGAATGCAGCT